>JABYQK010000037.1:0-300406 GCA_022606075.1 Fomitopsis betulina
GAATCACATGCATCGGGATTGGTACTATACAGTAGCTTAGTCAGACGGTCTCCTACATGTATATAAGGACCCCTGTAGCGTAGTACAATCCCAAGTCGCTCAACAGCAACTTTGTGTGCATCAAGCCTCACAGCTCAACAACCAGGTAAGCTAGCGTCCCGCTACACTGCGTAAGAGTAGCCTGCTCGTCAGGTTATGAGCCCTGAACACTGTGCGGTACTGCGCCTTTATGGCTGCGTCCGCTGCGGGTCAGGTTAGCTTGCCTGGACGTCGCCCTTAGGGGCTTTGACGTCAGGGGGAGACTTTGCGCCTACATGGCTGCAGGTCGGGCACAGCATAGCTGTTGCCATCCCAAACAATGAGTCCAGCGTGGTGTCAGCGCCGTTCCGGCAGCATAAGTCAGAGCGCTGATAATGCGTTCACAGAACCTTATCAACAACCGCTCTACCACCACCTAAACCAACAAAAAATGTCGAACTCTCTCCAGAACCTCGTCCCCGTCCTTGACGGATCGAACTACCGCCGTTGGGCCGATCTGATGAAAGCCTACTTGCAGTCGCAAGGTGTCTGGATTCTCATTGAGTTGCCTGACGGTTTCGATGAGCCTGTTTTGGCTTCGGACGGAGCAAACCGCTCAGAAGTTCTCGATTGGATGCAGATGCAATCCAAGGCTATGGGCAGCATTCGCTTGCGCCTAAGCGTCGAGGTCTCGCAGCTTGTCAGGACAAAGACAACTGCAAAGTCAATCTGGAATACCCTGAAAGGGCTCTACGGAGGGACTAGCGCCATGGGGGCTTTCGCCTTCTTCAAGGCAGCTGTAAACGTCCGTATTCCGGCCAACGAGCACCCCGGCCCTGCGATCTCAAAGATCCAGAGCAATCTCGACGAGCTCGATGGAGCCGGCCTCTCTCTGCCGCCGCAGATGAGAACCCTGATTATTTTGGGGGCCGCTCCACCTCGGTATGAGACAGCTATCCAGCTGGCCCTCAACAAGATTGAGATCAAGGATCTCACACCGAGCAGTGCCCAGGACGCCCTAACCGCCTCCTGGGAACAGTCGAAGAACAAGGGGCAACAGTCCGCCCAGAAAATCTCTGCTATCAAGCAGAAGAAGGGCAACCCATCCTTCTCGCAGCAGCAGCGCCCTGAGGGCAGCAGCAGCGCGGGTAAGAAGGAGTGGAAGGACAAGGGCAAGGAGAAAGCAAAGGGCTTTACTCCTAGGGGAAAGCGCGGCGGTAAAAACCGTGGTAAGCCGCATTCGCACGACGAGCACGCAGAAATGCACATTGCCGACACCGTGTCGATCCCCGCCCCGACAACCAGCACAGTCGTCGAGTTAGCGCCTTCGGGCAGCAGGACTCGGAAGGTCGCAGCACCTGCCCCCAACAAGGGCAAGAAGCGCGCCCGCGGTGACTGGCTCGGAGAGGCCCTCCAGCTCGCAAAGGACCTGGACGTCGCTGGCACGCCGGAGACAATCCGCGCGCTGAAGAAAGTCGTGAGCTCCACTCACATCGAAGAAGTCCCCTCGGACACCGAGTCGCGCGCCTCAAAGCGCAGCAAGCTCAGTGACGACGACATGGCCGATCGCATCGACGAGGTCATGCGCGATGAATACATCAGCGAGGACGACGACTTCCGCGACGCCGAAGAGAAGTCCATCGTCTGGGCAACAGACGAAGAAGACATCGACGCGCACGACGCCGAGCTAAACGGCATGATAGCGCAGGCCGCGGGCCTTGCGCCCCCTATCGTCGACGAAAGCTTTCGGAACCCATTAACGGGTGAGCTCCGCTGCATGGAGCCATATGATGGCTACGACGACTGGGGTAATGAGTATGTCACTCAAATTCCTAACCCTATGCAAGTTACTAACAGCGCTTTGACAGCCGCTTCTAACTTGCACAACGGCGCTCGGACATTAGTTAATGTACTTGGTAGCGGCTTAAAAATTATACAATGTATTCATTCGCGCGATTACGCTGCGTGCTCACGTTGTAAGGGAAAAGGAAAAAGTCGCTTTTCAGCGAATGAGTGGCTACTGGACTCAGGTGCATCTTTGCACATTACAAATGACATAAGAGACTTCTCAGAATTCGGGTATCTCCAGACTCCTATCCGTACTCAAACGGCACAACAAGGAGCGGTAGGAAGCATAATTGCTAAAGGAACTGTGTTCCTAAACTACCAAATAGACGAACAATGGCTGCAGACGCGCCTATATCCTGTCTATTACATGGAGAATTGCTCGGCTCGTCTCTTGTCATTGGGGATGTTCCTCCAAGACGGACTAGACTTGCGCGCAACAGCGCAGCATATCAGTCTGTATGAACCAGGAGCGCGGAAACCTCTATTTAGGTTTACACCGCAGCACCCGGATACTACCACCTTCACCCTCGTGGCTGAATCGGGTGAAAACGTTCAGAACATTTATGTGAACGTAAATGAAGTCGATTATTCGACTATGCATCGCCGTTTTGCGCACCCTTCTAAGGACGTGCTTGCAAAGGCGAAGGAGCATACATCTGGGTTTCCCAGAAAGGTGGAGATTCCTAAGGACTCACCAATATGCCAAGGATGTGCAAAAGGGAAAATGCACTCTAAGTCTTTCCCGCCGTCCAACTACCGGGCAAAGGTACCGTTTGAACTTATTCATTCGGACTTAAAATCCTTCCCAGTAGATTCCTATCATAAGTACAAGTACTACATACTGTACTATGATGACGCTTCATCGCACGCGTGGACGGTAAATCTGCGCAAGAAATCTGCAGCAATTACAGCCACAAGGCAATTCCTAGCCATGGTAAAAACTAAATATGGAAAGACAGTGCAGAAGTGGTTGTCTGATGCAGGAGGAGAATACGTCTCCGCTGCATTCAAAGACCTTCTAAAGGATAATGGCATAGAGATCCTTCAGAGCTCGCCGCATACTCCTCAGGAGAATGGCAGAGCTGAGCGTTTCAATAGGACGCTCATGGACAAAGCAGAGGCAATGCGCCATGATGCTTGTCTACCTCCATCCTGGTGGGAATTCGCCGTGGATCATGCAGTCCATGTTTACAACAGGACGCCAATTCGTCGCCTTAATTGGCTTACCCCCTACGAATTGATAAACGGCGAGCCGCCATCTGTGGCGCACCTGCGCGTTTTCGGCTGCGGTGCGTACGTCTTTATACCCAAGGACGTTAGAAAAAACGGTCTATCGCCCAAATCGGAGCTGATGATTTACCTTGGGGGAGATGGCTCTACAGAGCGCACTGGCGGATGGCTCTTCATGAGAGCACCAGATAATGTTTTGTTCAGATCATCCACCGCGATGTTTGACGAAACAATGTTTCCTAAGTGCCCCTTGACAAATCGTCGGGGTACAACTCGAGTTTGGCCACCTCGAGAAGAAATGATCCCAGAAAATCAACCAAATACCACACCTCAGGTAGATGAGGATGACGATGATGATCATCCAAAACATCACCTTCCTAAAAGGGGAAACGGTCATGTTCATGACGATGAGCAGGAGCTGCAGGATGCGCCCGTAGACCCAATACCGCCGCCCCATGCACCGGTAGAACACCCTGCGCCCCCAGTGGAGCCGCGACGTTCAGCAAGGGAGCGGAGACCAGTAACTCGTAGAGGTAATGTCTATGGAGAGCAGCGGAAGCCCCAAGACATAGTAAAGGACATCGAAAATCAGGGGAGATGGAAAAAGATGGTCGGTGAGGATGCGGGTAGCTCCCGTACCAAAACCGGACCACAAAGGCAGCAAAGACAACAGGTTCCCGGACCTAGTTCTGCGCCAAATCCTCCTCCACGCGACGAACCTGTCGAGTCCGCCCCATCCGATGAGGATGAAGCGCAAAGCGCTGAGTTACTACTGGCAGAATTATGCCGGGAAGGGGGAGTTAAGTTAGTCGAGTTGCTGCTTGCAAAAGCGCTACCCACCCTCGACAACGATCTACCAGACGGGACCAGCCCGAGAGAATGGTCATT
Source organism: Fomitopsis betulina (assembly GCA_022606075.1). Taxonomy (NCBI): domain Eukaryota; kingdom Fungi; phylum Basidiomycota; class Agaricomycetes; order Polyporales; family Fomitopsidaceae; genus Fomitopsis; species Fomitopsis betulina. The sequence goes on from JABYQK010000037.1 coordinate 3,985, forward strand.
CCGCGATATACTAAAGCTACCTAAAAAGGAGCTTGAGGAGTGGATGGCAGCGTGTCGCGAAGAACTTGAGGCACTTCGCAAACGCAATGTCTATGAACTGGTTGACCGTCCTAAGGGACGAAAGGTCACTAAAAACCGCTGGGTATTCGACGTCAAAACAGACGGTCGTAAAAAGGCCAGATTGGTCGCCAAGGGTTACTCCCAGATTGAAGGCCTTGACTATGATCAGGTCTTCTCTCCAGTCGTACGCTTTGAGACTGTACGTCTAATCCTCGCCTTAGCTGCGCTTGAGGATATGCATGTCTCCGGACTCGACGTCCGTAACGCCTATCTCTATGGCAAGCTCGACGAGGAAATCTATATGGAGCAGCCTGAAGGCTTTGCAGTACCAGGCCAAGAGCACAAAGTACTCCGGCTACTTCGCGCTCTCTATGGACTTAAGCAGGCAGGGCTTGCGTGGTGGCGCACCCTCAATGAGTCCCTAAAGGAACTTGGCTGTAAACGCCTCGTATCCGACGCCGGAATATTCGTCTACAGGACAAAAGATGGTCGCTTCGTGCTGATCATTGTCTATGTAGACGATGCCATATTTTGTGGCAAAGATAAGACCCTAGTCCTTTCATTAAAGGACCGCTTCATGAAGAAGTGGGAGTGTCGCGACTTAGGCGACGTCAAGGAATTTCTGCGCATGCGCATAACTCGGAAAGGCCGTGAAATCCATTTGGATCAATGCGCCTACCTTGAGAAAGTGCTGCAGCGCTGTGGCATGCAGAACGCTAAATCTGCGCCAACTCCACTCCCTGCTGGATACAAGCCTGTTGCCAATACTGGCACAGCTGACCCAGCACTTCGAAGCAAGTACCAGACCGTCATCGGTTCCTTGCTATACCTAATGCTTGGAACTCGACCTGACATTTGCTACGCCGTGACATTACTTGCGCAATTTGCAGCAAATCCGTCACAAGACCATTTAAACAGAGCGCTGTATATCTGCCGCTATTTAATTGGTACAAAATCCTATGCGCTAGTCTATGAAGGGCAAAGCGGCAATGGATTATTGGCGTGCACTGACTCTGACTGGGCAGACAGCCCAGAAGCCAGAAAGTCACGATCTGGGCACTTCTTAAAGTTCGCGAACGGCGCGTTCAGTTGGCTGTCTAGAAGACAGAAGACAGTTGCTCTGTCGTCCACTGAAGCTGAGTATATGTCGCTGAGCGATTGCTCGCGACAAGTAGCTTGGATAAAGATGCTCCTAGAGGAGATCGGCTACAAGCTTGGCCCGCTGCCCATCTGCTCGGACAATCAGGGAGCAATATTCATTAGCTCCAATCCCATCACGGAACGTCGGTCTAAACACATTGACATTCGTTACCACTACGTGAGGGAGCTAGTAGAAGACAAGAAAGTCGAAGTCTTCTACGTAAGCACTGATGACAATCCGGCAGACTTGTTCACTAAGAACTTGGGTCGTATCAAATTCCTCAAATTCAGAGGAATGCTCGGACTAAGATTCTACGATTAGAAGTCCAGCATAGTCGGCTGCACTATGCGCCATTTAATGCTTGCGCGCATCTACCGCTGCACTTAGCAAGGGGGAGTGTTGAACAATAGAGAGCGCCTAACTAGGCAGCCGAGTTCACACACCGGTACTCCGGGTAACAGGAGTAACACATGCATTGTAGATAGAATCACATGCATCGGGATTGGTACTATACAGTAGCTTAGTCAGACGGTCTCCTACATGTATATAAGGACCCCTGTAGCGTAGTACAATCCCAAGTCGCTCAACAGCAACTTTGTGTGCATCAAGCCTCACAGCTCAACAACCAGGTAAGCTAGCGTCCCGCTACACTGCGTAAGAGTAGCCTGCTCGTCATCGTTGTCTGTGCGTGCTGCCGCAAGCAGACGTTCGTCTATTGGATACGCGCAGAGTCAGACCGGCGCGGGCTGGTCGTGATACAAGCCATCCAACGTACTGTTTGATGCTCCGTCAGCCATTTCCACAGCCTGGGTGGTCGTAGGGAGTAGCTTGGAGGGTGTGGGGGGAGGAAACAGTGCAACGACAGTGGCGGGCACAGCTCAAGAATCGATTCCCTATCTCGGACATGGCACGGAGCGGCTTCACCGCCTCGGCATAACTTGTTCATGATAGAAAACGCGCGAGCAAACATGCACATAGGCCTAGTTCTATCGCTTCTACGCGCGCTCATGAACGATACATGTCAGCCGACATGAATGCATACTGTGATATCATCGATTATACTTCCACTCTGGCGTGCACAGGGTCCAAGACAATTGAGCAACTACCTATGACTGGTGTTGAGTCGATTTGTCCAACCCACGGGTGGTGGTAGCTCTGAACGTTGCGCTTCTCTACCCCGTCGTCAGAGTATTCGGGAGTACGGATGGCACGTGGACGTGAAGGCTCTGAAGGTCTAGGAGAGCCTGAGGAGAATCAGACTTGCATTAGACACGTCTAGACCGTCGCCGACTGTTGTTCGAGAGCAATGCAGATGAACATCCAGTATCACAATGCACAGACAGTATTCCGAGACACGAGACGTAGGGGCCGTGGAACTAGCAATGCACAGATCAGAGCATGCGCCGATATATCATAACATAGTGCCGCTGGAAGGACTGTCTTTTGCATGCGAACAGACTGTGTTGACGTCAGTCGCGAACCCCTCAATCATGCACGGACCAGACGCACAGTCTAAAAAGGTAATGCTTCTTTCATGAGTGGTACAGCTCCTCCCGGACGTTGATGCCTGCGCGTCAACCAGTCAGCGCGACGTCGAGCACTAGGAAAAATGGACTGACCAAGCTCCTCCCTTACAGGCTTGAGCTCCTCGAGGTACGCCTGGTACTGCTGGTTGTTCTCAACCTTCTCCTTGATACCCTCGAAGACGCGGACGGCGGTTGCGTAGTCGTTCACGCGACGGGTCGCGCGGAGTGCGGCCTCGATGACGGAGGGCGCGGGTACGAGATCGTGGGCAAAACAGTTGTTAAGCCCGCGCTGCACCTCAAAGAGGTCCTGGGCCTGCTGGAAGAAAGTGACGTAGCGCTCGGTGAAGGACTCGAAAGTCTCCTCGTGGTGGGTGCTGCTGTAGCGGACCAAGGTGGGCGCAAGGCGACGAATCGCGGGGGCGGGGCGAGCACGAAGGAGGGAGGCGACTAACTGAGCACGCATGACGGGGACGACGACGAGGACGGTGGTGAGGGGCGAGGAGCAACGTAGGGCGGGGATGGTCGGACGAAAATGGCGCTCAGTTGAGGTCGCGACAGCTCGCGCCCTGGCCCGGTGCGGCAGTCTGGATTGCCGCACCGCCCAGCCGAACCGGTTCACCCGGTCTTGTCCCGCTTAGCCTTTATCGTGCTCTGCGTCACTTGGTAGAAACTGCAGCAATGGGTACGCCCTCGACAGGGTTGAGAATATGTACGCATTTTTCAGCAATATGCACGAGGAAAGAAAAAATAGAGGAGGGTGTGTGGCGGGAGTGTGGTTCTGTTTGGGTCGGGACGGACATAAGGGCGCCTGCTTCAGCGGCTTCGTTCTCACCGCCACTTTCTTTCCCCCCACCAGTTCCCCAGCCGCAAAAACACCCGCAACGCTCGCGCAATGGATGACGGTACGTTTTCAGCATCAGCCAAGGCCCCCTCGAGGACGACGAGCAACTTTCGCGCTTTCGCTCCTTCCACCTTCACCACGTACTCCGCCCTCGCTGTAACTTGTAATTACAAGTGACGCCACGTCGCCCCGCCTCCCGCAGCAGCAGCCTTCAGCCCACAGAGGACGTCTTGCGACGGCGACCACACTTCATACTAATGCTGTCCTCTGTGGGCTGAAGATTGTCTCGGTCAATGTACTGGTCAATGTACCGCTTTCTTTAGCGCCACCGACGCGTCAGGCCCCCGCTGGCTGGCCCCAGTGTCCTCAGCGTCCTACGGTACAGAAGTCTGCCGTCCCTACATGCGCGTCCCTATGTTCGCCCTTTCACCTCGTCCTCATCGTGTCGCTCGCTCGCCGGTCCCTCATCCACGGTCCGACCTGACTTTTCCACCCACCTCCCCTCTCAGCCTGGCAGTCCCAAGACATGGCTCCCACGAACAATAGTGGTGGAATCAGTATTCCTACGCAGGATGTCCCTATGAACAACGGCACTGGTACGGGCGGTACCGACGACCAGCACTGGTCTAATGGTGGCGGAGGCCGCTCTCCTTCGCGCGGAGGTCACGAGCCGCCGCCGCCGAGGAGGTCAAGCCGGAGCAGGAGTCCGGGCCCCCGCAAGTGAGTGATCTACTACCCTGGGTGGATGTTGTGATTGACGTGTATTGCAGTGGGCGCGGCGAAGACGGCGGTCAGAACCCGGGAAACAACTTGCACGTCTCTGGATTGAGCACCAAGGTTGACACTCGTGACCTTGAGGCTGCCTTTACGAAGGTTGGTCGGGTGAGTACATCAGCTGTGCTGGTACAGCGGCCTTGTACTGACTCAATGTGCAGGTCCAAAAGGCTCAGGTCATGTATGATCCGCACACGCGTGAGTCGCGTGGATTTGGGTTTGTGACCATGGAGTCCAGCGAAGAGGCGGATGCCGCCATTACTGCCCTTAATGCCACTGATTTCATGGGCAAGACTATGACAGTGCAGAAGGTACTGCATTCGGTGGAACGTGTGCGGACATTATCTAAAGCGTCTATCTCCAGGCTCGTAGAGCACGTGCGAGGACCCCGACGCCGGGACGGTACTACGGTCCCCCGAAGCGCCACGAATGTGAGTCGACGCCAGTGCACGTCATCGTTTTCTAACTCATCCCCTTTAGCAGACGAGCGGCCCTACGACCCGCGTCCGTACGACAGTCGCTACTCCCGCCACGACGAGCGGGCTCCGCGCCGCCGCTACGATGACGACTACCGCGGAGGCAGTATGCGCGACGACCACCGCGGCGGCGGCGGTGGAGGCGGTGGTGGATATCGTGACTATGACCGGGGTGGCTACAGCGGTGGCGGCGGAGGTGGAGGCGGAGGCGGAGGCCGCGACTACGACCGCCGCTACGACGACAGGCGCTACTGAACATCAACTCTCTGACTGTCCGGGCCTCTGGGGCGATCACGCGCTGGCCGTTCAGTGCTCTTCAATGTCGTTCCGCAAGCTCGGTTCCCTGGTCACAAAATGACGATGGTCTGTTCTTCTGTGTTTATCGCGTTCGTTCTTATTGCGCTGTCGTTGTCGCTGTTCATGCATGTAGTAGTATATTGCTAGTATTGGACATCCTGTTCTCTACCTGACTTGGACGTAAACACTGCCTAGCACTTGACAGCCAGTTGCAAGGTGTGTATCACCTTAGTGGGCCCGTGTTGGTTCTGGCACTTCCAATGCCCATCTCTACAACGTACTCTCCTCTACCGAGCCTACGCATCTCATCTACTACCTCACCTACCTTCTCGAACTCCACCCACCGCCCCCTCTGCTCGTCACTGCCTTGTACGCTCAGGAGCTCATCAGAGAGCGGCTCGATGAACCGCAGCCGCAACGCCAGCCACTGCATTGCCTTCACGTTCGCGACAAACTCCTCGACCTGCGCGCGGGCGCCCTCGCAATAAATCACCCCGGGATGTCCGACCTTGGCGAAGCCGGTGAGGGAGAGGGAGGCGGACCACTGCTGGAGCGAGCGCCGCTTGGTCGGCGAGACGAGGTGGTGGGAGGTGAAGAGCGCGTGATAGCACTCCAGGGTGTCCGTCTCTGGAGTGCGCGATTCTAGGCATGCCGATTGGTATGATGCCTGGTTGTCTGCTGAGGCTGAGGCCGAGGGCGTGTCGAGTTCGGCGTGCAGGCGTGGAAGGAGATGCGCCGAGAAGAGTTCGAAAACGGGATACCTGTGCGGGATGATGGGTTAGGGCGTATGAGGAGCATCGACGCGCAGGCTCGACGAAGCCCGGAACGCACTCACTGTCTTGGCTGTGTACCTCCTCCATCTTCTCCTGCACGAAGGCCTGCCAGGCCTCCTGGTCCTTCCGCCCCAGCGTCGCGCCTTTCACCGCGACGGTGTACCCCGAGACTCCCCGCTGCGGCCCGCCGTACTCCCCGCCCAGCCACAGCTCGAACCACATATGGATGCCTTCAGCTTGGATGCGGAAGTGCGCGGGTGGTAAGGCATGGACGGCTCGCTCGAGCCTGAGGTCGGTGTCCCCGCTTTCTTGCCACGACTCGAGCAGCGCTTGCCAGCTGTCTTGATGGCTGGGAGGCGACGCGTGGATGAGTTGTTCTCCGGGGAGCAAGGAGTGCTTGAGGAGGCTCAGTTCGTCGAGCTGTTGGGAGAGGTTGCTGGGTGTGAGAGGCATGGTGCGATGTTCGTCTCAATCAGGCAATTTGCGGGGCACGCCGACGGCCCGACACCCACTGGCGGGCAAGTTCACTGAAGCGCATCGTCTTGGAAGCATATTGGAATTTAATCCGAGTACTACGCTTCTCTGAGTTCCCAAGTCTGCAAGTGCATATGTCTGCGAATTTGTCCTGGGCCTTCACTTACCCTCCGTTCTCGTCTTCGCGCGATACTCCGATTGGATGGAATTTGGGTCTACACAGCACACATTCTTCCATTTGCATGCGCAGCCACATACGCCTATGCAGACCTACATCGCACACCGCACACCACCGACGTCCATCGTGCACTCAAGGAACCATGCTCTCTATCGAGACGCTCGTCAGAGGCAATGCCACAGCCGAAGCAGGGATTTCACCCACCATCAAAGGCGACCGAACAATCATACGCAGGGGAGCTCAAATACGCCGAGATACGCGCTCCACGCGTCGTCGCGATCTCCGTCGCGGTTCGCCCAGCGCCCAGCCCGCCGATGCGCCACCAATACTGCAGTTTGGGAGGAGGCCTGCGCGCAGAGATGATCGTCGGAAGGGTGATGTTGAGCAATAGGAATTGCAGATTAGGCACGGGAGCAGCCAAGGCAGACAGGATCATCCGCAGGGTATCGCAGCTCTCGGGGGTGTTGAACCTCCCTTGCGGATCCCGGAGAGTGCAGTGGAGCTCGAGACATATTACGCGCGAGGCAGCGACGAAGGGAATGAGCTGGGCCTGAGGGGGTGGTGCGGTCAGCTCTGGCACGGGCGCGAGCAGTGTCTTGAGAATGCACGTACGAAGAGCGTCCCGAGGGGGAACGGCCAGTCCCGCACGTGGAGGCACAGATGGCGCAGCCTCGCGGATGCCTGAAGGATGCGCTCCCAGAGATCGGGCTTGTCGTCGGGCGTGAGCGGGATGGACAGCGATACTGGTTGGGCGGTGTGGACGACCAAGAGCCTGCCGCGAGCGCGGGGGCTCACTCCGTGGTACGTCAAGCGAATGCAGTGGATCGGGCCCTCGTTCGGGATTTCCTCCAGCGCATCTGGGAGCCCGTCGACGCGCTCGAGGTAGCGCCACGTCGCGGTGTCCTCGTAGCCCGTCATATCCGGCGGAAAGTTGCTCGTGCTCCAGCTGCTGCCTAGGTCGAGCGTGCGGAGGTTCGGGAAGATGTTCGCGAACCTCGTGAAGAACGGCAGGGCGCAGTCCCCCCACGCGGTGAGGTGGTGCAGGGAGGGGAAGCATAGGTCCTGATCCAGCGGGAATTGTGTTTGCCTTAGTCGGGGGTTTGTAGATGGCCCTTCTACTATGACCAATTTGATGGGCTGGGACTGCATCTTGTTGAGGACAAGGGCAACCATAGGGCCGATGTCCAACAACTGTATGTCCTCGAGGCGACGCAGGCAAGTGAGAGTACTTGCGATGCGGGGTTCGTAGCTCATCCATGTCTCGGCGGGCCTGAGCATGAACACCCTCAGGTTCGTCGCTTGTTCCAGCAGGTCCGCGAAGATCGACCCAGCAGCGACATATTTCTCTACTTGACGGAAATGCCGGCCCCAGAGAGGCCGCGAAACAATTGACTGAGGCCCGGATGATGCCTCCAGCAGCATGGCCTTAATGGAGACTAGGTGTGGGATGCGATGGTTCATTGGACCAAGCATATACCGACAGAACTTGACGAGAGCTATGCGACTGTGGATATCCACAGACTTGAGCGCCTGGTGCTTCGCAACGACGTGGACGGCGCTGGCAACTTCAGAAAGGTGTATTGCGTCGTAGCAGTCCAGGTATTCCACGATCGATAGCAGCGCATCCTCGTTCAATTGGATAAAACTCATGTCTGAGGCTTGGGCACTGAACGAGCCCGTTGGGGGGTCTGGGTTGCAATTGGTAAGTATCTAGTCTACGTCCAAGTGGGCAGACTCACTGTGGTCACTCTTAGTTGAAAGATGTTACGAGTAGTACAACGAAGGCAGCTAAGCCATGAGTGGCAGTACTAGCTTGGCATATCGAAGCAGAGCAACAACTCTATTGTCCACTACAACGTGTGTAGCGAACGCGACGCGTCACATCCCTCGTGATGTGACATGCGCGCGGCACAGTGCTCCTTCTCATGCGAACTCAAGACAAGCTCAAGTATCGTTGACCTCGACGCAGGAATAATACGTCCTTAGCACCATCTAGAGAAACAGGCATTCATAACGTTCCCACAAGGCCCTTTCAATGTCTTATATAAAATAGAGGGTACCGTTACAAGTACAATGACAAGTCATACCTATACAGGTGAAAACTTGAGCTAAAAGATGTATGTCCCAGAACTACGAGCACAGCATGACAAGACGCCACGAGGGCAGGCTTAGCTCAACTCTACGGAGACGAAGCAGACCCGGGCCTCCGTGATCCACACAACTTCATGACGAAGCCACGCGGCAGAGGCACCGAATCGCGTCGATATTCCATGACCGTAACAGGCACGACACGTGGGAGATGTGTGGAGGGCCTTGACTTGGTACATGGGTCTTATGCTGTGAGAAAGTCGAGCATAGATCTAGGAATTTGAGCCGCAGCGACATGGAGCTAACAAAAGAAAGACACGACGTAGAGAAAGATACCGCTGATGACTCGACAGCCGCCGACAGACCACACACGGACAGGATGGCTGAGTCTTCGTCTTCATTCTTCACGGCAAGAACAGATGGAATGAGAACAACCGCCTCACCAGGACGAGTGCTGAGAGATGGCGACAGACAAGCGCCTCGCATTTTCCTCGACTTATTTCAGTCTCCTAGATGCTGAGTCAGCTTTCCCACGTTCGGTTCGGGGGGGCCTGACCCGCACGAACCTGCACGTCTCTTCATGACCTCTCTTTAGCACGCCCTTTTCGTCTCTCCTACGACATCGCACGCCACATACGCATTCGAAACGAAGACTGCTCATGGCTGCCGTTGTGAGAGACTCGGCGCTCGGTGCGCATGTCGAGGTTCCACGCGCGGAGTTGTTCGTTTTTGCGGGACGACGTAATGGCAAGAGCATAGTTCATGACAATAGCTACGCCAGCATGCAGAGGATGGAGCACAGTCCCCGAAGGGCGTGTGTGCGGAGCTGTAACATAGTTAATGACCTTGTATCCTGCCCTCAAGGTTATCGTCATATTGAATCTGGCTGCTCTGCCTCCAAGTGTGGAATGAGTTCTTTTAGGAACAACTGTTTTCATATGCTCATACCAGACCCTACACCCCGCAGCGACGCGATCAGGCCCTGGGCACACACAAGACCAGGCAATGCCGGCCTCGCACGCGTCCCTATAGCTCGACTCACCCCAACCTCCCCGGTGCGCACCGCACCGGCTCTGCAGTCAGCCCGACGCTCAACAAGTAAAGGACCTTCGAAGCTGCGCAAGCAGATGGCCCGCTGATGCTCTTCGCGAAGGGCATAACGCCGCCAACCATGCTAACTGCCGGACCCCGTCATCTCTGCGCCGTATATCGGGAGATTCTGAGGAGCTGCATTCGCTATCGTACATCATGAGCCCGAACGGCCGAGCACACCAGTCGTAGGTCTCTCCTCAGTCTCGCGAATACTCCTCAAGCTAAGACGCGCCAGAAATACGCGCTCCTCTGCTCGCAGATGATACCAAGCTACAAGAGCTCTGTGCGAAGGTGCGCGTCATCGAGGCAAAGCGCGCAGATGACGCACGGTATGTGCGCGAGCTCGAGATGCGACTGTCTGAGGCGGAGTCGTTCGTCGCGCTGCGTCCGATGCTCCAAGCCAAGCTCCAGCAGCAGTAAATGGAGCTCATCGCGACACGACGCGAGCTTGGGGATGGCGACGCGCAGGAGGCATCACGATCGACCTAATCCTCAGTCAGACGATGGCTTCCGACAAGTTGGTGGGCTGGTACAACTCGCAATTCACACCATGTTCTTTTCCATCGCCATCCTGAGCTCTGAGAAATCGCCCGCTGCTTACTGGTCTCATGCTCCGGCTGAACTCCAAATGCCGGAACAGAGAGCATATGCCGACGACCGTCGTTCGGATGGAGCGACTCACGAGGTTCCAATCCCCTTTAAGTATAATGCACGCCAAGGTCTACGGCGGCAGAATTGGTGACCAAATACTGTCGCGAGCACACCGGAAGCGTAAGTACCTTGGTGGCAGGCGAGTGTTCTCATATAGTTGCGTGTTCCACTGCAGAAACACAGAGATTCGCCCATGATCAGTCCGGCATCGTATCATGCACGACTACTTTCGAGACCCAGCATTACAAGGAGCAGCGGAGGTGATCGAACGGGATGCACGGGAACCAGCGACGCAGGGCGCATACGCTCCTATGACCCTTATCGTAATCACGCACCTTGCCTCCTACCCACGCTTCATGCATATACACCCACCCGCAGAGCTCGAGAGTGCACCATGAAGATCTACGCGGGGAAGCTCTTTGACCCGTACACGCTCGCGCTGCTGCCACAGCGGGTGATCACGACCGAGTCAGAGTCGGGGCTCGTGCTCGACGTCGCGCCATACAGCGCGGCGGATGAGGCAGGCGTGGACTTTGCGGACCCGGCGGTGGTCGACCTTAGACAGGCGACCGTCCTCCCGGGGCTCGTCGATGCACACGTCCATCGTGAGCCATGCGCCAGTTACGTGAGGCGGAGGAGATAACTGACAACGCAGTGTTCTTGCATGCGTACTCGGAGGTATCCTGGGAGGACCAGGTGACGCGGCAGAGCCCTACCGAGCGCGTCGTGCGCGCAACGCTGCACGCACACCGGACGCTGATGGCTGGGTACACCGCGGTCAGGTGTGTGTTCTGATTCCCGTCGGGCCCTTGGCTGACCTACGGCGATGCAGGGACCTTGGTACGGAAGGCATGGATGACGCAGACATTCAGCTGCGCAGACTGATGTCCGGGCCGCACCCTATGATCCCGGGACCGCGCTATTTTTGCTCGAACAGAGCGTTGACGACTACGAACACGTACGGTATGCGGCGTGCCTGCTCGGTGTTCCGTAAATCACTCACCTTAAACCCGCGCAGGTCCGAAGAACAGGACGCACTTCAATCAGGAAGGCGTGGAGGGCATCACCGGAGCCGAGGTCGTCGACGGCGAGGTGGAATGCATCAAGGCAGTAAGGAGACAAGTCGGCGGCGGAGCAGACTGGATCAAGGTGCGGTGTTTCGCTCTGCATGCCGGCATACTCGTCTCCTGAGCGTCGATCGCAGGTATATGCCGGTAAATATCCGATTTTGTCCCTATTTTCGTGGGTTCATCACGGCGATCAGACTATCGCCCTCGCTCGCGGATGGGGGACGTGTCTGTGTCCGCGGGGACGGCCGACATCGCCACTTTCAACAGGAAGGAGCTCGATGTGGTTGTCGCGACGGCGCACCAGCTCGGCGTCAAGGTCGCTGCGCACACGGCACACTGGAACGTGAACGGCCGAACGGTCGCAAGCGGGCCTGGCTTTCACACGATAGAACACGGAAACGACATGCTATTCGACCAGCCGGACGCCACGCACCTCCAGGTCTTCCGCGGTGACATGTCAGGCATCCCGACATTCTGGGTGCCGACGCTCGCTGCGTACTACACCATGGCGCAGACGTCCCCGGAGAAGTGGGAGCGTGCGCAGCGCGCCTTCCGGCGGGCTCTCGAGCGCGGGGTGGAGAACATCGCGTGCGGCGGAGACACGGGCGTGTTCAATCACGGCGGGAATGCGCTGGAGATGAACCTGATGGTGCGCCTCGGCGCGGAGTGGCGCAAGGTCCTGCGCTGGGGGACGCTGAATGGCTGGCAGTGCATACGAAGCATGGCGTGGGAGGGCGAGGGGGGGTCCGAGCGGCTGGCGCGGGTAGGTTCGCTCGCAGAGGACGTGCGGCTCGTCGGGGACAATGAGGTGCCCTTCGGCGCGGTGAGAAGAGGGTTCGCGGCGGACATCATCGCCACGAGCGGGGATTTGGAGGCGGAGTTCGAGAACGCGGTGGACGAGAGCGCAATTGTGTTCGTGATGAAGGGTGAGACGGTGTACAAGCGAAACGGGAAAGAAGTGGTGTAGTCGCCGTCTCAATGCAGCGACAGCCACCTTGGTAGCAACACATACTGAGTATGGCGATGGTGGACCGCTGCTCGTCGGCCAGTCAGGAACGATGACGAGGGAGCCGGCCTTCTGCAATGCTGCGCGGTGCATTTAGCACTCACGGCCCTCGCTTGTGACGACATGGCCACCTTCGTGAACTCCGACTAATAGATGGAGTTCGGCGTACCGAAGTCATCCTACCAATGTCGCGCTTCGGAGCCCCCAACGAATGTGCCTTCGATCTGTGCCGGAACTGGAGACAGATGCGTCCCGCACCGCCGTGAGCTGCATCGGATTGGGAAGGCGTTCTGTGAACGAACAGACAGAAGAAGACGAGCGAGCTTCGCAGCGGCGCCGGGAGAACTCCGAGAAGGATGCTGATATCCTTTCTGCCTCCCTTTCTGGTGCAGCGGAAAACACAGTTTCGTTGCAGTGGCGCCCTCGTCGTGCCCTTCAGCGAGAGGTCGCCGTGCGTCGCGCTAGTGCTTACGGAGGGCAGATACAGGCGACCATCGCGGCACACGACAGCACAATGCGATCACGTGTAGTCCACCTACCACCTGGGACCCACGTTGTCTTGGACGGCGACTTAGTAGAATGCACATACCTGGCCAGTCAGGTCAATCAACGTCACACTTCTGGACCAGCAAACCAGCACAAACCGTGCGAGGAAGACATCAACGGGTGCAGGCCGCGCGCGCCGTACCAATTGAAGAAGTACGTCTGGACCAACACCGCACCGCAAATCCATAGCGTGTGATGTATGAAACCGGGGATGCGAGCGTCATGAAGGTGGAAACTCGATACGAGATGAGGACGCGAAAGAAAGATGACAGTGCGAGATGGGACGTGCTGGCTATGTCCGTCCTGTGTCCAACTGGTCCTGTCCATTTAGGTGTCGTGTAGAAGTAGAAGTAGATGTGGAAGTAGCTGTAGCAGTAGATGATGCATGGGTAGGAGGTGTACCATAGATGGCATAGTGGATAGTATGCAGGATATCACGGCGAGACCGGGGATGTAATACAATATACACGAGAAATGAATGAGGCGGGAGATATGATGGAAGTGAAATGTGAATCCGGAGCCAGAATGAGGACGCGCATGGTAGAACCCCCGCACGCAGTGCCTGCTCACGCACCCACACGCTTGCTCGCGATGAACGGGCCCTCGAGCGGGATCGCGTTTGGGTTCGACGCATACGCACGCCACGACCCGGTGAAATTCTGCCCGCCGACGAGGTATCCCCTGAATATATATATACCAAGCCCACGGTCCTCAACGGGGATGCGCACGAGCGCGATCAGCCCGTCCCACTTGCGGATGCGCCCGTAGAACCGGTAGAAATGCCACGCCTGCCCATGGCGCTCCAGCGTCTGCTTCGCATCCGTCAGTCTACGCGGGGAAGCGACAGGAGAGGAGCGTACCTCGCCGGTGGTGATGATGTCGCATACGCCGTTGCATGTGTTGTGGATGTATTCCTCCTCGCCTGATGGCTCGGAGACTAGTTCCTCGTCGATCTCCCCGGGCGGCACCTCGTCCATCACCGCGTCGATGACCGCGTCCGGGTCCTGGTCGAGTGCAGCCTCCGCGTCCGCGCGGGTCTGCCGCAGCTGCTCATCGTCCTCGTCGTCGAACACCTCGTTCGACCCGTGACGGCGGACGTAGTGGTGGTGATGGCAGTGCTCGTGTTCCTGCTCACCGCCCGCCTCACGTGCATTCATCCGCACACGCGCCGCCAACTCCGCCTCCTCGTCCTCGCGCCGCTGTATGCACTGCATGCACGTCGTCTCGTCGTGGCTGTTTTGCCGCCCTGTCACGTACGTCTCGTAGATATGCACCTGCACACCATCAACGCCCCGCATATATACGCATACGACGCCACTCACCTGCCGCCGGCGCTCGTCCTCGACGCGCACGCGCCCACCGTGCTCCGTAAGGTTCATCTTCGGGAACCAGGCGTTGCAGATGCCCTCGTCCGTGTCTTCCTGGAACTGCGGCAGTGCAGGGCCCACGGGCTGCATCGGGTTGATGCAATGGTGCTCGCGCAGGCGCATGTACAATGGCGACGTCATAAGCCGTGGGTTCATGATGGAGAATGACTCGGGGAATTCGTGCGATGTCACGAGCGCGTGGTATTGCCTCACGTCCGGCACCTGTGTATCGCAACCAACATGAGAAGAAAAGGACGGTGTCAATCAGATTGCACGTAATGAGCAGGGGAACGCGCACGAGGAGTCGGCCCTGCCAGAGGCCGTTGAGCGAGCCCAGTGTGTACACGACGCCCTTGAGGGGGTCGTTTACCCAAGGGTCGATGCACCCGGACCAGCGATGCCAGTCATTGTCCCAGGCGACGCTCGCGGCGGTCAGGGTCGTCCGCCACACGCCATCGTCCTCCAGCCTGCCCTGTGCTGCGTCGAGCTTCTCGCGCCAATCCCACGCGCCGTGAGAGACGAACCTGACGGCACGGTGCTCGTTCGCCTCGTCTATGTCCGCAAGGGTGGGCGCGACAAACGTACGCCCGAGGGCGATCGCTTGTTCGCGGTCGACCGGGAGCTCAGGGTGGTGCGGTAGACGCGTCTCGTAGAGCGTGAGGTAGAGCAGCTTTGCACCTTGGGCGATGAGCGGCGCGCTGATCTCGATGGACAGGCCAAAGTGGGGCAGAAATTCGCGTAGATGCTCTGGGTGCCTATACTGGGGGTAGAACCCGTGCGGCGTCGTGAGGGTGTACGGGTACTGCTGTGCGAGATCCTCGGGGAGCGGGAAGGAGAAGTGCTTATCTGGGGCGTGGAAGGAGGGGTAGCGGAGCGCAGTGACGACGTACGGGCGAATGCGCTCGATAATGGTGTTGCGTCTGTCTTGGTCCATGGCCACCAATTTATCTGGTGCATACATGAATTGATCTCATTTGGCTAAGTAGGTACTATACACGCACCGGCGTCCAACATCATGAAGAGGCACCAGATAGCGAGGGAGTTGACGGTGCTTTCGGCCGGCCAGCCGTTGTGCGTGCGGCGGTCGTCCCATAGCCGGTTGACGATGACCGACTCGGCGAAGTGGTCGAGACCGGCCCACTGGAGATGTGTGTAGTTCTTGCCGTCGTTTTCGGTGAGCATGATGAAAGCAGTCCAGAGATCGGACTCGAGGGTCGGGATGTAGATGTTGCAGCCGCGGATGTGTTTGAGCATGCGACAGACCTTTTTGAGTTGGAGAGCGCGGTTGCGGGAACGGGAAGCGCGGATGCCGAGGCGACGATATGCGGCGCGATGGTCGAAGCGGGCACAAAAAATGTGGTCGTAGAGGGTGGGGGCATTGGCGAAACAGAGGGTGTTGTAGATGTGCTTGCTGGTGGCGAGGAGGGCGGGGAGGTGTTTTGGGGGGCCGTGGGGGTTGAGGGAGCCGAGCCAGTGTGCGATGAGGAGGAGGACGTCGTCGGGGACGGGGAGGGAGTGGCGGAGGGAGGAGAAGAAGGGCATGGCGGTCGGAGGTGTTGGTGGTGCATGGTGGGTGCGGCTTATGAGGGAGAAGGGGGCGTCTGTTGGAAGACGTCGGAGAGGCGGGGAGAGGAGGAGAGAGAGCGAAGCGGAGACTGAGATGGGCGCGACGGAGATTGGCCCCATCGTGCGTCCGATCTCGCCCAAGAACGCGATCGGCCATTCACCCGACCCTGCCTGCCAGATCGGGCGACTGTCCACGTCCCTTTCATTTCGCGGGAGAACTCTGAAAGAGATGCATATGAAAACAGTTATACACCAACCTCCTCGTCAATCAACCATACAGCAGACGCGCTGCGACCCTATCAGCGCTGCTCTTCCGTCATCTGCCATTTTAACCCGTCAAGATCAACATCATCTGCAATCGCGCTCTCTGCTCGAACAATCCTGACCCAGCGTCCCGTACGCATGTTCCGCACGTCCCTCAGCTGTGCCACCACGCTAACCAGCGCTGTCGCGGACACTTCCCAGTTAGTCCTACTCGAACAGTAATGTGAGGCGCACAGGACATGTCCGTGGCATGGAAGCTATACACATCATGTCTATGCACTCTGCACGTCCTGCCGCAACCCTCCAAAGCCGGTCACGTCCAGAATCTGGGCAGACCGCCCTGTCACTGGACATACAGCACTGAAGCTCGGATTGAAACTCGGGGCACCGAGGCCACAACGAGATGTTCGATCGCGCTATTACGTGTAGCGAGCGGGGTTGGTGAGCCTGCTTACGCGGCCCATCGTCGCCGGGGTCTCTGTGGCTGCGACCGGGTGCGCGGATTCGAAGACGCACTCACCGCTTTACTTACGTCAGTTTTACAACATAGTCGCCAAAGGGGGTAGACCACCTCGGCGATGCATACGATTATTCTGGGTGTGTTACTGCGTCCGACGCGTGCAATTCACCGGGCGTAGCGGACAGGTACGCTGCAGTGCTGTGTACGTGCCAGTGCGACGTGCCAATTCAACGGGTCGTCGGCTTGTTTCCGTGCGTCCTTCCTTCTAATAGTACTGCTGCGGTGGCGCGCCGTTGTCTCATGTGATTAAGTCCTCAGGCGGGCGCCGTACGAACGTTTGCTAGACTCGGTATGTTCACTGAGCGCAGACACGGAGATCCCCTGACAGGTACGCCTCTGCCGATGGATTTTTCCGGGCCTTTCTCACCATCTCAACCGGGTCTAGAACGTGTCTTTGTTCCCGTGACCAGCTCTCTCATAGGATCCGAGGTGCGCACCGCCCTCAGGATTGTCGGAATACCGCCGATACTAGCGACCCAGCGGCCCAGACTCCCCATCCATGCCTCTGAAGCTTGCCTCTGGGGATGGGAGCACACCCCTGTACGTACTACTGCACACGTCCCTTTGAGTTCGCACCGGGCTGACGTACTCAATTCACGCCAATTTGCGATCAAAGCGGCCCTGAGCAGTGGACGCTCGATTGCAGATCGGATGCGATTTGTGCGGCGCAAACGCAATCTGGTGGCGGACCGTGCTACACGCGCAGATTAAGGTGACGCCGCTCTAAGGAAAGCAATAATGCCTACCAGCCTGCGTGGCCCCCCTATATCGCATCAGGCTCACGCGCCCATCGTGTGTGGCGGATGCAGACGATGGTATGAAGGTAGCCTATCCTTGGTTCGCGCATCAGGCTCTGACGCCACACCCATCAACTAGCACTAGGCCTGGCCATCCGCAACTCGGACACCGCGGCTGCCCACTCTGCAGTGTCGGTACTAGCGTCCAGCCTGCCCGAGACATGCCCGATGCCGATCGAAGCAGGCAACAAATAGGTGCAACTACGCGCCCACAAACTATCCTCAGAACGGGCACGCGGCGACTTGGAGCGGAGGCTTTCTTTCGAGCTCGACCCTCTCCGCTGGCTGGGTACTTGCCCCTAGCGTGCCGCACCGCACAGGGCGAGCAGGCGCGGGTGGAGAAAGAAGGACGCCATCACACGCGATGCCGCGTGCATGGACGCGCCCACCCTGCGCTGTCCGTGTGCAAGACTCAAGACCGGACGTGGAGCCCGCGGCGAAGAGCGCGCTGCTGCTATCTTTGTACGTACTCCTTCACTGGTGTGGAGGACTTCAATTGCCCGGCCATGTCCGACGCGAACAGACGCGATGTGTGCGGATTCCCTGCGCCCGCTACGCTGTTCGGTGCGGACCCTGACTCTGGCTTCAAGGGCTCAGCCCTCGCCCGTGCATCCGTACAAGATCCCCAGCCATGCGCTCGTCGTCACTACATCATGCTTCCGAGTCTCTGGATTGAAGATCGTCAGGCCCCTTCTGGACGATATCTGCATTTGCAACGTGCATGATCCGGAGCCCGTTCGAGGCACTGACAGAAGGGATGGTGTGGCCGGGGTGCCGCATCTTTGAGGGTCGCTCGCGGAGTGTGGAATGGAAAGGGTGCGACGCAGGTGCTTGCTTGCCCCTCCCTAGCGATCCCCCGCTCTCTTGTCATGCAGGTGCGCCGCCAGCGGGGGTATAACGTTGCAGTACGTACTACTGAACACTTCGACATATTTACCGACACGGCCGCGGCTGGGGTTCCAGAAGTGCGGAACATCGTTCTGTTATTCGTCTCTGTTCTGAATTTGTCCGCTAATGTATTCGGGGGCAGTTGCTGCGCCGGCCGATGACGAGCCTCGGATGTTCTCCTGGGATATGACATCAGTATACGGGGATGCTGATCCCCCTTCGTGAGTGATATGTCCTGGATGTGAGCTAGTGCTGAACTACCCGCATCGACAGTCGTACCGTCGCCATGTCGATAGTCGAACAGCCTCCCAATACAATCCCGTCGTCTGGTCTAGGATTGAATAAGACAGATCCACTTCTGTTTGACAGCATGCATGAAATACTCGGCACCATCCGGTAGACAGCACTCTTCCAGCGTTTCGGTTCCCCACGTTACTCACTCTGGTATACGTGCCTTCCGGAATCCATGATCTCGAGATACAGCGTCACACGATGAGGGCCTTCGGCGACCCCTGTGGCTATCCATCGCTTCCGCTCTGTGCGGCGCAGCGATCAGCAGACAGACAGGCTCGTAGCAGCCATCTAACTTTAAGACAGTTTCGCAAGCACGTTCGTCCACTTTCATCAAGTGCTTACTCCATCGTCTTCTACACTGTTTGTCCTCCAGGTATAGAACAGCCTCGACGTACGTTAGTTGGGTTGTCCGACATCACGCTCTCCGCACCGGTTCCCGCGCTGAATTCATTCGCGCCGCAGTACGCCCCGAACAGTCCGGCCCAATTTGATTCTCGTGCGAAGTGTCTGTGAGTTCTCTTCTTGTTCATCATATTGCTTGTTAAAGATGACGGCGCCGACATTTCGTTACAGCCCCTGAATGTGCACTTGTAAGGGTTCGCGTATATGTCGCCGTGGTTATTGCTAACTGCCGTAAAACCTTCTCCCATCGCAGCCCAATGATACTAATTCGGCGGAGGGTCGTGAATCAACGCCATGGACCCTCGTTATTGGTCATCACAGACGCGGAGACCGAGGATTTCGATACTCCTCCTTCAGCTGCACTGCTCAGAAGATGGATGCCCGAGACGGGGGGCACCTTTCTCGAAGGATATCAAAACTCTATCATTTGTCTCCGATATGGTGACTGCGTCGGCGAGCTGCGCGTCTTGCGGGGCGCCCTACCTTTCACTGCATGCGTGCGTGCGGAGCGCTCTTGACTCGGGGACGCTCGACGGAGCGCCACGAGCTCAGGATACTCATCAATTCGATAAGTCCGCTGTCAAAAAACTCAAGTTGCACGCCGGGCCGTCCGTCGGACGCATCTTCCATTCGGCACGAACGCTCAGAAGGCTCACTGCTCTGTAATGGGCTGTCAAGGACTCGTGCTATCTCGTGTGGGGTTGTGAGCGTGCGGATATGGGCACCTTTTACGTGTACGAACAAGCTGAAGTGCGCCGGTAGGTCTTCTTATGATTTGACGCCAGCCAGGCACGGTCATGATTGCGATCTGTGCAGGTACACTCACGAAGCCTTTATCGCAACTCCGAGGTGCCACTACTAGTAAAGGGCGTGTTTGCCCGTGATTCGACGTGCTCAAACGATATCAATGGCATTGCAGGTCCGTAGTCTGTTCCTCTGTTACAGTCTGTCTCTTAAACCTGATGACATGATCAGCTGTATGTCGTATGAACTACATATGACAGTCGGGGAAGTATATCCGGGCAGGCCTGACGTGACAGCGAGCCACACACTCGGTATCTCTGGTCAAATGTGATGCAGAAGGGGAATTTGTGCCGGTGAGCAAAAACCGACCTGTGTCCATTGATTGGTGTTTTGTAACGAGTTAGCTCTCCTACAGGAGATCCAGACGCACGATCTATCGCGCTTGCGAAGCTTCGTGCGCCGCAAAGAACGTAAAGTTTGTGTACTCTGCGCACCTGATTGGGCTTCTGAACCAATTCATCTGCAGCATGCGCCTGCGTAAACGCGTGCGCCAGCTGCCCTCCCCCTTCTACTACATTTCATGGGATGGTATACTATGTCCCACGCAGCTCTCGGTGATGGCGTGCTCGGTTGTTATAGGTGTCATTCTCTGCATCCGATTGCATCCGCCATTCTGGTGAGAGCCCGCTAGTCACTGGCACATACTATGACCTTCAAATGAACGTCCAACTGCTCAATATCCGTCATCTCAGCGCCTCAGACTGGTATGTCTGATCTCCACTTCCCCATTCGCAATTCCCCGTTAACCCGATTCACATGAGCCCATATGTTAACATCATGCCTAAGGGTCTGTCACTATGAAGGCGAATCTACGACGCTCTCTGGTAACCCACACAATTGGTCGACAGCATTGATATATCGGCCGTCCGACCCTTTTCTCCTCAAGAGCCGCGGTCTCCATGTTTGCCAGTAAGACGTGACAGATCAATTCATCCTGCTGCTGTCATGGGACTACTCACTACGAGCCTTGGTTTTTGCTTCTGATTAACGATTAACGCGTTCCCCCTTGGCCTGGGCATTACTACAGCCTTCGTTCAAGCTTCATGTGATACACCGACGACTCGGCATTATCACCCTTCCCAACCATCGCTGTGCTGCTAGCTTCTCGACGGTCGAGAAACAAGTGGCGTGTGGGCCAGGAAACATACCATCATGTTGGCCGTGGATTGTTCCGCACCGCGTGTCTGGGTGGGTGGCACCGAATGGTGCGCAACCTGTTTGGGTTCGGTTGTCCCTAGCTGACACTTGCAATTTGGACACTCGCAGTACATATTGGGGTCTAATACATATTTGCCGTGAGGTCATGGGCGGACAGTGCTTGTTTCGCGAGAGCCTGACAGTGTGTATACCGGCTATACTATACCAGCGCCATTGTTATCAATCAAGGCGACCCCACGTTTGGTGTGGGCATGGTCGACGTCTACGACGTAATCGTCTTGATGTGCGTCATTCCGATCGTTGAATTGCAATCTCTCATGTGCGGTACGCATGAGTGGACCACGACCCTCAGTCTCTAATCCCCATTCGGAAGCATGCCGCATCAGCGTAGAAGCTTATCTCAGCTCGCCGACGGCACTTGCGACCTTTCATCCCTACAGAAGCACGCACAGTGACAGTCGCATCTGTCAACGAGAGCACAATCGTATATCGTCCTATGATCCCTCGTCACAACGCACGCGGTAAGACACCACGCTTGGTGATATGCCAGGATGCAACTAGTGATAGGTACGAGGAAACTGACTCTCAACATGATCGAGACTCCACCTAGACACCTCAGCTTTACCTCCACCCCACTTTCTCAATATCCATCACGCCGGCGTTGCGTCTCCATGTCTCAGTGCAGCGGGATCGCTTATGCGGAGCATGTACTGTAATCTCTCTGGCCCTTTCCTTTCGCTAAGGTTGGCAGAAGCGCGGACAGCATCATGCACGACCCATCCCAGCGCGCGCCGGGTGCAGTGACTGCAGTCAGCATCCGCGGACCGCAGCCACCACGGGGCTAGCGATACTGCTTGAAGTTGACACGACCAGGCTTCTGCTCTGAAAGCCACGCAGTTCACATGGAGCGTGACAAACGATGAAGCTTACGACACCGCGCGCAACCTGGGGACATGGTCTCGCACAACTAACTTATAAGTGCGATACATTGGAGAGGCCGCTCCTCTCAAGTTCACATCAGGGTCGTCCATTTCACGATCATCGCTGTCGGCTTTACGTACCGCAATATATGGGTCCGGCCTCCCCTGCGCGTGGATTGGTCGCAGCAAGCTAAATCTCGTCTGAGGGTGCGTGTGCATAGCCGGCCAGGGTGGTCTCTGCATCTCACCATAAGTAGCACGTTGTGGCCGGAGCGCTCGCAGTCGCTGGATTGTCTGACGGCCTCGAGACTCGAGAGTTACATCGGGTGCTGTATGTCGATGCGAACAATCGCGATCACGCCTGTGACCGACCA
Organism: Fomitopsis betulina; assembly: GCA_022606075.1. Lineage (NCBI taxonomy): Eukaryota > Fungi > Basidiomycota > Agaricomycetes > Polyporales > Fomitopsidaceae > Fomitopsis > Fomitopsis betulina. Next base: position 26,332 of record JABYQK010000037.1, read on the forward strand.
TTCAGTATGTCGATGCTGAACATATGATATACTACCTGCCTTCTTTGCGCAGAGGCCGTTGCCATCCAGAGCAGCACCGAGCCTGTCTATGCTGACAAGACGTAAGTCTGTTCTCGACCGATGTGCAAAACACCGCCCGGAAGGACCTTCGCGCCTAGCTCGAGCGAGATCCATAGCATTGAACCATATACAAATCGACGGGGAGGTATAGATAGCAAGGGTATAATACATACATGTTACGAGATAGCGAGGTCATGGCCAGCATAGTGGCCACTCCGGAGATGCAGTCAGGCATGCAGCGGGAGAAACACCGGTATGCCAAGGCGTGGCCGGCCTCGACAGGCTCAGCAGGACGCGGAAAGCACTTGTTTGTTCTGCTCGAAACGAGCCCCCTCGGCCTCAGCGCGCTGGATGGTCTTCACAAGCTTCTCTTCTCGAGACTGGAGACGTTGCTCCATGCCAAGGATGAGCAACCGTACTTGCTCGATGTGGGCCATAGTTCCCTCTACAGTTGCATTTGTCGACGCGCCGGAAGATGAAGTGCCATCTGGTCGCGGGGTTGCCAGGGATGAGGTGGGGGTGGGTGCGATGTTCAAGTTAGCCTACGTGCAGACCTCATATTCAGTGCATAGCATGGCAGCACAATGGAAGAGACGGACCTGCCAGTTCGCCCCCGCCAGTTTCTCCAATTCGCGCTCTAGCATCTTCTCCCGCACCTTCCCCCTACGTATGCTCAGCCAGCGAGCACGAGGGGCTTGCCCAGACGACGTACCTCTCCATCTCCGCCATACACCGCTCGTTCTCTCGTTGTGTGCCCTGCAGTAGGATGTCAAGGTTTGTGTACTCCTTCTGTAGCTCTTGCACGACTTCGACGGGCGGTCGTTGCGCAAGCTGAGCTTGCAGTGCCTGGATCTGGTTCTTGAGCTGGTGACACAGAGCATTCAGTTATGCAGCTCAAGTATGCATACAAATATCGCGCACTCGGTCGCATTCTCTGTCCTTGTCGATCAGCTGGCGCCGCAACACGTCCTCCGCCGTTTCATCTGGTGTTTCCTTCAACATCCCTAGATCGTCTGCGCCGAGGGCGAGAGATGGGCGGCCGTAGTGCCTAGTAGTCTGTGCGCGTCGCATGCCGTATCAAAAACAATATGTATGTAGTTCGGGCGAGTAGGATGGACGCGATGGGTGTCGAGTTGAAGCCACCCGGTCGCGGTTCGACGTGCAGCGTTGCAGCGTCGAGGCGGACACGTGCGCGTGCCACGGTGATCTCCGCTGCCGGATTTGGACTCGACCTCTCCTCACCTCCCGCATGCGCAAGTCAGCTTCCAAACAACGCTGAACTCCAGATGCATATTCGTAACATGGCTTGAATCACTAAGTGAACGTAGAGAATGGCCGCATCGAACAAATGCTCTGTTATGTATCGGATCGAGTATGTATACAACTGCATCAAGATTGCCAGGTACAAAAACAACTCCATTAGGCTCCAGTGTACTGCAAACCAAGGAAGACAACGCATCAGACCTGAACACGTTGTTGATGTGCTACTGCGAGACGATCTTGTGCCCGCTCGTCAACTTAAGCCTGCGCTGAACGCATGGCCTCGTAGAGACCGTGTTGATCACCCAAGCCATAGGTGAGCGTCATGCGCTCGAGAATGGATGGTCCATCGTCGGAGCTAAGCTCAAGCTACGAGGACGCTGCTGAGTGGACGGGAACAATGGAAAGGTGAACCCGACGTACTAAGGATATGATGTCATCGAGGAGATGGGCTTGCCCGACAGTCATGCCGAGCAGGCCCTGGTACTCTACGTTGACGATGTGTACATGGAAATGATCTAGAAAGTTCAACAGTGAGGGGGGCAGAGCAGATATTCCCCACGCACAATAACTGGGCTGATAATGTATGAATAGCCTTAGTGTGCCTTGCCCAAGGCCCCACTTTTCGCTGACTACCCGATGCGCTTCGGAACGGATGTTTTTGAGCATCAGTATATGCTCCCTCTTGAGGTCTCGCAGGCTGCGTATTGCGGGTGATGAGGCAATGGCGACCAAGTAGAGCGAGGCGACGGTGGTGAGATCCCATTTCATATCAGGAAGTATCACGTATCCATAATCAGGGTGGGTGTCGCGGTGAAGGACCTTGTTAGCCTCTGACCGGCCTTCAAGGATGTCAGTCGCCCTATATCGAGTAAGCAGGAAAAGAATAGGAAGAACACGAAAACGTACCACTTTGTGCGGGACGCGGGGAAAGTGTCAATGTAAGGCTTGACGATGCGTGCATAGATTTCGGGAGTTTCGCGGACGAGGAGAGGCTTCTGCGCCGAGTACTAGTGGAGCGGAGACGCTCGTGAGCACGCCGGAGCGTTGCAACACACAGCTGCGAAGGACAAGCACAGAACCTTGCGAATGTGCACTTCGGTGGCGGGGCAGATGATGTTGATCTTGACATCTGAGCGGGTGGTCGAGGGAGAGAGCCAGCCATGAAGCCAGGTGTACTGTAAAGAGAGTGAGGGCGTGTCGGAGGAGCAGATGGACATGCGCACGATATCATTGCTCTCGATCAGACGGGTGTCTGCGATGCCGCTCCCAAGGATACTTGCCGCGTCGTCGAGGGGAAGGGCAGCCCGCTCTATGCGGACAACGGCTGCATTCCTGGCTGTGGCTGCGTCGGGGGCCGGGAAGGAGCCCAAGAGGGCGATGGTCTGCGTGAGGGTGTCTGTGCCGGCCAGAGCCAGTGAGCGTGGTGGAGGCGGTGGAAGGCAGCAACAGCGCACCGTAGCTGAGGACATGCTCGAGCTCAAACTGGCGGAGTGCCGCAACGTCGCGGAAGAGGGATGCGACCATGCTGAAATGTTGGGGATGGGTAGAAGGAGGAGGCGAGGGAGGAAGCTGGAAGCGCGCGATGCTCCCATTGGCCTCGCCTCGCACCAGCATCCAAACTCAGAAGAGAAGCCTCACAGGGCGTGTACCATTCGTTTTTAGTACGCTACAATCAAAAGTAAAAATACAAGCCGCGGAGGTTTCAGCTACAGAAACAAACACCAACCAGTAGTAGTAGTTCATGCGTGATAGGTTGTGGTACAACAATCATGAGCTTATGCGACAGACGACAAGGCGAGCAAAGGTACACTATTCTTGTATACAGTAAGGTTCCAATGTGTGACGGGACGAGCCGAGGATCATCTGTGAGGTGCAGTTCTACTATGAGCCTTGAGGGCGGCTTCGAGGTCTATACAGACCTTGATAAGCGTCCAACTTGACAGACTCGCAGCAGCAGAGCAGGACGTACCAGCCATGTCCAGCGGTTTGGGCAGGAAGTGGTCCATCCCTGCTTCCAAACATCTACCTTCGCTGTCCGTGGTGACATTAGCGATGAGTGCAACGATAGGTAGGTGCCCTTGCAGTACACCATCGCGCTCCATGATGCGTATCCTTCGGGCGGCGGCGAAGCCATCAAGAACAGGCATCTAAAGAGTTCGATAGTAAGTGTGATCAGTCAGTGCGTCGCCTACAGACCCTCGTACCTGGCAATCCATCAAACAGCCATGAAATGTCTGCTGCTTGACAGCCTCAATCGCTTGTTGACCATCGTTTACAGCGACGACCTCATACCCCAGCTTCTCCAGCTGCCGCTTCCCCAGCCGCTGATTGACCTGCGCGCACCTGTCAGCTCCGACCTACCACCAACGCCGAAACACAAAAGGGACGCACAAGGTTATCCTCGACCAACAACACAACCCCCTTCCTTTTCGGAGCCGCGGCCTCCTGCTTCTGTAGCCTGCCCACCGCATCCACCACCGGCGACACTGGGGGCGCTAATTGTACCTTCTGCTGCATGATGTGTGCGCCCATACGCGGTTCCGGGGTTTCCAGCGCATCTCGCAGCGTATGTAGGACCATCGGCCGCTTCAGGAAAACTGCATTACGCGCAGAGCCAAGCTCGGGCTCAAGTTTCCCCAGGTCGCGCGAGTCAGTGTGGACGACGTACACCGGGAAGGACCGGCTCGTCTGCGCACATATGAGCACGCGAAGGAGCCGTGACGACGCGACGCTCTCGACGTCTGCCCACACCGCATCCGTGTTCTGCACAATCTCATGCACGGCGGTCCACAAGAGCCCTGCGGCGGGGGCGTACCCGTGATCTGAAAAGAGCTGGACTAACAGGCTCTCAACGAGTGGGTTGCTGTGTATGATCCGCATCCGCTTGCCGGTCGTACGGGGTGGGGGTTGCTTGCTTGAGAAATCCAGAAGCGGATCTTGGATAGCACTCGGCGCGTGGTCGGTGATCGCGATGGGTAGCCTGATGTTGAACGTGCTGCCCTCGCCCTCCACAGACTCGACATCGACGGTACCGTTCATGCGTGAGACAAGGTTCTTGACTATGCTCAAGCCGAGCCCCGTACCCTGCTTTGGCCGGGTCAGGGACTGGTCCGCCTGCCGGAATGGCTGGAAGAGGGCGCCCCGGAAACTCGTGGGGATGCCGACGCCCGTGTCGCGCACTTGGAAGACGATCTGGCCTGGCTTTCCTAGACGCACGACCACGCTGATGTAGCCCTTCTTACAGAACTTCTGCGCGTTGGACAAGAGCTACAACACGCCATGTCAGTGAAATGTGGCCCAACCTTGCTGACAGTTCAACTCGCGTTCATGAGTACCTAGGAAATGATGCTCGAGCGTGAGCCCAGTGAACACCGCCCTTCAGAAACTGCAACTCACCCTGAATATGTACGCTTCATCCAGCAATACTGTATGCGGCACGTCGTCCGTGACAGAAACAACGAGCTCGACACCATGCTGATTTGGCTGGATACGCACGGCGTCCCCAATGACTTTGCGCAACTTCATAAGTGCCGGCTTCGCGGAGGGCTCTGCTTTGTTGCTATCAAGCTATGCAGCGTAGAAATAAGCGTATAATCGTACTACCTTGCTAGCCAGCAGACCTGGCTGAAGTCTATTGCAGGCATAAGCCCGTGTCACGGGTGAATATGAGCGGACGAACCCAATACGTTGCCCGCGATGACGTTGATGGCGTGATAGGCCTGCTGTATGCTCGAGACAAAGAAAGCTTGCTCCTCCGTCAGGGACGTCTTCGCCATCAGCTCGCAGTACCCGTTGATAGTGTGCAACGGCGTCCGGATCTTCCGCACGCGTAAGCCTATGCAGGCATTTGACATCATCCGATAATCTACTGGACGTACCTCATGGCTTGCGACGCTGATAAACTGTTGCTTCCGCTCGTTCGCCTGCTCCGCAGCCTCCTTCTCCGCCATGATCCGCCAGAGCCGTCGTTTCGTTTGTACCATCTCCGCCATCTTGTTGCGAGCAATGATCGAACTGTGCGAGAGCGCCATATTCGACATGATACACACCGACAACGCGATGCCTACGATCATCACAGGTAGATACGTGGGATATCCGGACTGACCGGGCGCTGCGGGCGGGCTGTATGTGTGGAATGTCGCCGCGGCCATACCTGCCAGGGCGTACGCACGGTCACAGGGTGAGCAGGGTCATACGATAAAGGGAAGCTGCGTGCGCACCCATGTAGTGCATGCAACACACCCCTAACGCAGCGAATGTGCTGAATGCGACCTGTCGTGCGAGATGCACCTCCATGTGCTCCATGGTTGTGGATGCAACGAGACACACCACGAATGCGACAATGTACGAGAGAGCGACAATGCCCAAATTCCAAGTAATCCGCCCTCTCGGGATGATCATCGCCCACATGCCTTTCGAGCTGTCAGTCGCCTCAAACTGACCATGGAGACAACACTCACCACAATGATGCATCATAATCAAAGCGAGCCCCTAAACAGCCGCGCGTATCACGATCAGCGCTGTCACGGTCCTGCACTGAGCAAGCATCCAATACCCCCCGAACACGGACACCGGCCGAGCCTGTGCACATGCCCTGATTCGCATACGCGCCTCCTTGCTCAACCCCATCCGCACGTCGCTCAAGTACCCCGAGCATTGTGAGCTTCGAAGGCTCCTCATCGCTGTTGCCCCGCTGAGAGAGCTCCCCGCTCCAGAGTTCGCGCGCGGTCGCGAGAGTGACGAAGAGCACAACGAGGTGAGTGACGAAGACGAAGACAGTGTCTCGCGCTCTGAGCTTTCAGGTGGCATAAGCACGGGCGTTAGACGCGGGAGGGACCGACGGTGGATGGACGGCGCTGGCTTCACCGTCGTACTTCGCGCTTCGGGATGTGTGCTGGAGCGACCCATGGTGGCGGAGCCCTTGAGTTGGGCGGGTGAAGGGAGGGGCGCGCGCTGAAAATCAGGAACGACCGCATTCGCGATGGAAGGCGGCTCCACAGATACGAGGTCAGGTGGTGGCGCCATCTCGGCCTCGTAGAAGGCTGCATAGTTGGCTCTTTGACGCGCTGGAAAGCCAGGAGGTGCATCAGTGTAGAAATCCATGTCTTGCCAGTGCTCGTTCTCCTCGTCTTCCTTTCGCAGTTCGGCATCCCGCGCCGCTGGCGAGGGCCCCTCGTGATCGCCGCCGCTCGGCTGTTCGTAACCCGCCTCGGCGTCCCATTCGGGACAGCATGAGAACAAACCCCGTTGGAGTGTCTGCAACAATTTGATTATGACTTGGGCGAACCGTGATTGCTGAATGGATCTTGATATATGTGGACTGCCCATGGCAAACGCCGCAAAAGTATATGAAACGGCGACGATAGCGGAGAGTAGCGTGAGATTGCAGTCGAATACTACTTGCACGTCAAATCGACAGGCGAGCTTACCCACTGTAATCAAAGTGTAAGTGCATCGTTCGAAATTGATGTGAATGGTAACCCATTCGTAGACCCGAAACAGCAATGAAGTGCTCATGGAGCGTTCAAAAGGAAAACATGGTGAAGTGCACTCTGCAATGTTGAGGGAGGAGACACGTGGATGGCACAATGCGGGAGTTGGCCCAAAACAGTGCAAACGGCGCGGCGGACTACTGTGAGGGTGGCCATGTGTACACCCTATAATGCGAAAGCGATCTGCATGGAGCCATTCTAGGCAGTCGCTCGGGCGCCGAACGGGCTGAAAGAACTGGCGGTATGTCGGAAGTTGGCAAAAGGTCAGGGAGAAAATGAACCACGAGACCTGGTGCAGAGGGGCGCAGGTAAGTGAGGCTCACCAAAATGCATCGACCAGATCGCACAGAAGCCAAAAGCGAGGCTCGCTAGCAGCGTCCACAGCCATTTTGCCCATGGATTACGGGTGTATTTGGCGTGAATGACGATCTGGGTGCTGGTGTATGCGCCGAGCCAGGAGATGGCGTAAGAGAGGACGACGAGCTGGTGGTGGTAACTTGAGGTAAATGCGCGCACGAGGAGGAGAGATGGGGAAGGAAGTACCTCTGGGGCCCACTGGGGGATGAGCAGCCTCTCTGAGTCGGGGGGCATAGCAGCGGAGGTGAGGGCGCGTTGCTGGGCCAATCAGTGGGGTTAGCTCGCATGCATGGCCAACCAGGCTGCCCTTTAAAGTCCGCTGGCACTGTGGCGGGGGGTGCCTCACAACGCACGACGTCATTGGCTCAAGCTAGACTCTCACGGAACGGATCAAACGCGCCGAACGCCACCGGAAACAAACGTGCCCCACCCATACCTTCCTTATATAGTATTTCACCACCTCTTTCTTCTATTCCCGTGCCCCGCGCCATCTGGAAATTCAGGCAACCTGTAGTTGATACCGCGCGGATGAGAACGGTGACTGTGTGGCCGTAGGCGTCGTCTCTACCATGGCTCGCCACTTTGTTGCGCCACACGGTCGTGCTTGTCACGATGATACTATAGCGTATGATTCAGTCGTATAAGCTACAAAAACACGCCGTATACATGCACACTGATAGAACATAGCTAACGAAACAACATCAGTCCGTGTATGCGTGGGTAGTACTAGGCTGTGGTATGATATAAGGTTATGCGTATGCGAGAGACAGCAAGGCGAGAGACAGATCTAGCAGGGTGGATTACATACAGTAATTTATATCTACGCAATGACTCCGGGGTCAACCAATCATGAGACAGTTCTGCCATGCGCTTTCAAGGCGGCTTCGATTTCTTGGTGCACTAGAATCAGTCTCCTGGACCAACGCGTACTGGCAGAGCACAACGTACCAGCCATGTTGAGCGGCTTGGGTAAGAAGTGATCCATCCCCGCGTCCCGACATTGGCCCTCACTCACAGTCGTGACATTCGCCGTGAGTGCGATGATCGGCAGATGCCCCTTGAGCCCGCCCTCCCGCTCCAAGTTCCGTATTCGCCGGGAAGCCGTGAATCCGTCGACCACAGGCATCTAAGGTACGTCGTGAACAGCCCCATGGAATCATAAAAAATGACCAACACACCTGGCAATCCATCAGACAACTGTGAAATGCCTGCTTCTTGACAGCCTCAATCGCCTCTTGGCCATCATTCACAGCGACAACATCGTACCCGAGCTTCTCCAGCTGCCGCTTGCCTAGCCGTTGATTTACCTGCACGCACGCATAAGCACTACCCACGACCGACTCCGGATAAAACAGACGCACAAGGTTATCCTCTACTAGCAACACCAGCTCCTTCCTCTTCGACGTCATGTTAATCTCCTCTGTGCCCACAGGCATCTCCACCTCCGGGGCGACTGGGAGAGCGAGGTGGCCCTGTGGGGAGGCTTGCTGCGCGATATGCGCGCCCATATACGGCTCGGGATTCTCCAGCACGTCCCGAAGTGTGTGCAAGACTAGCGGGCGCTTCACGAGAACAGCATTCCGCGCAATATCCAGCTGAGGCGCGAGCGCCGCCAAGTCCCCCGAGTCAGTATGGACAACGTACACGGGGAAGGGTCGGCCCGTCTCCGCACACAGCAGCGCGCGTAGGAGTTCTGACGATGCGACGCTCTCGACGTCGGCCCACACCGCATCTGCGTTCCGCACGACCTCCGATACGGAGGCCCCTGCGAGTCCTGAGGCGGGGGCGTACCCGTGATCCGCAAAGAGTTGGACTAACAGTTCTTCGACGCGCGAGTCATGGTGCACGATCCGTATCCGCCTGCGGGTCGCGCATGGCGGAGGCGACTTGCTTGACATGTCTAGGCGCCGCTCTTCTTGATTAAGACTCGGCACACGTTCAGTGAGCGCGATGGGCAGCCGGACGCTAAACGTGCTGCCTTCGCCCTCGGCGGATTCGACATCGACCGAACCATTCATGCGGGAGACGAGGTGCTTGATGATGCTCAGGCCGAGCCCCGTACCCTGCTTTGGCCGGGTGAGGGACTGGTCCGCCTGTCGGAAGGGCTGGAAGAGCGCACCCCGGAAATTCGTGGGGATGCCAACGCCCGTGTCGCGCACTTGGAAGACGACCTCGCCGGGCTTTCCCAGGCGGACGACCACACTTATGTAGCCCTTCTCGCAAAATTTATGTGCGTTGGACAAGAGCTGCAACGTGACGATTCAGCAAGATCTAATTCTGTTTTGCTCATGGGAAGACTCACATTCATAAGTACCTAGCATATGGTTCTTGATTGTGAGCCCCAGTGCCAATCTCTGCTCAACTCCACAACTCACCCTGAAAATGTACGTTTCGTCCAGAATCACTGTATCAATGACATCGTCCGTGACAGATACGATAGGCTCAACGCCATGCTGAATCGGCTGGATGCGCGTAGCGTCTTCGACGACCTTGCGCAACTTCATGAGTGCCGGTTTCGCGGATAGCTCTGCATTGTTGCGATCAAGCTAACGGCCACAATATGAGCGGGTACGTGCATGATGTGGCCAGACAACATACCTTGCTGAAATCTACGAGAAAGCAGGCGTAAGCACGTGACACGGGTGAGTACAAACGGACGGACCAAGGACGTTCCCGGCGATGACGTTGATGGCATGACATGCCTGTTGGATGCTCGAGACAAACTGGGATTGCTCCTCCGAGAGCGACGTCCTCGAAATCAGCTCGCAGTATCCATTCACAGTGTGCAACGGCGTCCGGATCTTCCGCACACGTAAGCATACCCGGAACTTCGCCCTGGTGAACCGCTGGACGTACCTCATGGCTCGCGACACTGATGAACTGCTGCTTCAGCTCATTCGCCTGCTCCGCGGCCTCCTTCTCCGCCATGATCCGCCACAGCCGCCTTTTCGTCAATATCATCTCCGCCATCTTGTTGCGAGCCGTGATCGCGCTGTGTGCGAGCACAAGATTCGACACGATGCACACCGACACTGCGACGCCTACGATCGTCACGGGCAGGTACGCAGGGTAGCCCGCCTCGCCGGGCGGCGCTGGCGGGCTGTACGTGTGGAACGTCGCTGCGGCCATACCTACCGGAGCGTGGGCACGCCCGGGATCAGAACGATCACACACACGATGAACGGAGGCTGCGCGCACCTGTGTAGTGCATGGAGCACACTCCAAGCGCGGCGATCGTGCTGAATACGACCTGCCGAACAAAGTGCACCTCCATACGCTCCATAGTAGTAGATGCAACGAGGCACACCCAGAACGCGACGAGATATGAGAGCGCAACAATGCTCAAATCCCAGGAGATCCGTCCACCAGGGATAATCATCGCCCACATCCCTTCCGATCCATCAGTCTTCTCGCTCCGTTGATCTCACCACACAACCAAAACTCACCGCAATAATGCATCATCACCAACGCCAGTCCCCACACCGCCGCCCTCACTGCCACCAGCACCGTCACCATCCTCCACTGCTCGCGCAACCAGTACCCCCACCCAAACACGGGCGGCGGTCGATCCTGCGCGCTGGCCCTGATACGCATGCGCGCCTCTCTGCTCAACCCCACCTGCACATCACCCCAGCACCCTGAGTACTGTGAGCTCTGAGTCCTTGCTGTTGTCCCACTCAGATTGCTGCCCGTTCCCGAGTTCGCGCGCGGCCGCGGCCGTAGCGGCGACGAACACAACGAAGAGTACGACGATGATGAAGACAGCGTCTCGCGCACTGGGCTCTCGGAGGACATAATCACGGGTGTCGGACGCGGAAGCGACCGCCGGCGTATGAACGGCGGCGACTTCAGAGTTGTGCTTTGCGCCTCTGGGTGTGTTTTGGAGCGGCCCATGGTAGCTAGGCCAGTTGGCCGCCCGCGTTGCGGGAGTAGCCCGCTCTGGACGACCTCCGGCGTGACCGGTCTTGCGATTTGGGGTGACTGAACTTGTTCTGACCCAAGTGGTAGCGCCATCTCGGCTTCGTAGAAGGCTCCGCAGTTGATGCTTTGGCGCTCTGGGAAGCCAAGGTCGCTGTAGGGATCACTGACCTGCCAACGTGCTTCCTCCTCCTCGTCTTGCCTCTGCAACTCGGCATCCAGCGACGCTTGCGAGCGCTGTTCGTGCTCCTCCGCACTCAGCTGTTTGTAGCCAGCCTCGACGTCCGATTCGGGACAACAGGAGAATATACACCCACGGAGCATTCGAAATGATGCAGCTATAACTTTGGCGCCCCTCGAGTGCTGGATGGATCCGGAGATATATGGGCTGGCCATGGCAAACACAGCAAAAGTGAACCCGAATGCAACCACGGCGGAGAGTACCGTGAGGTTACGGTCGAAGCCTATTCGAACATCAAATTGGCAGGCAAGCATCCCAACTATGATCAAAGTGTAAGTCTTATATCCAACAACAAACCGTGACACAAAATGCCAAAATGTTTGGGCGCGAGCGTCAGTGAGACGTGATAAAGAGTCATATCTGACAGACAGGTAACTCGTGAATTACACATTGCTGGAGTTCCTGTGAGTTTGCGCTACCAGCACATGGCGACTTGAAGAAGGTGCTATAACGGTAGCCACACATGTATGTGCAAAGTGATCTGCACGAGCCCCTTCCTGGTGATAGCAATGCGTTTTCGCATTGAACCTACGGAAATAGACCCGTAGTATGAAAGACGATCACCGATCGAAGGCTCGCGCCACATCCATCGCTTATACCACGTCGGATACAGCTATGGACGTGGGTGGAAATGGCGACAGGCGCGTGATGCCCCATGGACGCGCCTGCTCCCTGCGTGGACGCAGAAACGCAGGGTGTGCAGTCGTGAACAGCACCGTAAGTGGAACCCGCTGTGCATGTGCACTGCAGCTTCTGCGAATGCTTCGGCGGCTATGATAAGCACTAAGAAGCGTGCGCCGAGTCGGCAGACCGGAGGAGAGCAGGAGGTGTGCCCACGGCGTTACCATATTTTGATTAGAATATGAACCGAGATAGCCTCGGCACGCAGAGGCGAGCTGTGATCAGGCAATGTTCTAGCGAGGCACCAGACATGTCCAGCGAAGGGAGATTGAACGTGGTCGAGGCAAAGTGGCGACCGTCCAGGTGAAGGAGAGAATCAACCTGTCGCAGGAGGATGCGACTGAAGAGCGGTCAAGTCAAGTAAGACTCACCAAAGTGCATTGACCAGATCGCGCAGAAGCCAAAAGCAAGGCTCGCCAACAGGGTCCACAGCCATTTTGCCCATGGATTGCGGGTATATTTGGCGTGAATGACGATTTGGGTGCTGGTGTACGCGCCGAGCCATGAGATGGCGTAAGAGAGGACGACGAGCTGGTGGTGGTAGCTTCAGATGAATGCGCGGGCGACGAGGCAAGGAAGTACCTCTGGGGCCCACTTGGGGGTGAGAAGTCTTTCGGGGTCGGGAGGTGGCATAAGAGAGAGAGATGCGCGCTGTGGGGGGCTGACGCCTGGCTACCTATTGAGCACAATGCTATGGCGCTTATGTCAGCTCTTACAACATGTTCCGCCGTCTACCTTGCCTCGTTCCGCTGTCCCCGCCGCCGTGTCCGTGTTCGGCGCCAAGAGTGGCAAGTATCCGAGAGGCTGGCTCGGCTTAAGTTAAAAATGTTCGCAGACGTCATTGTCCCCGGCAACCCCCGGATCTGGTTCCCACGCAATATAGGAGCATGTTTGGTTTTTCTTAATTGCGCCTATCATCAACACGTACGTAGTGAGTGTACTTAGTATATATTAGTCGCTGTCATGTGGCTAAATGGACATCCTCTCAAAGGCTACCGAGGGGTACATATGATAAAATCGGCATATGGGCCGAGTCTGCGACGTCGTCAGCAATGCTCTCGTGGTATGTACCCCGTCACAACTGGCTACTCGCGAGAGAGCCTTAAGTACTCAAAGACGTTGTTGTCGAAAATCCGATTCGTGTTCGGTGTTGAACCAGCGAGAATGAGTGTGCAGATGCGCGCCGCACCTTGACCTCGTACCACCATCATGTCCGAGAGAGACGCCCAACCCCATCGACCACTTCCCCCCGTCCCCCCGCCCGCAACGAGGGCCCTCCTGCCGACAAAACACCCTCGACCGCTCGACCCGGTTCGACGAGTGCTGCAGCGGCAGGCACATCACGAACCGCGGAATACAACGCTTGCCCTAGCGGCAGCGAACGCAAAGCCAGCGCGTCTGGCATAACCCGCACGTCCTCGTGGCGTGAACGCACCAGGGGCAGTCCTGGCTCTCCCCTCGGGGAGGGCTACAACCCCCCTCCACCTACCGGTGAGACCGTGGTTGTCATGGTCGCAGACACTCCGGCGACGACTCAGTCGGCGTCGGAGACGGTCCCCTCTACCTTCCCTCAGGCAGAGGAGGACTTTGTCTTCGATTATGGAATACCATCGGCTGCATCGGAAGCCCCCGTCCCGTCGCTCCCCGAAGGAGCGCATTGGGACAATCTCCCTCCCACGCCTCAACAGCCGGAGAGAGTCGCGTCCCCCGTGGACACGGTAATTAAAGACGCCGAGAATGAGGTACACCCTTATCCTCCCCGTTCACACGGTCGTGGGAAGTCTCACACCTCGTTGCAGAGCGACGAGAGTAGTGACGACGACTCCACTGACAAGGAAGACGACCGCACGCTGCGGGCTGCTCCTCGCAAGAAGGGCAAGTCCGGTAACAAGCCGTCGGGAGCGATCTCAGGAGGAGTTTCTGAGGTAACAACGCCGAGCGGGGTCTCCTACGCGGGATCCTCTCGAGAGGCCACTCCAGCGGTCTCTTTGAAGGGCGACATCGAGGTCATTGAGACTGCGAACTACGCGCTCTATCAAGCCATTCCAGGCAACACACTGTATACGGCGATTTCGGCCATCGCTCGTACGCTCCATGATGCCTGCGAGATCCTAGCTTCCGGTTCCTCGGAGCTCAAGAAGGCCATGCTCGACGATGTCAAGGAGAGTATTTGGCTTGCTTACCCTTTGGAGGTTTACCACTCCGTTCAGATCGGACAGCGCATCACAGTGCTCGCCCGCGAATACGCCAGCATGGCTCCTAAGGAGCACATCGCTGAAATGAACCGGTGCTTCGACAACAACGTCGTTGGCCCCGCTCTCAACCAGGCCATTCAGGCTTTGGAGGACCGTGACTTGATTGTGAGGGGATTCGACAATGCTCGCGACATCTGACGAGCAGGCTACTCTTACGCAGTGTAGCGGGTCACTAACTTACCTGGTTAGTTAGCTGTGAGGCTTGATGCACACAAAGTTGCTATTGAGCGACTTGGGATTGTACTACGCTACAGGGGTCCTTATATACATGTAGGAGACCGTCTTACTAAGCTACTGTATAGTACCAATCCCGATGCATGTGATTCTATCTACAATGCATGTGTTACTCCTGTTACCCGGAGTACCGGTGTGTGAACTCGGCTGCCTAGTTAGGCGCTCTCTATTGTTCAACACTCCCCCTTGCTAAGTGCAGCGATAGATGCGCGCAAGCATTAAATGGCGCATAGTGCAGCCGACTATAATGGAGTTTAATCATAGAATCTTAGTCCAAGCATTTCTCTGAATTTGAGAAATTTGATACGACCCAAGTTCTTAGTGAACAAGTCTGCCGGATTGTCATCAGTGCTTACGTAGAAGACTTCGACTTTCTTGTCTTCTACTAGCTCCCTCACGTAGTGGTAGCGAATGTCAATGTGTTTAGACCGACGTTCCGTGATGGGGTTGGAGCTAATAAATATTGCTCCCTGATTGTCCGAGCAGATGGGCAGCGGGCCGAGCTTGTAGCCGATCTCCTCCAGGAGCATCTTTATCCAGGCTACTTGTCGCAAGCAATCGCTCAGCGACATATACTCAGCTTCAGTGGATGACAGGGCAACTGTCTTCTGTCTTCTAGACAGCCAACTGAACGCGCTGTTCGCGAACTTTAAGAAGTGCCCAGACCGTGACTTTCTGGCTTCTGAGCTGTCTGCCCAGTCAGAGTCAGTGCACGCCAATAATCCATTGCCGCTTTGTCCTTCATAAACTAGCGCATAGGATTTTGTACCAATTAAATAGTGGCAGATATACAGTGCTCTGTTTAAATGGTCCTGTGACGGATTTGCTGCAAATTGTGCAAGTAATGTCACGGCGTAGCAAATGTCAGGTCGAGTTCCAAGCATTAGATATAGCAAGGAACCAATGACAGTCTGGTACTTGCTTCGAAGCGCTGGGTCAGCTGTGCCAGTATTGACAACAGGCTTGTATCCAGCAGGGAGTGGAGTTGGCGCAGATTTCGCGTTCTGCATGCCACAGCACTGCAGCACTTTCTCAAGGTAGGCGCACTGATCCAGATGGATTTCGCGTCCTTTCCGAGTTATGCGCATGCACAGAAATTCCTTGACGTCACCTAAGTTGCGACACTCCCACTTCTTCATGAAGCGGTCCTTTAATGAAAGGACTAGGGTCTTATCTTTGCCACAAAATATGGCATCGTCTACATAGACGATGATCAGCACAAAGCGACCATCTTTTGTCCTATAGACGAATATTCCGGCATCGGATACAAGGCGTTTACAGCCAAGTTCCTTTAGGGACTCATTTAGGGTGCGCCACCACGCAAGTCCTGCCTGCTTGAGTCCATAGAGAGCGCGAAGTAACCGGAGTACTTTGTGCTCTTGGCCTGGTATCGCAAAGCCTTCAGGCTGCTCCATGTAAATCTCCTCGTCTAGCTTGCCATAGAGATAGGCATTACGGACGTCGAGTCCGGAGACGTGCATATCCTCAAGCGCAGCTAAGGCGAGGATTAGACGTACAGTCTCAAAGCGTACGACTGGAGAGAAAACCTGATCATAGTCAAGGCCTTCAATCTGGGAGTAACCCTTGGCGACCAATCTGGCCTTTTTACGACCGTCAGTTTTGACGTCGAATACCCAGCGGTTCTTGGTGACCTTTCGTCCCTTAGGATGATCAACCAATTCATAGACATTGCGTTTGCGAAGTGCCTCAAGTTCTTCGCGACACACTGTCATCCACTCCTCAAGCTCCTTTTTGGGTAGCTTTAGTATATCGCGGAATGACCATTCTCTCGGGCTGGTCCCGTCTGGTAGATTGTTGTCGAGGGTGGGTAGCGCTTTTGCAAGCAGCAACTCGACTAACTTAACTCCCCCTTCCCAGCATAATTCTGCCAGTAGTAACTCAGCGCTTTGCGCTTCATCCTCATTGGATGGGGCGGACTCGACAGGTTCGTCGCGTGGAGGAGGATTTGGCGCAGAACTAGGTCCGGGAACCTGTTGTCTTTGCTGCCTTTGTGGTCCGGTTTTGGTACGGGAGCTACCCGCATCCTCACCGACCATCTTTTTCCATCTCCCCTGATTTTCGATGTCCTTTACTATGTCTTGGGGCTTCCGCTGCTCACCATAGACATTACCTCTACGAGTTACTGGTCTCCGCTCCCTTGCTGAACGTCGCGGCTCCACTGGGGGCGCAGGGTGTTCAACCGGTGCATGGGGCGGCGGTACTGGGTCTGCGGGCGCATCTTGCTGCTCCTGTTCATCGTCATGAACATGACCGTTTCCTCTTTTAGGAAGGTGATGTTTTGGATGATCATCGTCGTCATCCTCATCTACCTGAGGTGTGGTATTTGGCTGATCTGCTGGGATCATTTCTTCTCGAGGTGGCCAAACTCGAGTTGTGCCCCGACGATTTGTCAGGGGACACTTAGGAAACATAGTTTCGTCAAACATCACAGTGGATGATCTGAACAAAACATTGTCTGGGGCTCTCATAAAGAGCCATCCGCCAGTGCGCTCTGTAGAGCCATCTCCCCCAAGATAAATCATCAGCACCGATTTGGGCGATAAACCGTTTTTTCTTACGTCCTTGGGTATAAAGACGTACGCACCGCAGCCGAAAACGCGCAGGTGCGCCACAGATGGCGGCTCGCCATGTATCAATTCGTAGGGGGTAAGCCAATTAAGGCGACGAATTGGCGTCCTGTTGTAAACATGGACTGCATGATCCACAGCGAATTCCCACCAGGATGGAGGTAGACAAGCATCATGACACATTGCCTCTGCTTTGTCCATGAGCGTCCTGTTGAAACGCTCAGCTCTGCCATTCTCCTGAGGAGTGTGCGGCGAGCTCTGAAGGATCTCTATGCCATTATCTTTTAGAAGGTCTTTGAATGCAGTGGAGACGTATTCTCCCCCTGCATCAGACAACCACTTCTGCACTGTCTTTCCATATTTAGTTTTCACCATGGCTAGGAATTGCCTTGTGGCTGTAATCGCTGCAGATTTCTTGCGCAGATTTACAGTCCACGCGTGTGATGAAGCGTCATCATAGTACAGTATGTAGTACTTGTACTTATGATAGGAATCTACTGGGAAGGATTTTAAATCCGAGTGAATGAGTTCAAACGGTACCTTTGCCCGGTAGTTGGATGGCGGGAAGACTTAGAGTGCATTTTCCCTTTTGCACATCCTTGGCATATTGGTGAGTCCTTAGGAATCTCCACCTTTCTGGGAAACCCAGATGTATGCTCCTTCGCCTTTGCAAGCACGTCCTTAGAAGGGTGCGCAACACGGCGATGCATAGTCGAATAATCGACTTCATTTACGTTCACATAAATATTCTGAACGTTTTCACCCGATTCAGCCACGAGGGTGAAGGTGGTAGTGTCCGGATGCTGCGGTATAAACCTGAATAAGGGTTTCCGCGCTCCCGGTTCATACAGACTGATATGCTGCGCTGTTGCGCGCAAGTCTAGTCCGTCTTGGAGGAATACCCCTAATGACAAGAGACGTGCTGCACAATTCTCCATATAATAGACAGGATATAGGCGCGTCTGCAGCCA
This sequence comes from Fomitopsis betulina, assembly GCA_022606075.1. NCBI lineage: Eukaryota > Fungi > Basidiomycota > Agaricomycetes > Polyporales > Fomitopsidaceae > Fomitopsis > Fomitopsis betulina. The sequence continues at coordinate 44,392 of JABYQK010000037.1, forward strand.
TTGTTCGTCTATTTGGTAGTTTAGGAACACAGTTCCCTTAGCAATAATGCTTCCTACCGCTCCTTGTTGTGCCGTTTGAGTACGGATAGGAGTCTGGAGATACTCGAATTCCGAGAAGTCTCTTATGTCATTTGTAATGTGCAAAGATGCACCTGAGTCCAGTAGCCACTCCTTCGCTGAGAAGCGATTTTTTCCTTTACCCTTACAACGTGAGCACGCAGTGTAATCGCGCGAATGAATACATTGTACATTTTTTAAGCTGCTACAAAGTACATTTACTAATGTCCGAGCGCCGTTGTGCAAGTCAGAAGCGGCTGTTAAAGCGCTGTTAGTAACTTGCTTAGGTTAGGAATATGAGTGACGTACTCATTACCCCAGTCGTTGTAGCCATCGTATGGCTCCATGCAGCGGAGCTCACCTGTTAATGGGTTCCGAAAGCTCTCGTCGACGATAGGGGGCGCAAGGCCCGCGGCCTGCGCTATCATGCCGTCTAACTCGGCATCATGCGCATCGATGTCTTCTTCGTCTGATGCCCAGACGATGGACTTTCTTCGGCGTCGCGGAAGTCGTCGTCCTCGCTGATGTATTCGTCACGCATGACCTCGTCGATGCGATCGGCCATGTCGACATCATTGTGCTTGCTGCGCTTTGAAGCGCGCGACTCGGTATCCGAGGGGACTTCTTCATGTGAGCAGAGCTCACGACTTCCTTTAGCGCGCGGATTGTCTCCGGCGTGCCGGTGACGTCTAGGTCCTTGGCGAGCTGGAGGCTTCTCCGAGCCAATCACCGCGAGCGCGCTTCTTGCCTTGTTAGGGGCAGGTGCTGCGACTTTTCGAGTCCTGCTGCCCGAAGGCGCTAACTCGACACAGTGGTGGTCGTTGGAGCGGGGATCGACACGGTGTCGGCGATGTGCATGTCTGCATGTTCGTCGTGCTTGTGCGAATGCGGCTTACCACGGTTTTTATCGCTGCGCTTTCCCCTAGGAGTAAAGCCTTTGGCCTTCTCCTTGCCCTTGTCGTTCCACTCCTTTTTCCCCGCGCTGCTGCTGCGAGAAGGAGGGACTGCCCTTCTTCTGCTTGATAGCAGAATTTTCTGGCGACGACTGCCTTGTTCTCGACTGCTCCAGGAGCGACTAAGCTCCTGGCACTGTACGCGACGACTCGCGCTAACTCGACTAAGGTCGACTCTGGAGACCACTGACCTATTCGCGAATAGTCAGTCAACCTAACCCCTAGGCTTACCTACCTGGGCCTAGCGAGTACACGAAGGAAACCCTGTCCTTCGATGAGAGTGACGTGATACCGGGAGCACAATGCTACCACCAGGATCGAGCGAGCGAGTCTGGTGTCGGCTAACTCAGAGGCTTCACTGCAGGGGATGCGAGTGAAGGTTGAGTATAGATTAAACCAGGTCGAAGTTGGGACTTCGACCATCTACCAACTGCAGTATATATACACGAGAGACCTAGGGCGTCTCTAGGTTCAGGGCAGGGTCACCGAGGTTGACTCGGTGTGGGGCCAATAGGAGAAACACGGAGAAAGGTAGGGGAACCCTGGGGTCATGGGAGTGGGGATGAGTCAGAGTCCGGAGGAATGAGTCATGGGAAGATGAGGGATATAGTGATGGCAATGGAAGCGTCCTCGTGTGAGTACACACCAGTCCCTATCTAAGTATAGTACAGGCTCGAGTCATGAAGGGGAATGACCTAGCCTTGGGAGTCATGAGAACAAAGAGGTGCGGAGCCGGGCCGAGGGATCGGGCCGGGCTCCAGTCATGTGGGACGCGATGGCGGCAAGGGGAAGGGAACCGGTCCGAGAGAGTGGTAGGGTTAGGTGTATGTCACGTGTTCCAGGATGCAGTAGCGCGCATCCTAATATTCGTAACAGGCACTACTCGGTGTGAGTTCTTTAATCTCGATCTTGTTGAGAGCGAGCTGTATAGCCGTCTCATATCGAGGTGGAGCGGCACCCAAAATAATCAGGGTTCTCATCTGCGGGGGCAGAGAGAGGCCTGCTCCATCGAGCTCGTCGAGGTTGCTCTGGATCTTTGCAATCGCAGGGCCGGGGTGCTCGTTTGCTGGGATACGAACATTGACCGCAGCCTTGAAGAAGGCGAATGCCCCCATGGCGCTGGTTCCTCCGTAGAGCCCATACAGGGTGTTCCAGATCGACTTTGCAGTCGTCTTTGTTCTGACCAGCTGTGCAACTTCGACGCTTAGGCGCAAACGAATGCTGCCCATGCCTTAGACTGCATCTGAATCCATTCAAGGACTTCAGCGCGGTTGACCCGTCCGAAGCCTGGGTAGGCTCAGCGAAGCCATCGGGTAATTCGATCAGAATCCAGACTCCCTGCAACTGCAGGTATGCCTTCATCAGATCAGCCCATCGGCGGTAGTTCGCTCCGTCGAGGACGGGGATGAAGTTCTGGAGTGAGTTCGACATTTTTGTTGATTGGTGGTGATAGAGCGGTTGTTGATATGGTTCTGTGAACGCATTATCAGCGCTCTGTCTTATGCTGCCGGAATGGCGCTAGCACCACACTGGACTCATTGTTTGGGGTGGCGACAGCGAAGCTGTGCCCGACCTGCAGCCATATAGGCGCAAAGTCTCCCCCTGACGTCAAAGCCCCTAAGGGCGACGTCCAGGTAAGCTATCCTGACCCGCAGCGGACGCAGCCTCTAGGGCGCAGTACCGCGCAGTGTTCAGGGCTCATAACCTGACGAGCAGGCTACTCTTACGCAGTGCAGCGGGTCACTAACTTACCTGGTTAGTTAGCTGTGAGGCTTGATGCACACAAAGTTGCTATTGAGCGACTTGGGATTGTACTATGCTACAGGGGTCCTTATATACATGTAGGAGACCGTCTTACTAAGCTACTGTATAGTACCAATCCCGATGCATGTGATTCTATCTACAATGCATGTGTTACTCCTGTTACCCGGAGTACCGGTGTGTGAACTCGGCTGCCTAGTTAGGCGCTCTCTATTGTTCAACAACATCATGCGTGAGATTGGCAGGGACACCTTCGGCAAGCCGGGGGCAGTCCAACAGCACATGGAAGCCGTGGGTAGCACCATAGAGTCCATGAGGAAGGTCATCCACATGCAAGTGGAGCGTGCGGGCGAGGAGAATCGCGCACTCAAGGCTCAGGTCGCGGCGCTTAGGACGCTGCTCGAGCGGTCGAACCAGAACACGGTCGACGTTAAGGCGATGATGAAGGAGCTTCGCCAGGAACTCGGCAGTCTCAAGGCTGCAACGACGGCCAGCACGAGCTACGCTGGCATCTCTGCGCCCAAGGGCGCTGGCCCCAAGCCTGCGGAGCCCCCTGCTCCCACCCAGGACCCGCGGAAGTGCCCGGCGCCCGCTCCGACGCCCGCCCCTGGCGGCGCGTCCAAGAAAGGTCCCCCGCCCCCTAAGAAGGCGCGTGGCGACAACGGCGCTGCGCAAGCAGCTGCGTCCGCCCCTGAGGACGGACAAATTGCGGAGGAGTGGAAGATGGAATCAGTCTCTGACTGGGCCTGTCTCCGCACCGCTGCCACCATCGGTGAGCTTGCCCCCACCATTCAACTCAGCGAGGCGTCAGCCATCGCTCGGGGTCTCGGCCTCGACTCGCGCCCTGCGGGCGCTCACCTCCCAACCGCTGCGCAGCCTGTGGGCACCAGCGCTATCCCGTCGGGCCAGAAGGCGATTCCTGCTGGCCCGGAAGTGAAGGCAAAGCCCGAGAAGAAGGAGAAGAAGGGCAAGCCCGTTGAGCACATGCAGTACGCGGGCAATCGGCAGCAAATGGTCCGCACCCTAGTGGTGCGGAGCTCCGTAGCTTTCAGCGGGGGCGTTCCCAGCGTCTCCAGCGACGACCTCATCACCGCAGCCAAATCAGGCCTCACCGCCGCCACCGTGAACGTGCCCCTCAAGGCCGTCATCAAACATTCGGGCAAGGACGCCATCTTGGAGTTCCTAGCGCGCCCCTCTTCAGAGGAAGTCATCGGGGTACGCAACTCCATCGTCAGCATGCTAGTGCTGCGGCTGCCGGGCACGGTGGCTTCGGTCGACTTTGCATCCCCACTTACGTGGGTCGGAATCGAGGGATTCCGCAAGATGCGCCAGATCGCAACTCTGGGCGGCCACACCACGGTCGGGGAGTATTCGCAGCACGAGGTGTGGGCGGAACTCCAAGCAAGCGCCAAGACGGACAAGCGGACGAAGGAGTTCACCGATTTCGTTTTAGAGTTCACTTCTGCACCGGTCGCGAAGTTCGAGGGCAACCCAGGCGGCTCAGGCGTCTGGGCATGCTATGTCAAGGACACGGTGCGCGGCTCCATCTCGGAGCGATTTTGCACAGATAAGTTCACGATCAAACTCTTTGGTCGTGCTTACCGCATCCGGCGCCTTTCGGCCCGGAACTCAATGCCCTCGTGCACGAGGTGCTGGCGGTGGGGTCACTCCGCCGGCCAGTGCTCGCAGATGGGCCTGTTTTGCAGCCGATGTGGCTCCAAGCATCAAGACCTTGTGCACGAGAGCTCTGCCCTCTGCTGCGCGGGGATTCGCCTCCACAGTGGCAATGCTCCGGACGAATGTCCGCCGGAGCACGCCTACTGCCCCAATTGCAAGACGAAGGGTCACGGCCCCTCGGACCGCATCAACTGTAAGTTCTGGCAGCACTCGTCAGAAAAGAAGTGGATCGAAAACCACTCTGCGCGTGCGGAGTCGGTGAAGGATCAGCTCGCGCGAGAGAAGAAGGAGCTGGACTCCATCAAGAAGATGCTCAAGGAAGCCAAGAAGGCTTCTGACGAGGCGAGGCAGACTGCGGAGACCGCCTTCATTGAGGAGGTGTCTCAAGGACTTGCAGAAGTGACCGGAATGGTCATGGACGCCCAATCTCGTAAGTAGTTGCCTTATCAATGACAACCTACAACGGGGCTGAACGGGGGACTTCAGCGCGCAGCGCGTCCCCTTCCTTACCAGAGCCACTAGACCGGAATGAAGAGCTGAGAGCCGCTGCAGAATGGTTATTAGCAGGTATGGATCAGGAGTTGGGAGCGGAGGCGCGAGGCGATGTGGAAGCCGGCCCCGTTCCAAATTTAGATCATATTTTATATGGGCACGAGGGTGCACCGGAACATGTACATCAGGATGTGGAAGTGGAAGCCGAAGCGGCTCCACAGTATACTATTCAGTGCGTATCAGCAAACATACAGAAATCCCACGAGAACACTACCCAGCTTCTCGAAAAGTACCGGGACGCAGACATTATATGCATTCAGGAAATATTCTGGGGAAAGATCAAAATGGTCGTCTCCAGCCAAAATAAGAAGGGTGATGTGTATGAACAAACATGCGCGCACCGTAATTTTGCGTGCTATGGAGCAAGCAAGGATTCGCGGGTGGCAACATACGTCAACCGGAAATGGAGGGGCGCTTCGCCCCACGTCATTACAGGCAATGTGTCACACAATGACACACTACTAGTCAGCATCAATACACCTGACGGGCCGTTCACGGTCCTCAATGTGTACAATGACAGCAACGAACATGTGGCAGTCTCGCACCTGCTAAGTGTCTCGGCGCACCTTCCTCCCATCTCTATGATGTGTGGAGACTTTAATTTGCGCCATGCCTCGTGGGATAAGCGCACTCGGGAACACAACATGAACCCGCCTCATGCTCAGAAGAGCGGAGAACTAATGGACCTCGCAGCCGAGCTCCAACTCCTCCTGGTTAACAGTGAGGATGGACCGCCTACATGGCAGTCGAACAATGCAGCATTACCTCGGTACACACTGGACTTGGTGTGGAAGAGAGGTGATTACGAAATACAGGACTTTAGGGTCCAACACGGTGCCAGACACAAGAGCAATCATTCGCCCTTGGTATGGAAAGTTGTTGCGGGCGGAGCGCCCAATATCGAACCCACACTTGGTCGGGTTTCCAAGGGATCTTGGAAATTCAACGAAGATGTGGCTAAATTAATTGCGGGCCTCCCACTTGAGTGGGAGAGTGCACAAGACATTGAGAACACCGGGGAAACATTATTCTCCGGTATTCAAGAGCTCTGGAAAAGGCATGCCTCCAAACCCGACCGCACCGGCCATTCCAAAACGGGGTGGAATGAAGAGTGTGCGCAGGCCGCAAAAAGTCTGCGCTTAGCCCGTAAAAGGACTAAGCTATTACGAAAGCTAAGGGGATTAGCTTTCCGCACACTTGGACGCCAGAGCGCCCAGTACGAACGGTACAATAACGTACATGATACCATGCAAAAGGGCGTGAAATCTGCATGCCAATGGGTAGCCGCTGCTTCCAAGCGTGCTAAAAGGGTCTTCTTTGACAAGATCATCACTCACGCGCATCCGCAACTCATATCTAATTATGTTGCGTGGACGCGGCTGAGACGGCTCGACTCCAGCGTGCAAATTAAGCGCGCTGACGGCACCGTCATAGATAGTCAGGAAGACCTTCAAACGGAATTCCGAGAACAATTCACTCCGTCGGTTCCTCGACAAGTGGACATGAGTATTATGGACGAACTTCCTAAATGGAAAACTCGGACATTTAATGACATCTCCAATGAGGAGATATCGGAGAACCTTGCGGACACGAGTAATACCTCAGTCGGCGGGGAAGACCACATCAATTGGTTATGGGCTAAAACCATATTCCATTGCATAGAAAAGAAAACGGACGAAAATGACAATGTCACGTACATTCACTGGGGACCCAAGGTCTACCAATTCTTTAAAGCTTTCTTTAATGCGTGCATTAGAAAGCATAAGTTCCCCACTGCGTTCAAGCGGTCCATAACGGTAGTAATCCCCAAGCCTAACAAGCCGGATTACACTAAAGCCAAAGCATATCGTCCGATACGTCTCCTCAGCGTGTTTGGCAAGCTATTCGAAAAAATACTTGCGAAGCGCATGCAATTTGATGCTCAGAAATTTGGCATCATGCATCCATGCCAGTACGGCGATGCTGGCATTGAAGTTGTGCACTTTGTGCACGAAGCCTGGGCACGAGATCTTACTCCTTCAATGTTGCTATTGGATGTATCTCAATTTTACCCGTCTCTAAATCACAACATTCTTGTTGAGATGCTAAGGCGTGAAGGATTTGCGGAGGACTTGGTGGAGTTCTTTGCTGATTATCTAAAGGGCCAGTTTACCCGGTACCTGTTTAATGGCAAGCTCACAGACGCCACTCCCACACCGTTGGGAGTGGGTCAGGGGTCTGCCTTCTCTCCGATGGGATTGGGGCTGTATATTGCTCCTATCTTACATAAGCATTTCCCAGTGGATCGCAAGATGCCTGGGAATGGCACACTGAAGTTCTATGTGGACGACGGTGCATTCATGGTAGCCGCGCCGTTGAAATCAACGATTCAGCGTAATATTACGCAGGTGGAACTCAATGTGGAGTACCTGCAGGTTATGTTCCACTCTCTTAATGGCGACCTACTAAGGGTCGGCTTGGGAGTGGAAGCTGACAAAGTGGAGGTAATGCACTTCTGGAAAAAGCGGAAACCGTGGAAGCCTGATAAGCCCACAGGCCCAGATGTAGTGATCGAGATCGATCAAAAGATCAATCACATCGTTCCAAAAGTCTCAATGAGATATTTAGGATTCTATCTGGATCCTAAATTGTCATTCAAATCTCACATCCGCTTCTACGCGGCTAAAGCAGCTAGCACGGTGTCCACTCTCACCATGCTAGGCAACTCTCTTCGGGGGTTCACCCCCATGCAAAAGAGACAACTATATATAGCGCATGTGCTTCCGCTCATGTGCTATGGTGCGCACCTGTGGTGGAAACCCGGGTGGAAAGGGATTGGCTGGATTGCGAAAGAGATGCAGGGGGCGCAATCCCGAGCCGTCAGATGGATCACGGGGGCGTTCCGAACGACCCCGATTGGAGCCATGGAACTGATCGCCGGAGTGGTTCCGGTGAGAGTGAATATCACAAGATACATGGAGAAGCATGCTCTCCGTATCAAAACTCTTCACCTGGGTCACCCTACCCGGGCGTTAATGAGTCATGAGTGGGAGCTCTCAGACGTCCCCACATCTGATCTCAACGCTGAGATGCCCTTCCGCGTAGGAAGGCGCAGCAAATCAAAGTCCCCTATGGTGCACTTTGAGAAAATGGCCAAGACAACGAAGGAAATATTTCATGTCTTAGCGTCGGTATGCAGGCCTGGTGACAGGCTGGTCGACCGTGATGGAGACGACGCCATCGAACACGTGCTGTTTTATCGTGATAAGCGGGATAATCATGATGACGACATTAAATCCATCCCAAGGAAAAAGGGCGGAGAAAACGGAAAGGTCAGCGATGATTTCAAAGACTGGATCCACAACACATGGACGCCCGCGGCGTCCACACACATGCATGACAGAAACACTCTGATAATATGGTCGGATGGGTCTGTCATCCCGGGGAAAGATGACGACTATCTCCAGGTTAAAGGCAAGCCAAACTTGCAAAAAACAAGGGCGTCGGGTGCGTATGTCATTACGCGCAATGACGAAATGGTCTCGGAGGACTCTTGGATGTCCGGGAAATGCACAAGTTTTGACGCGGAGGTGCAGGCATGCTATCTCGGTGTCAAGGCAGCCATGGAAGTGATCCGTCCATCGGATCACACTATAGTAATTGCCAGCGATAATATTGGTAATTTGCGGCGCGCTATGAAGCCTAGTGGGGTTGGCTCCGGCCAACTCCACGGTGTGTGGATTAGTGAATATTTGAAGGAAATGAACCGCAAGGTTGTATTCCTATGGAGCCCATCTCATGTTGGGATTCAATGGAACGAGTATGTGGACAAACTCGCTTCTGACATAAATAAATCAGACGAACCTCTGCCTGATTACAAATCATTTGCTTTCCGGGGACAAGAGATCCGCCAGAAAGTAATAGATGATTGGTTGGATATTGCCGGCCTCAAGTACAAAGTTAAGCGCACACCGGTGGCGGGAGTACCGGGAGTCCCTGACAAATCCATTCGCACTTGTCATAGTGCCTATCTAGGGTATGGTTTATGGTGGGACGAGGGGCTAAAGCCTCATATCACGGGTAAATCACCCTTCCTATCCCTAGGAAAAGTCGATCTGAGCAAGACAAATGCAGACGGCGAGAATAAAACTTATGAGGAACTCGCGTTCCCCACTAAGATTCGTAATAATGAGGTAGCCCGATTCACGCGGGTTATCACTGAGCACTTCCCAAGCGGGGAATACAAGAAGCGCTTTAAGCTTCTCCAACCGGGAGAATCGGACAAATGTCTGTGCCGCCTTCGAAACGGGTACAGGGAAACCCGGGATCATATACTCTTCAAATGCCCATACTACATGAGGCATAAGAAGTACGAGCGTAAGCCTTTTGTGGGTCCGTTTTCCAAGCGGGACCTTGCGCAAGGCAAGTCTTGGTACTCTAGGCATCAACGGGGGTGGTCCTCGCTCGATGTCCTGAAATTCCTCCAACTCAACCCTATGGTTGGCACATTTGAATGGGCCGAGATCCTCTCCAAATGCAAGGAGGATCGCGCCCAGGGCAATGAGCACACCATGGCGTGGGCTAGACTAGAAGCGCACACTGTGTGGCGCGCTGGTAAAGTTCTGGAATTCCAGAAGGAATGGGATGGGCTCTCTGAAAAGGAACGCAAAAGAACCAAAAAGGAAGCCCATAGGAGTTATGCGGCGGCATTTGATCCATCGAAAGCAGAGAAATTCGCAGAAGAACTGTACAGAACGTGGCAGTACAGGGACGCTGATGAAATTCGGGAAGGCAGGCGCGAAGCGCTTGAACGAAATGAGATAATGGATGAGCCTTTTGTCCACATTCCCATCCGCGGGGTCATGGAGCCCGAATACAGAGTACTGGGAGAGGAAGTAGTTCCTTCGTCACAAGCGGAGGAACTCGAAATTGTCCCAGTCGATCACGAGGACCCTGTCCTTGACTTTGCCCCTCGCGCTTCTCAACTAGAGGAGGAGGAACTTATTACTGTGCATCTAGACCAAGGGTGGGTGGATCTTCCCCATCGGGGGTTCATCCTACCTGAAGGGCGGTTGTTAGACGCAGAAGAGAGAGATAATGAGCAGTTCCTGGACGACTTCGGAATGCTTTATGTCATTACACCGCCTCCTTCGGAGGCGGAAGGAGAAAACTGAAAGATTCAGTAGATACTCTGCATGTACTTAGAGTATGGAGTATAAATTCGTAGAATAAAAAAAAAAGAGTGTGCAGACGCGGGTTCGGGCATCGGGAATACCAAAAGTAGCAGGCGCGTACGACGCGACCACACCTCCACGGACCACTGCACATCTCTCTCCATGCCCTCTCTTTAGCTCGTCCTATTCGTCTCTCCTGCGACATCGCACACCAAATACGCATCGAAACGAAGAGTGCCCATGGCGGCCGTTGCGAGAGACCCGCCTCTCGGCGCGCGTGTCGAGGTCCCACCCGGTCGCGGAGTTGTTCGTTTCTGCGGCACGACGTCCTTCTCGCCGGGCAAGTGGATTGGCATCGAGCTCAACGACGGTAATGGAAAGAACGACGGGAGCGTAAACGGCATCAAGTACTTCACGTGTAAGCCGGGCTACGGAGTCTTTGTCCGCCCGAGCCAGGTGAAGGTCGTCGCGGACCCGCCTGTGGCTGCAGTACGTCTGTCTGCTATCTTCTGTCGATGTTCCTGGGAGAACTCCCGATAGGTTTAATAGGCTGGAGGAGAGCCTAGCCGCTGGCTTGCAGAGGGTAGAGTGGTATCATAATCTCCGAAGGACGTGCGCGCGGATTGCATCCCTCACTGTAACATAGTCGATGACCTCGTATCCTGCGCTCAAGGTTATCGTCACAATTTCTCATTGGATCTGGCTGCTCTGCCTCCAAGCGTGGCATGAGTTCTCCTGGGAACAATTGATTTCATATGCTCATACCAGACCCTATAGCCTGTAGCGACGCGACCAGGCCTTGGGCACACAAGAACAGGCAGTACTGGCCTCGCACGCGTCCCTACAGCTCGACTCACCCCAGCCTCCCCGGCGCGCACCGCACCTTCCTCCCCAGGCCGCACCGCAGCTTCCTCCCCGCGCGCCGCGAGCCCCGCCAAACCCAGCGGGCTCGTGACCTCTCCCCTCGTTGCTCGCCTCAGCTCCCCCACCAAGCGAACGCCACCATCCCTCTCTGTTCGCGCGCCGCCATCACGGAGGTCTTCTATTAATCCCGGCTCTGCTGTCAGCCCGACGCTCAACAGGCAGGGGAGCTTCGAAGCTGCGCAAGGAGATGGCCCGCCGAGGCTATTCGCGAAGGGCATGACGCCGCCACCCATGCTGACCACCGGACACGCACCTCAGCCCCCGTCATCTCTGCGCCGTGTATCGGGAGACTCTGAGGAGCTGCAGTCGCCTATCCTACTCCATGAGCCCGAACGGCCCAGCACACCAGTCGTAGGTCTCTTAGTCTCCCATATACTTCTCAAGCTGAGACCCGCCAGAAACCCCCCGCTCCCCCACCCGTAGATGACACTGAGCTGCAAGAGCTCCGTGCGAAGGTGCGCGTCCTCGAGGCGAAGCGCGCAGACGACGCACGGCATGTCCGCGAGCTCGAGACGCGACTCTCGGAGGCGGAGTCGTTTGTAGCGCTGCGGCCGAAGCTCCAAGCCAAGCTCCAGCAGCAGCAGACGGAACTTATCGCGACACGACGCGAACTTGCGGATGCGCAGCAGCTCGCAGGACTCGCGGACAACCGCGTCGTCGATGCGCAGGAGCAGCTCGAGATGGCCATGCTCGATAAGGAGATGGCGGAGGAGAGGGCGGAGCTCGCGGAGGCAGAGCTGGAGGAGGTGAAGGAGAAGCTCGCCGTGGTGGAGTTTGAGCTGCAGGTCGTGCGGGAGGGCGGAGGTGAGTATCATCAAGCTATGGTGCGTGCTGGTTGGTTTAATCTCATCCATGCTCGCAGGTGAGGGCAGTGAAGGGGGGGACAACAGTGTCAAGCAGTCCCTCGCGTATGTCCAACTGGAGCGACAGAATGAGCGTCTCAAGGAGGCCCTCGTTCGGTACGTATATGGCTCGTGCTGTATGCCCGTCATTCTGACCAGCTTTGGCTAGCCTGCGCGACATCACATCGGAGAGCGAGAGCGAGAACCGGAAGCGCATCGCAGACATGGAGAAGGATGTTTGTATGCTTGATGAGCTTCAAGGTGACTACGCATGTATATCCCCTGTTGCGTATACCCTGTTGAGACGAACATAGTGCAACACGACGAGGCACTATACAAACTCGCGAATGCTGAGGTGCAAGTCGAGGAACTCAAGATGCAGCTTGATGACGCCCTCGGTGCAGAGGAGATGCTTGTGCAGCTCACAGAGCGCAACTTGATGCTCGGCGAGGTTCGAATCACCACTGTCGCCTTCAGTCGATACACTCATCCGGTCTGTTGCGCAGAAAATTGAAGAGATGCGCATCACGATTGAGGACCTCGAGGCACTCAAGGAGCTTAACGATGAACTGGAGGAAAACCATGTTGAAACGGAGAAGGCCATGCAAGACGAGATTGGTGCGCAGGGCTTTCTCGATTATGCTTCGATTCCTCACATTTCGGTGTAGAGGAAAAGGAAACGCAAATTCGTGAGCAGACAGCCAAGATCGCGTCTCTTGAAGAGGCGTGCCAGGACCTAGAGAGCACCATCGTCCGCTTCAGAGAACTCGTCGTGCAGCTCCAAACGTTCGTATGCATATGTTATTCATACCCCGCTGCACTGAGACACAGTATACAGGGAGTTGGACACTCTTCGATCGGAGACCCAAGCTGCTCAGCAGGAGTCCGTCTCTGCCGCGTCACAGACTGCCGCAATGATGTCGCTCAACTTGAAGCTGCAATCGAGCGCTTCCAAGAACCAAGCGCGCCACATCGACCTCGAAGTCAAGCGAATCGAGGCGAAGGAGGCACAGGAATTGCTCAGCATCATCCAGCCGTACCTGCCGCAAGTGTATGTCGAGTCGGACACGGATGCGACAAACTGCTACTTGTTCTTCCAACGCCTCGCGGCGAAGCTGGACCTCATCAACACTGCGGCGGCGCAGAACCACAACTTGCCGGAATCGCTCAATGGTGTTGTGTCCGGCGTGCTCGTCGGTGTTTGCGAGGTACGCGTGATTTCGGCTTGTTGGAGTACGCGAACTAAGCAGAGCATAAGATGCGTGGACGTTTGTCCAGTCTTTCGACAACGTGCAAGCGCTTCGCGGCCATCCTCCGTCGGTGCGATGTCGAGTCTTTCCTCAACATCGGACGCATGTACCCGGACATCGCACCCATGGAGAAGCGCATCGACATGCACATTGACCTCCTACGTCGCGAGGAGTTCCGCGACGCGGAGTGTGTCACCGATGCTGCTAAGTGCGTTCACTTTTGTCCCTATCTTGCTCACAAGATGCTGATATGGGCATTGCAGGATGCAGGCCCAGTTTGACCACCTGTCGGAGACATATTTCGGTGGCTACGAGTTCGATCTGGGTGAGCGCGAGCATGGCATGGCGCTGTCGTGCGACCACGACTTGGAAATGTTCGCTGCCGCTGTGGGCTATGTGAAGACCTCCGTCGCGGCTATCCTGAAGGACGAAGGTAAGACAACAACGTATTATGCTCGGTGTAGCATCGTGTCCTTATGTTTGCACAGATGTCGAGCTCGATCTCGGGGAGCTCGAGCCGGAGACCGTGTTCTTCGAACCATTGCAGAAGCTGCTGAACCAATCGAGGAGTGCTCGTGTTCTGTCCAAGTAAATCAGAAAACTGTCTTTGCGTACAACAGTTGCTGATGTTGCCTGCAGGAAACTGACGAAGCGATTGGAGGAACTGACGCTAGCCTCGTCAGCGCTGAAAGCTCAGCTCGTTCCTCAGCTTCAGGCTCTAGCGGACCTGACCCCGGAGCTCGTCAACTTCGGTTTCGGAGTGAGTAGCTCGTGGGCCTCCACGTCATACTGACTTGATAATAATGATCGTTGCATAGCTCGCACAACAAGTTATGCCATATCTCAACGAGAAGGTCCGTGGCGACAAGGAACAATTTAAGCTGTCGAACGTGCTTGCATTTGTCCAACAGTCGGCGACCGCGTCCGTGGGCCAGATGAACAAAGACGACGCATCGTCTTGGGAGTTGGTTGCGAACTTCATCTCTCAGGTCATGCAGGAAGCCAACAACCTGATGCCTGCAGCGATGGAGCACGAGCACGTAATTAAGCGTACGCCTGGTCTACCCCATCATCAATGAGTTTGACTAACAGTACATAGTCTCTGGAACTGCGCCATGGGTCCTTCGCGTCGCCGAGATCAAGGCAGCCACCGCCATCAACGTTGAGGCCGAGCGTAAAGTCGCGCAACTCAACGATGAGATGCAGGCCCTCGTGCGCACACTCCGCGCGCGCGACCAGCAGATACAGGAGTCGGGCATCAAGATCGAGCTCATGGAGCGGCGCATGGAGGCGAGCAAGAAACAAGCGGATTCGATCGTCGACCTCGAGAACGAGCTGATGAAGGCGCGCAAGCAAGAGCGCGCGTACGAGGAGGCAATGGAACAGCTCCAGGCGGACCTGGATGCGCTTGAGCAGGACAATGCGAAGCTGAAGACGGCCGTGAGCACGACTGAAAGCAAACGTGAGTGTACGCGGGGAGCCAACCGTCCATGTGACTCACTGTTCATGATAGCTGCTGGACCCCAACCGACGGAACAGGAAACTATTGCGGTGGAGGGCAGCTTCGAGACTTCTTACCTCCTGGAGCAGATTGACGCCCTCCGTGGCACTGTACGGTTCCTGCGTACGGAGAACTCCTACCTGAAAGGCCAGGATCTGCTCCGAGAGATTGAGGCATTGCCCCCACTCAACGAGCCCATGAGCCGCGAGCCAACGCCGCCTCTGGTCCCCTCAACATTATCGGACTCTGACGACTCCGACTCCGACGAACCTCCACCGCCGCCTACACTCCGCACGCTCTCGGCGGAGTCCAAGCTCCTTTACCGCGAGGTCATGAAGTACAAGTCATCCCCGCGCGTGGTCGACCTCTCCGTCATGCGGGCCAAGCGCGAGGGCGAGAAACCTTACAAGCACTGGATGCCGAAGGAGAAGATGCCGGCGTATCAGGTCTTGAAGCGCAAGATGGAGGGCGAGAAGCTGGGAAGGCGCTTGCAAGGCTTGCTTGAGCGGACGACTACCCTTGCGGCGCGGTGATACTTGCGCGGGGACTGATAAGTTATGCTGCATCGTTCCTTGCACTTTCAGGTAGAATATATCATACAATCATACATAGTTAGCAGTCTATACCCTCATGTCCAACTCATGTCCGCATTCCACATCACAGAGCAGTTGGAACCAATACTGCCATCCCGAAGTGCCAATCATCTCTCAAATTTCAGTTCGTTCATGAGTGTAGTTACAAAGCCCCGTGCAGCCCACCGAAAACACAATGTTCGTTATTCTGTAAAGCTAAGGAATAGTAAGGTCAAGGCCAACAATCGTACAGCTTCTTAGAGTTCTTCCTCCTCGGCGACAGCAGCTGTCCTAGCCTTCTTTGCCGCGGATGCGGCGACCTCGTCGGCCTCCCCATAGTCACTCTGCAACTCTCCACCTGGTGTGATCCCAGCCCTGATCTCGGGCTCTGCGGCATCGTCCTCGTCGCGACCGCGCTTGACGCCTGATATCGACGAAGGAACAGAGGGAGCATCGTTTGCACCGTTTGTTCCCGGTACCTGAAGCTCCTTGCCGTACTCTTCGTCTTCCCCCTCTTCTTCCTCCTCTTCAGCTTCTTGTCCTCCTTGGCCTTCTCCCTACAGCGTGTTCAGGCACCAGTCAGGCGAAGTAGACAAGGGGCATACCCCAAGAAGCAGTGCCGTTAGACTCCCACTCTACAATAGCAAATTTGAACGTCTGTCTATGCACACGACCGATTCTACTCACTGGACCAGCCACACCTTCCTCCTCCTCTTCCTCTTCCTCTTCCTCGGCATAGTCCTCGTCGTCCTGGAAACAAAAGCCACAGTTTAGACATTACAGACATTACAAAATCGGCCCGCGTTCACACGAGAGGGCATGGAGTCAGGAGTCTGACCTCTTCGACCTCATACTCGTCGCTCTCCTCTCCCTCTGCGCAGATTGGGTCAGCCGACACAAGCACAACGGCTCTTCAGACACGAACCGTCTTCAACCTCGACCTCTTCGAAAACCTCAACCGGCTTCTTCGACATAATGTCACGGCGCCCGCAAACACAAGTGTACGTACGACTTGAACAGAGGTGAGCGAACCACTAGCTAATCACTGACGGGCGAAGAGATGGGGGGGGTTGGGCAGTTGCGGGGAGATGCGCTTCAACGTTCGTGGGCGTGATTAGTGCTGAATTCGCAGCTAATTGCGTCCCTGGCACACGCCAGACTGAGCGCCGAATACTCACCGCGCGAAGTCGGGCTCGACGTCCACCTGCTACTACACCCGCTGCAAGTCTCAGCATCGTAAGTGCAATGTATGTATGCAATATGCACAACGAATGTGTCTACCAATGTGTGCCATCATTATACAGTGATGTTAAGTGAGGATAGTGGGAGTACGCCCGGAACGATGATAACGAAGTCCGTGAAAATAATATAAAGCTAACATACCCTCCACCACCGTCCTCTGCTAGTCCGTGAGTCCTCTTCTTGTACTGCATTTTCACGGATGACCTTCAGGAAGACGCTTTCCAGACCCGCCTTCTCGATGGAGAACTCAGTGAGCTCATCTTGCGAAGAAAGCACTCCGAAGAGCTGTGCGAGCGACGTGTCTTCGCCTATTGGTACCTCAAAGCGTGTTGCAACGTCGTCGGCCATGTGGCTATTGGGTAGCTGCGCCATGAGTATTCGCGCCCTGGTGACTTCCTCTTGCGTTCGACATGAGAAGTGGACTTCATAGGTGGCATATCGCTGCGCCAAACTTTCCGTGGTGCCAACAGCTGAGACTTCCATGAGAATCAGGACGTAATCGATAGTAACCATGACAACATACCTAGCATTTTCTTCGCCAGGATGCCGACTTTGGTAGCCAATGCAGATGCTTCCTCCATGGAGTCTACCGGGCCAATGAGCTAAATCGTGAAGACATGGGATAGGCCACTTACGCGTAGTGATCACGATTGCCTTCCCACCTGCAACGCTCCTCAAAGTGTCCCACATATCACGCTTCATCTTCGCGTCGACACCCGACGAGAACTCGTCAATAAGCACAACTGCCGGGTTACCCATGAGCGCAATAGCCAATGCGAGCTTGCGCTGGTTGCCGCCCGAGAGCCGCGCCGCAAACCGATCAGCGTACTGGTACAGTGACGTCCCGCGCAGCAGCGACTCGACGTTGCGGTGGAGCTCCTCGCCTGGCTTCAGACCCTTGAGGCGTCCATAGACTTCTAGGTGTTCGCGGACTGTGAGCTCGGATTCGATCGCGGTAAACTGTGGGCAGACACCGAGTGCGAGGCGGGCGGAACGAGGGTTCTTGACTATGGAGATGCCGTTGATGAACACGTCGCCGGAGTCGGGAATGACATCACCGCCTACAAGCAAAGTCTTAATAACGAAAAGGCCGGTGAGTGGCAGATATACACACGGATCATGTTGAATGTCGTCGTCTTCCCCGCTCCGTTCGGACCAAGTAGGGCCAACACAGTGTTCTGTGGTACGCCAAAGCTCGCATTGTCTACCACTCGGTTGTCTACGCTGCCGTACGCCTTGACGATGTTGAGTACCCGGAGCGTGTCATCTGACGTCGCAACCTTCATCGCCTCCTCATACACGTCCTTCTTGTTTCCAAGCTGGACCGATTTGCGGCTAAGCCGTCGCACGAGTGCGGATGTAGCCGCCTTCGCTGTCTTTCTGCGCGGCAGGATCGCACCGGAATCGACCCAAACGAGAATACCGAAGAGGACGAAGGCGTAAACGACGAGGTAGATGATCGGACCGCCGAATCGGGAGGGCGCGGCTTCAGAGGCTGCAGTGGCAGGTGCATTGGTGCAGAGCAAAGAGAACAGGTTAAGGGAGACGAATGCGGCGTGGACCTGGGATCCCGATCAACATCTTCAGCTCCGAAAGGGGGACATGTACATACCGCATTGGCAATTGGGGATAGAATCGCCACGAAGAAATCTGCAAAGGACAGTCAGACAACTTTTATGTCCGAGGGCTAAAAGGTACTGACGAATGAATGTTAGGTCGCGACTCTCCGAACTGATATCTGCATATGTTGCAGTCAAGAGAAAACCAGCGAGGTAGAGCTAGCGAAGGATGTAAAGGTCAGTGCGGGATATGTCGATCAGGACTCCTCCCTTACAAGAAACATGACGGCCTGGTAACCGGCTGAGGCTGCGAAAGCGGCCAACGGTGATGGCACCATCAGAGAAATGCAGTATGAGAACAACGCGCCGACAATCCCATACAACACCAATACGAGCCACTATTAACATACGAGTCAGCATGCACGTTGTCGTCGCTGAGTAGGCTACGTACGAAGAAAGACAGAGCGGCAAACTGGTAGGAGGCGAAGGCATATATCACGACGATAAGAGTCGCGATGAACACAGCGGGGATCGCATCGAACATGAGATGCCCAAGCCAGAGACCCGCAGGGTTTGTCAAGCCGTTGGAGAACTGCATTGCCTGGACTGCCGACCGCCGCTCCTTGGACACGTACAGCCCAAAGAACGCTGGGAAGACCGCCTACTCTGTGATGAGTATAGGTTGCGACGCCGAAAGAGGAGACACTCACGAGTGTGGCACCGAAAAAGGCCATGAACTTGAGCATCACCAAGATCCCTGTGTCATACGCCACCAGCTTTTCGAAGTTGGCCGCAATCTTGCGCGTCGCGATGCGATTCGTTTCGTTCAAGGCGTGGTTGTACAACAAGTTCGATGCAAGATTGATCAAGCTCAGACCAGTTAGCCCGGGTGGCGTAGCCTCCCAAGCTACCAGCGTAGCACCGGTATCGTAATCGATAGAGACGCCGCCCATCGCGAGGCCTCGATAGTTACGGGAGACGTAGTCGACAAAGCTCGCGTTGGACTGGAAATCGATAGTTGGTACGGAATTGAAGGCTGGCCCAAGCGTCCTGATGAGGCCCGGTGGGTATTGGAATAGCTGGTGCCCTGGCTGCTCCTTCGACATAGCCAAGACAAGAGGTGAGCTAGGCACGTAGAGCTGTGTAGGGTAAGATTGTTTGAACGGCTGCACGCATGTCGGGGTAGCAAGACTCTGCAGAAACCATAGAGGTATTGCCGATCCTGCCAGTGTTACGAGTATCATGAGCAGAGGCGATAGCCAGCTGCGTCGAGCGATCAAACAGCGTTTGTAGAAGATTGTCCAAGCTTGGCCAAAAATCGACTTCGGGCGACCAGTCGTCAGGGTGAGAACGGGAGCAGAATCATATGAGAGTACAGGTAAAGAGAAACTGCTAGACCCCCGAGTATGTATCTTCTGTGAAAAGCCGCTGTTTGATTTCAGGGTGTCGCCTGGTGTCGAATAATCCGTCTGAGAAGCCGCATCATACATCAACCCGTGAAGCTCGTCCAATGATTGCTTCTGCACTGTGGCATCCGGGAAATGCCTCTCGTTGGCCGTCATCAACGTCAAGAATACGTCCTCCATCGAAGTGTTCGTAACGGAATAAGACATCACTCGCCCAGCGTCTTGCTCCTGTTGTATACCTTCAAGGATGTTGTACACTACAGCCGGATCTTTGGTTTGTAGGTAGTATGTGACTTCCGTGAGGCTTGAAGAGAGGGCGAATGCGCCGGGCGCATGCGGCGTGATGATTTTCAATAATTGCGAGGCGTCAGACGAGGGCTTCTCCAGTGGTTGGTCCGTGTCGAAGGATATTTGAACGTTGTACCCGTCTCCGTATCGTGACTTCAACGCAACCGGGGTACCCTGTGCAACGAGTTTACCGGGCGCTGCGAGCACCGCAATGGTGTCACCCAGAAGATCAGCTTCGTCAAGGAACTGTAAACCGATTGTAAGCTTGAATGCAAATGCATACGCTATGTACTTACGTGGGTCGTGAAGATGACAGTCCTCTCATGCCGAACGGACGACAGGATCTTCCACAGCGCGCGTCGAGAGAGCGGATCCACTCCAGAGGTGCACTAAAGTTCCATGAGTATATTGCGTATTGTAGTGATAATCGTGATCATACCTCGTCGACCAAGAGGACTGTCACGGATAATTAGAATCAGCTGTGTAGAGCAACGATAACAGACATCAACACACTCTGAGAACCGCCAACCATGCCGATTGCAAGCTGAAGCTTGCGCTTCTGACCGCCGCTAAGCGCGCTAGCGTTGTAGTGAATCTTCTTTCCGAGATCACAGTCGCGCAGTAGCTGCTCGATATCCTCATCCTCCGAAACACCGGGCCTCGGAGGTTTGATGGCCTTCCATACCCGCAGTGTCTGATAGCACGTCAACTCCGGGAACAGGACGTTCTTCTGCGGCACGAGTCCAATTGTTCCAAGCGGCGGTCGCTCGACGCCGCCTTCGAAGGTTATCGTTCCCCGCGTGCGGCCTAAGAGACCCGCAAGGATTGACATCGTGGTGGATTTCCCTGCTCTATTTGGTTCCTGTGTGAGTGAATAAGCTCGCGACGTATCTGATGAAACTGCTTACCCATTCGAGCCAAGCAAGACGAAGATGCCTGTCTTGGGTATGTCCAGGCTGAGGTCCTCAACGGCTGTGACAACGTTCCTTCGCTGACCAAAGCGACTCGTGCGGAAATCCTTGCCCAGATGCTTGATGGAGATCGCGACATCTGGTGGTATCAGAGGCGCGCTTTCTTCAGTAGATGCTAGGCTACGCTTCCAAGACCGCCTCGGGTTCTTGGCGTCGTACATCCAACGTTCCAGGACGACGGCGAAGCATGGCCAGATCAAAATGTCGACCTTGAGAGCCGTAATTCAGCACTTGAATACAGCACCGGCGTCAAGACCACTTACACAAGCAGCTATCACAATCGGCAGCAGGATCACTCCATTGTCGGGGTCGCCTTTGAGCATGTTCGCCCCAACCTGCTGCAGCTCGAAGCCGACGATGGCGCGGATGGCGAAAATGTAAAATCCGGGAGGAAATGCCACTGTGATGACGACTGCAAGGACGTTGTTCACATTCCCGATGACGAGCGTAATGATGGCGAGAATGCATGCGATGACGGACGACACGATCGCGGCGAGCTGCGGGCTCTTACCAAACGGCGCGGCGATGAAGAAAGACCAACTCGCTAGTAATAGGCCAAGGAGGACGTGGACAAGGAGGGTGATCCACACGCTCGTTGCTGTGAAGATGCGGAAGTGCCAGATGAGCGCAACTACGATCCAGCCAGGGAGGTTCACGAGTGACATGCTAAAGTGCCAGGACGTTATGCGCGCCGTGTCCAGAAGTCCCATCGCCTTCATGTGGCCCGTGAGCTGATACGCACGCTCGCCAGCGAACGCCCCGGGAAGCTGGTACGCGATCCCGACGAACGCGATGAAGTGCGCAACGACGAGGATCATACGCGCCCCGCGGAGGTAGCTCATCCGGATCTGTGTCGCCTGCTCCTTGTTGTCCAACTGCGTGAATGGCCACTCTCGCGGGAGATATGGCGTCGCGGACGTGACGAGTGCAATGTATGCGCTTTCGACAGCCCACTGTAAAGGCATGACGCGTTCCTCGAAACTGCTTGTGTGCTTGAAGACGTTGATGTAGTGCAGTCCACTGTCAGCGCGGAGGGTGTAGTTGAACGGCTGCCAGGAACTCTTCGCATCGCCTTCCGTCGGTAGCCCCTCGAAAACGACCACTGCGTAGCATTGGGAAAGACCAACGAAGTTTTCCGGACATGTCGAGGGAACCTCGTCGGCACTTGCCACCCTCCTGACGTTGTTCCGCTGTTTCTGGCCAAATGGGAGCATGACATGTTCCATGATCGCGTCGGCGGAGGGTGTGCCTGAGCCGTTAGTACTATCCACCCATACTAGAGGAATGGAACCATCATATGCTTCGACTAGACGAGGAATGTGCACTGAAGTCCCTAGGCCAAACTGTAGCAGGGTGAGCTCAAATGAGAAGTTCAAGGTTATTGGTGCTCACGTCATTGGGTTTGTGGAGAATGAATTGGGCCAAGGATAGAAATACCGCATAACCGATAGGTAGCAGGAGGCATCGCACGATGTTGAGCTGTGATCAGTCAGTCTCGGCGCGCCATGGCATTCACCGATATGCACGCACGAATGGGTTCTTGGAGAGAACAATGAGGTTCTTCCACACGAGGATCCAAAATTGTCTCCAGAACAAACCTACCCCCATGGTGTGAGGGCGGTACGGGGTGAAGAGGACCCTGTGTGACCGTACAACACCATTAGCTCTAAACCATTCCTTTATTAGAGAACTTACGCCGCAAGTGCCTAGTGTTGGTCGTGTGCGTGGACTACCGCTACCTAATTATAAATGTAAGCCTTCACCCCACCCGTATGTCCGTGAAATAGAATGTGAAGTTCGATGCCCGCTGAACAAGACTCCAAGAGCGAAAGAAGTGGGAAAGAGCAGACAGGGAGCACAAAGGTGTGCGGACGCGCAACTGTCATTTCTATAAGCTCTGTGAAAACAACGGCGAGTTTCAGCCGGACAACGGGTTGACGTCACAAGCAGTGATAGTCGGCGACGGGTCCTCGGGCGGCGCTCATCCCAGCCGCTGCGGAAAGCAGCGTCGTTCTCACGCGCCTGTCACTACATCTCCTCACCGGGCTGAGCGGGTATAATCATCCGCTCGCGACCGATGGCTTACGCCGCCGGTTTTCTAGCCTTGGCCGATGCACCAGCTGCATAACCTCCGGGTAGGAGTGGCCGAGACATCGCAACGTGGAGGAGTGCGATGCATCCCGAAAAGGGCCTCGAGCAGAAAGCTACAAAGAAGCATACTTTGATGCGCCCTGCTCGACAGCCTGAGTACATGTGGTGATGGTAACGTACCGAGTTGCACAGCAACACAGGTATCCTGGCTCGCCATCGCCTCTTCGTCTTGGTCGACTCCCCACAGACAGGCATAGGCCTCTACCGTCGGCGGTAAAATGCACTGGGCCAACGTGGTGTCTTCGGTTCGTCTGTGCCTACTTGCCCCACAATGTCAACGTTTCTTGGGGACATTCCGGGCTAGTTATGATGTAATCACTAGCACCGGAACATGCTGAATACTCTGCGCAACGCTCACCAGTGTTAGACGTGTAGGTGAGCAGCATATGGTGTTTCTATTGTTGAACATCTGTCAGATGCGATGTCAATGATATAGCGCGGCCTGTAAAGCTCAGACTCGCAGGTCCATTTGCTTCCGTGGTGTTTTGTGGTCTGATGCCTACATACTTGACACTCTTCGTGATTGATACAATAAGCCAGAAGCGCGTGAGAGTAGTTCACTGGTGACTAGCAGTTCTTGTCACTAAAAATTTCCCAGAGAATCTTTGAGTGCCATGCCTCGTTGTGATCAGAATCGCAGTAAGTATGTTGAGTCGACGTAGTAGCACTCAAGCTGCATATATCGCGAGTCGACCGCGAGACAGCTAATTTGTCCATCCAGTGATGGCGCAATACGTCGGGCGTTCCGTGGGACAGCGTGCCTATGACCTTCATGCCAACACTGTGACAACTTGCAAGTGAGCATGGGTGTTAGCGCACGGAAGTCTTAACGGGGATGCTCGCACCATAATACCATTATTGCCTCCAGCAGTGATTTCTGAGGTACTGATTGGCACCCGGAGTGTACTGCACCAGTCTCGGAAGGGCACAGCGCACAGCACGATGAACGCCAGACCCAGAACCTTTGATATTTACACAGCCGTGCAGTGGGCCGGGGCGTTGTCTTCTGTGAACAGCAGCTTATCATGCTAGCTTGTGGACACTTTAGGTACTGAGTTCAGAAGCCAAAGCAAAAAAATTAATGAAAGAATAGTTCGGGACAAACATCGCGGTTGTAGCGGAGCTTCAACGCGGTCACCTGATGCATGGCAAGTCACTGTGTCGAGTCTGGCAACGTATCAACTTCCAAGTTGTTCGGTTACTGGCCAAACCCAGGAGAGCTTGCGTGGTTATAGTACACTATGCTTTTAATATATACAAGAAGGATAAACAAGGAGATAGTGGTGTTTAGAACGAATGTCTACCAAATCAATGTCCCGCCGGCTATGAAGTGCCTCCGTACATACTCTATCCACCAAGCTTGCAAAAAAAATACAGTCAAATGTACCGGAAACAAAGCCTACTAGATCAGCATGTTCCTCCACCAACTACGGCCAGGCTTTGAGCGATCCTCCTCAAGCACGTTGTTCTCCCTGATCACCTTCAAAAACACGCTCTCGAGACCTGCCCTTTCCACAGTGAACTCTGCGAAGTCCTCCTGCGAAGAAAGCAAGCCGAACAGCCGTGCGAGAGACATGTCAGCGCCCAGAGGGACCTCAAAGCGTGTGGCGACATCGTCAGCCATGCGTGCCCCAGGAATAACGGACATAATCTGTTGGGCACGGGTGACTTCTTCCCGTGTACGACAAGAGAAATGAACCTCGTAGGTGGCGTATCGCTCTGCGAGTGCGTCTGTGGTGCCGACAGCTAAGGTGGCTTACTTTAGCTCGTCGTCATCGTCATATATATGAGTACAGCTTACCGAGCAACTTCTTTGCCAATATGCCAACTTTGTTCGCCAATGCTGATGCTTCCTCCATCGAGTCTGTGCCGGTGCTGTCAGTTCTCTACGTGAGTGATGTACATAGACAACCCTCACGCGTTGTGATAACAATAGCCTTGCCAACAGCGACTGTTCGTAATGTGCCCCACATCTCACGTTTCATCTTCGCGTCAATGCCCGTCGAGAACTCATCAATGAGCACGACAGAAGGGTTCCCTGCCACGTTCAAAAAGCCATCAAGCCGAGCCGATATCATCAAGCTCCTCAGGAACGCACCTATGAGCGCGATGGCCAATGCCAACTTGCGTTGATTTCCACCTGAAAGCCTCACCGCCAGCCTGTCTGCGTAAATGTCTAACGACGTCGCGCGCATGAGCGCCTGAACGTTCCTTGTCAGCTCCTCCCCACGGTACAGCCCCTTTAGCCGCCCGTACACAACCAGATGCTCTTCCACGGTAAGCTCCGAATCGATGGCAGTGAACTGCGGGCAGACTCCTAACGAGAGACGAGCAGAGCGCGGGTGGTTGACGATCGAAACACCGTTGATGAGTACATCACCTTCGTCTGGGATGACGTCGCCACCTGTAGAATGCCATGTATGCGTCAGATCATCAGATATGGGAGAAATGCATGGAAACGCGACATACGGATCATGTTGAAAGTGGTCGTCTTTCCGGCGCCGTTGGGTCCGAGGAGCGCAAATATAGTGTCTTGCGACACGCCGAAGTTGACGCTATCTACTACCCTGTTGTCGCTGGAGCCAAATGCCTTGACTACGTTCAGAACGCGGAGGGCGTCTGACGACGAGGCTACAGCTGCTGCCTCATCATCAACGTCCTTGCGCCCAACAGCGCCGACTCGAGTATCATGGCTGGATGGCCGTTTCCTTGAAGAGTTGAAGCGCCGCGGAAGGACAGAGCCCGAGTCGACCCAGACTAGTATGCCAAACAGCACGAGTGCATAGACAATGAGATAGACGATGGGGCCGCCGTAGCGCGACATCGTGCCCATCGATGCGATAGTGGCAGGTTTGTCATCGTCGCACAGGAGTGAGAAGAGATTGACAGACACGAAGGCCGCTTGCAACTGTGTTCACGATCAACATAATGCATGGTCCCTAAGATGGTCTAACACATACCGCGTTGGCCACAGGCGAGGCGATGGCCATCGTGAAATCTGTAAGACATCGGTAAATGATGGACTGTGCTGACCTGGGTACAGCACTTACGAATGAGTCTGAGGTCGTAGTCATCAGCTGCCGTCTTCGCGTATGTGAGAGTCAACAGGAACGCTGCAAGGTAAAGCTGCAATGCGAGTGAGCGACGATGACAAGAGCTATGCCGAGGGAACGCACAATGAACATGACGACTTGGTAGCCCGCCGACGCAGCAAACGCAGCGAGGGGCGACTCCACCGCCAAGGAGACACAATATGAGAACAATGCCCCAACAATGCCATAGAGCACAAGGATCACCCACTAAATAGAGTAGTCCGTTTGAGAATCTGAGTTGTCATTCATCCGTTAAACGACTCACGAAGAACCCAAGACCAGCGAACTGGTTCGATGCAGCCGCGAAGACGATGATGATGACGCTCGCGATCACGATGGAGAAACTAGTGTCGAACATCAAATGGCCCAACCACAAACCGACCGGGTTGGACAGTCCATTTGAGAGCTGCATCGCTTGGACAGACGATCGACGTTCTTTGGATACGTAGAGCGAGAAGAATGCAGGGAACACAGACTAAACAAGGATCAGTATCATACGCGAACGCTAGAGGCTGATCCGGCAGCTCACCATCGCAGCACCATAGAACGCGAGCCACTTCAAGGCAACCAACGTCCCCGCGTTGAACCCGACCAAATTCTGGAAGTTCGTCGCGATAACTCTCGGAAGACTAGCGTCCGCGTTAGAGCCATTCAATGCATGGTTGTACGCCAAGTTCGTCGCAAGATTGAGCATCACGAGGCCAGTGTATCCCGGGGGCGTAGCCTCCCAAGCGAAGAGCGTCGCGCCCGACTCCGTGTCCATCGATATGCCACCCAGAGACAGATTCAGGAAGTTCTGGTTAATCGTGCTGATGAACGTTGCGTTGTCTGAAATGTTCCTAGTGGGCAGCGTGGCCATGGTAGGCCCAAGAGATGACAGGAGACCTGGTGGCGACTGCAGGATCTGCTCCCCAGGGGTGGTGTAATTCGCGCCAGCCAGTACGATCGGAGACTCAGGCGCATAGAGTGGGATAGAAGTAGCTATATGATAGGTCTGCACGCATGTCGGGCGAGGGCGGCCAGCGATGAAGAACAGCGGCACGCAAGAGCCTCCGATAGCAACGAGAACTGCGAGCAGTGGCGTCAGCCAGCTCCGTCGCGCGATCATGACGCGCTTATGGAAGATAGTGAACGCCTGAGTAAGAGGTGGTCGTTTCCGCCCAGTGGTCAGCTCCAGGATATGACGGTCCCCATGAGAGGGCACCGGCATCAGCGCGGGCCCCGTCGTCTTCTCGACCTTGTCGTGCTCACTCACGGCGGCGGACGGTGTCTCCGATGACGAGCGTAGCGAAGTCTCTAGCTTCTTATCGTCGTCGGCATGCATAAGGCCTAGGAAAATGTCTTCGATGGACGTGCTGAGGACGGAATATGAGCCGAGCGTTCCAGCCTTGCTCTCTGCCTCCATGATCTCGAGTACTTGGTATACTGTGCCGGGGTCCTTGGCGTTCAAATGGTATGTAGCTACTCCAGACGTATCGAAGGTGACGTGCAGATTTGGAACGAGCGGTTGTATGCGTTCCAACAGTTGCGCTGAGTCTGTGGAGGTCTTCTCCTGTGAATATTGGGAGGAAGGTGAGGTTGTTTGGATGGTGTAACCTTGTCCGTAGTGAGATTTGAGCGCCACGGGAGTGCCTTGTGCGACGAGCTTGCCAGGGGCGGCGAGGACGGCGATGGTGTCCGCAAGTAGATCTGCTTCGTCGAGGAACTTTACACGATATTAACATGAATGTCACACGAGCGACATAGGCAAAAAGACATACATGGGTGGTGAAGACGATGGTCCTCTCATGACGAACTGCCGTGAGTGTCCTCCACAGAGCCCGGCGCGACAAAGGGTCCACTCCAGACGTGCACTACGAAACAGTAAGAATGGCTCGACCAATCAGTCGCTTCAGAGCTTACCTCATCAACAAGCAAAACTGGTACGGAACGTTAGCTACTCGGCGCCCCGAAGTCCGCAGTAAAACTCACTTTTCGACCCCCCGACTAGCCCTATTGCCAACTGCAGCTTCCTCTTCTGCCCGCCACTCAATGCATTCGCGTTGTAGTGTATCTTCTTCCCAAGGTCGCAGTCTCGGAGGAGCTGCTCGATGTCCTCTTCGTCCGCGCCGTCCTCGTTCTTCAGCGGCTTGATGGCCTTCCACACCTTAAGCGTCTGGTAGCACGTCAGCTCGGGGAAGAGCACGTTCTTCTGCGGGACGAGACCGATGGTGCCGAGCGGGGGGCGCTCCACACCGCCTTCGAAAGTGACTGAGCCACGGGTGCGGCCGATGAGGCCAGCCAGAACGGACATCGTCGTTGACTTCCCGGCGCTTACAGAGAACACGAGGATGAATCACTGTGCGAGGCCATGATGAGACATGTTAACTCACCCGTTCGAACCAAGCAATACGAAAATGCCCGTCTTGGGTATTTCAAGACTGAGATCAGCCACAGCGGTGACCAACCCGCCACCCTTTTTGAACATCGACGTTCGGAAGTCCTTGCCTAGGTTCTTGATCGAGATTGCGACCCCAGGCGAGATCTCCTGGGTCCCATCCTCGGAGGCTGTCTGCTTCTTCCTCCAGAAGCGCCGGGAGGAGGAACCTGAGGATGGATTGCGTGCACCG
The DNA here is from genome assembly GCA_022606075.1 of Fomitopsis betulina. Classification (NCBI taxonomy): domain Eukaryota; kingdom Fungi; phylum Basidiomycota; class Agaricomycetes; order Polyporales; family Fomitopsidaceae; genus Fomitopsis; species Fomitopsis betulina. The sequence goes on from JABYQK010000037.1 coordinate 72,952, forward strand.
TACAAGCGACGTTCCAAGAGGATAGCAAGCCAAGGCCAGAGAAATATGTCAATCTAAGCACACTGATGAGGAACCAACATGAGGAGATAGGCTGACTCAACTCACTATCGCGGCAAAGAGCAGAGGCAGCAGGACGAGATGGTTGTCCGGGTCCGGCTTGACCACATTGGTTCCCACCTGCTTGAGCTCAAACCCGCACATGCACCGAATAGCGAAGATATAGAAGCCCGGCGGAAAGAACAGCGTGTAGAAGAACGCCGCGCCGGTGCCCGCCCGCCCGTCGACCAGGGCGAGGATCGCAAACACGATAGCGAGCACCGTCGCTGCGATGGCTGCGAGCTGCGGGCTTTTCCCAAACGGCGCAGATACGAACAGGGACCAGCTCGCGAGGGACAGGCCGAGCAGGAGGTGCACGACAAGCACGAGCCCTGCATTCGTCGCGGTGAAAATGCGGTAGTGCCAGATGAGCGCGACGACGATCCACGCCGGGAGGTACACAAGCGAGACACTGACGTGCCAGGACAGGATCCGCGCGGAGTCCATGAGTCCCATAGCCTGTAGGTGGCTCGTGAGCAGGTTCGCGCGCTCGCCCATGAAGGAGCCAGGGAGCTGGTACGCAATGCCAATGTAGCATATGAACAAAGCGAGCACGAGCAGCGTCCGCAGGCCGCGGATGTAGCTCAGGCGGATATCGGTATACTGCTCCGTGTTTGTCTCCTGCGTGAACGGCCATTCCACAGGCGTTTGTGGCGTCGCCCCTGTGGTTAGCTCGATGATAGCACTGTCGATCGCCCATTGCAGGGGTAAGACGCGCTGTTCGTAGCTGCTCGTGTGCTTGACGACATTGACGTAGTAGAGGCCACTGTCCGCTCGGATAGTGTAGTTGAACGCCGGCAAGGTAGTGAGATTACCGCTAGAGGTTGTGCTGCTATTACCGGGCAATGTCTCGAACACAACCGCGGCGTAACATTCGGAGAAGCCATTGAAGTTCTCGGGGCAGGCGGGAGGGATGTCGTCCGCAATGGCTACTTGTTTCAACTTACCAAGCTGCTTCGAACTGAATCCACTGGTTATGTGGGAGATGATATCCTGCGCAGACGGAATCCCAGTACCATTGGTGCTGTCCGCCCATACGAGTGCAAGGGATCCATCGTACTCGTCAATAAGACGGGGTACGGCGACAGGAGTCCCCAAACCGAACTGAAACCAGGAATTAGAGGAAGAACGGACACAGATCGGGGTGCGTACGTTGTTCGGCTTGGTCAAGAACAGTTGGGCCACCGCAAGGAAGACGCCGTAGCCAATGGGAAGCAGAACACATCGCAGCAAGTTGAGCTTGATGAGGAGTCAGTGGCCAAAAAGTCCGACGACTGATCAAGACGCACCCAAGGATGCTTCGACAGCACAATCCAATTTTTCCACACGAGCGCAGCAAACTGCCTCCAGAACAGCTTCGCGCCTCCGGCCATCCTTCGGTATCGGGCTGATAGTGGCTGAGAAGAGTCAGAGGCTGCCGCGAGCTAGTAGAAGGCGGGTTCTCGACACAGCAGCTGATAGAACTTCCAGCCGGGTGCGGATTTGCTGAGCTCCTCGCTGGTCGTGGTAGGCATAGTAAATATAAGTACACACCTCAAATGTGACGGATATGATTCCGCGCCGCAGTACTGCGGGATACCCGTGCGACCCGCTGTGAGAAAGAGACAAGAACGGGAAACAGTGCCAGAGCAGTGCGCGCAGCCCGCGGGTCGTTTAGAGATGGTGACTGCTGGCTGGAGGGAACCTGACCCGGAGTCGGAGTCGGAGTCGCACAGCTGGTCACCGAAGAGTAGAAGGAGTTCTCGACGCAGGACCTTTCAGCCGGGTGCGTGGTTTGCTTAGCTCCTCTCGTCGCTGTAGGTATGGAAAGTATGCTTCACCTTAAGTATGACGGATCTATTTCTGTGCTGCCCACTGTGAGAAGGAGGACCAAAGGACAGGGCAGTTCCAATCTTCTACAGCAAGTGCTTGTCGTTCAGAGATGGAGGTTGCTGGCTGTTGAGGTGCCTTGCACTTGACCAGGTGTCGGAGTCGCACAGCTGGTCCACCGTTGCTGTGTTCGTCGCCGTTGCAGAGAACGAGGAAGGGTCCGGTCACACGATGTGTCGTCGCTGCGAATACTTGCTGCCACCGTCCTTCCCCTTGTTCCCGAGGCCGCCGGATGTACCTATGTAGCTCGGAGCGCCGACGCTACCTCACTGGCCTGAGTAACAACGCGAAGAGGTCCGAAGCTCATCGGACGATGGAAGGATATTCGAGTTTTATATGAGTTGAGATGTACAGCTGAGTCGCATTACCAGCTGGTCGTCGTGCCATTAGAGGAGAGAAGAGCGTGGCTTCCAGTTCAGGAAGGTGACGTCAACGAGGCTACAAAGACCGTTGACAGTGGACACAGACCACTATTGGTCATAACTGTAAGTATCATGCTTAGAAGCTTGATCGCTGCTAGACACGGCATGAAACAAGCTAGTACTTTAGGTAATCGCAGCGAGCGTATGACTCCGGGAAGCGACCAGATGTAAATAGTATTGCACATCCCCCATTTTCTCTTTGAGCCACGGTCACAAAAACTCACCTTCTGGCCTGACCCTGCAGCTCAACTTACCTCTCGGCGCGTATACTCACCGCGACATAACTGAATCGATGCACGTCACAACATCCGCTCAAGTAGGATAGGTCATGTTCAGTGGGTGCCGCAGAAGCAAACTGACGCGTTGGCACAGAAACAGCAGGAGCGAATCGCGGAGCTACAAGCTGAGGTAGAGGAGTTGCAGAAACAACTAGGGTATGTGACAGTGAGGCCCCGCTTGATGCGATTTTTGGACGCATATATGCAGTGAGGACGTAGATGCCGAGAAGATCGTATCGCGGCACATCAAGCTCTTGCATGGCTACAACGAAGCGAAGGACGCAGCTCAGGTGAGCTACAGGTGCTTGAGCTATGCAGTAGTGTTGACGACAAGACATAGATCCTGATGGGAAGGGTACGTTGTGTGCCCTCGCTAGGTGACGAATCATACTGAGACATCACAGCTTGCAGCGCACCGGCAAAGCACGATACGACAGATTCATATAGATTACGGTCTGACCAAGGATGATTAACGTATCGCATATATAGTGTTATCCACCTGCGACTTACCGCATCGCGGTGCATTTTTAGAGAGCCACATGGCGGCGAGGCGGGCTCTTGGTCACTTCACGTTGTTGTCAATACGGAATCACTCGGACTACGATGCCAGAACGCACGTTCATAACGCGTGTTCCGGGAGCGAGCAAACCAACGGCTCATCGCTCTACGACGATCCAACTTGTCCCGTTACCACCCCATACATCCAGCACCCGATTCACGGCGTCGTCACCCACTGTCGGATATATCCGCAGAGGAGCATGCACATCTTCCGTCGTCCCATTTCCGAGGTTGCCGTGTTCATTCCATCCCCAGCCCCATACTTCCCTGCGCGTACCCATATCTTGATTGGTTTCAACGAGGCAGAGAACATGCTCACTACCACAGGCTAGCTTCAGTATTCTTGGGGATCCCGTAGGAGAGGGAAAGTTGACACGTCCGGGGTCGCCGCTAGGCTCGACAGTCGTCCGACCAAGTTGTCCGTGATTGTTGCTTCCAAGTGCGATGATCTGGTCGTCGGAGCCATAGCGAGTGAGCACATACGTCCCGTTCCAGGTACACGCAACGCCGCGTGCACCATCTATAGTATCCAGAAGCGCGAGCTGAGACTTCCTATTCGATCCTATCCCCGATACCTTCGCAGATGAATGCAGGAAGACGGTGTGTTGGTTGCCGAGCGCAGAGTGGGAGACGGAGCCCAGGGCAGATCGTGTACCGTCTACGTGTATCGCACGCGGCAAGTTTTGAATTGGAGACGCCTTCTGGGTCCCGGACGTCGCGTGGCCAAGCTGCCCGTGCCTAGAGGTCCCCCAGCCAACGAGACCCTCGGTCGTCGAACCATCCACCATATCGAGACTCACTACGGCCACTACATGATGGGGCCCCGCGCTCAGCGACCACACGGTCAACGTGTGCTCTCCCATGTCGGGGAAGGCAGCGAGTAACGGTACGCGATAGACAGCAGTCCCGCCGCCGCCGATGCCGAGGTTCCCGAAGTCGTCCGCGCCCATGGATATGAGCACGTCGCTCTTTCCCGGGCGCGAGAACACGACATACGACGTCTCCCACCCCGCGGCGACCAAGCGCGGGCTATAACCCGCCAAGTCCTCAACGCGAAGGTCGAGCGGCCGGAAGACAGACCCAGATCTATCACTGTTGTCCTCACGAGGTCCCAGCTGCCCCTTGCGCCCATCTCCGCAACCCCATACTTCGCAAGCTCCCGATTCCCTGCGTGCGAGGAGAACGAGCGTGTGGTTTGCGCCGCAGGCAACGTGCAGGACGGTGGTGCCCTCTGGGAGCTGTCTTGGCTGTGCGCTAAGGAAGACGCAGGGCCAGAAGGTGTGTGCGTCGTCGTCTTCGCCGTGTCCTAGCTGGCCGCGGGCGTTTGACCCGGAGGAGTACAAGCAGAGTGTCGAGGGCGTTGACAACATCGTGGACGGGCACAGACTCCGATCGGCCAGGGTTCAGATCTGTGGCATCGATCTCAGTGGCGCGGCTTTCGCCGGAGTCACTTTCAAAATAATTTATGTCTCGCAGTCTCATCTAAATGTGCCTGCTTCGATGTGTGGCATAACAGGCTGTGGCTGCGGTCGGCTTGTCTACTAACTTCGATATTTAACAAGCGACCATGTATCATTACGACCCACTTTTCACTGCTTTCACTGACCGATCAGGGGCCACACGCACATAGAACGAATCCCTTCCGCCGACGCCTTTCTGCCTCATTACATATTGAGTCTTGATATTGAATCACTGTTTGACGGTACTTTCCAACCACTAGCACATATGTTCATGGCAACTATCATTCACAGGGTGAGACATACGCCTCAGGCATGAGCAGACTTGCGGGACGCAGTATGGGCTCTACGTTGGAACAACTATGTGATCTTTTAGAGGCACTGACAGCACCACAATTACTGTCATAGGTTGGGGATGTTGCGTTCTGTGGAACATTGTAAGTCAAGTTTCTCGCGGACGGAAGAACATACTAACCATCGAAAGGCTTGCTATAGTCATATTTGGCCGAACGCAAATAGGCAGCGATCCGCCTTCCCATACCTGCTTCAAGTTACCGTACGATCCGGTGGCCTGTCTGCTCTATGCTCCACCAGTGACAACCTGGGCATTGATCCCTCTTGACTACAGTCTGGAGCAAGGAAGTCATATACCCAAGGGAACGGCAAGTCTTCGTCGGATACAAGGTCGAATGAGACATAGCGATGCGAGCTGGGCGTGTTGTGCGCGGGATCTGCGAGGGCATGGAGGAGGAGTTGTTCATACGTTCCTTTCTCAAAGGTCGGCTGGTTCACGGAGACATTTCCAGACGGTCGTCTCTGTGAGCCGACCATCAAGCGCAGCTCGAGGTAGACAATGTTGGTCTCCACGAGGAAGTGACAAAAAGTGACCTAAGACGGTGCAATCAGCTAGATTGAAGGCGAGTGCTCAGAGTCTCCTCACCCACCACGATTCGGGAAGCATCCCGTATACAAGGTCAATAGTGATAGCTAGATATCGTAGACGCGACGAGCTCTTTATGAGCGACTGTTCAAAAGGTCCCGCCGGCTGTTTTGGCAGCGCGAATTTGAGGATGAGCGCAACCGGTTGAAAGCCGGTCACTACGGGGGGTCCGCAGACGTGCATGATGGCAAGAAAGAAGCAAATATGCTATCCTTCACTGGCAGTAAGCTCCCTCTATTTGAGCACGACATTTAACCAAGCAGGTCCAAGAGATGCGCCGGAGCACCTATCATCCAGCCTCTAAGGGAACCTACCGTGCCTCGCACGCGCTCCAACTTCGGCCAGACGATTGTTGGCGATATGGGAGGCTGCTGTTGCATTTTGCGCGAGACACAGAAGACCTTGATGTTCTGAAATGTGTTTCCAAGCTGGTCGGGCTCCGGGAAGTAGAGGGAATAAGGATCACATATTGAGAGGACCTCGACAGTTGGGAAGGATGTGTGAGCACCCAAAACGAGCCGCCATGGAGGGAGGTTGAGATCAAACCGGGGCGCCCACAGCACGAGCTTGCGAGGTGATGACTGTGTCTTGTGCAAGAAATCCGATGTGTGAGGTCCTGTGGACCCAAATTCTATCTCTTCCAGGACGCGCATACGGACCAGACATTCACCATCTCGGGCTCGTGGTCCATCCAGGCTTCGGCAGAGGCCTATAGAAGCACACGCAGATTGACAGCCTCGCACAATTCACAGCGAAGGTACAGCTCACGCAGGGCGCGGAGACGGTGAGGCACCTTGTCAATCATGTACGAGAAAACCAGACTGTGTTCTCGATGGATTGGAGCTCGACCGACTCCAGGGCGCGAAGTTCAAGTTGAGCAATGTTGTAGATTGAGTGAGTGGTAGGTATACGACAGCTGACGTGCACTTGCACAGTTCAGATAAGAGACGATGGCAGAGAGGATGTCGTCGTTCATGCCCAGAAGGCCGCTGTGCGTACATACCATAGTATCGATGTCTAGGGTGTCGAAGTGAGATATATTCATGACGGCACGGAGACGACCATATGTACCAAGTTTGATACTCAATGTGAAAACTTGTATAATTCAGTGGCTTCTTTTGATCAAAGCCTCTCTCGATGCGGAGAGATATATGTGATACGTATGCGTGTTCTTCAAGCTCCCATAGGCAAATTCTAAACACAACTAATTCAAGGTGAGGGGATGAGGCTGTGATGGCCGACTAATGCCGGCGGCTCCGGCAGACATGCCGGTGGCTGACGCAAGATCTACCTAAGATATAAAATTAAAACCATATACAACGCGACAACTCTTAGACATTCCGAACGCATAACGCCAGGTACAACTCTTATCTCCCGTCAGAAGACCCAAAGAACTTTTGAGAGAAGGGAAGGACGGTCTTCCAAGGATACAACCCCCGGGATCGTGACAGCATTATTAACCTCAACCGGTATGCGACATTGAAACAGACTATAGCGTGTCCTTCTCAGCGGGTCCGCTCAGTCGTTGAACCTATCGTGTGTGATGTATAATCCGAAAGATCAGCCAGGCAAGACCGAATTTGTGCAGGCAGGCCGGCGACACAAACAAAAATCGGCGTTCAGTAGCCGCCGACGCCTTCCCGATTGAGCTTATGACGCGCCAGCATCTCCTGGGCATCATGATGACTAATCAGACGACCTCTGAAGAGCTCCCGCTACCTCCTGCCAGACTCCAACATAGTGCTTCCCCCGTTACCCCGCACCCCATCTCCTTGCTTGCTTGGCCACACACGATCTCGCTAATCCTTTGCCATGGCAGAGCCTATTCCTCATACTTTCCCTGCTTCGAAGCTGGGAGAGTACAAAGTGATCGAGGAGATTGCGGAGGGGACTTTTGGAAAGGTCAAAAGTGAGTGCTGTGAAGGTGCGGTCATTGTCGATGGGAATTCAATGCATTCCTTTAGTGGCTCTGCACACCATCACTGGACACAAGGTAGCTATGAAGTTCATCTCGAAACAAGTCATTGCGGCGACCAAGACGAAGAATCGCGTTCAACGTGAAGTCGAGTACATGAGGATGCTGCGACATCCACATATCATCAAACTGTAAGTCAGACGCGCACCTGTATATCACGGCAATAACTTCCGTGTTCTGCGATGGCCAAGGGTTATAGTATGCTGCTCTCGATTTTGTGCGTGAGCCATTTGGCCATGGTCGCCCACTGCGAGGCTCCCGCGCCAATCTCGCGAAATTCTGCTCCCACTTATGCGAGCTGGGCCCCTTACCTCAATCCCAGCCATTTTTATCAATACTTACCTCATTTCCATGGCAGTTACGAAGTCATCTCGACGTCCACCGACATCATCATCGTCCTCGAGTACGCCGGCGGCGAGCTGTTCAACTACATCGTCGAGCACGGTCGTATGAACGAGAACAAGACTCGCCGCTTCTTCCAACAACTCATCTCCGGCATCGAGTACTCCCACCGGCTCAAGATTGTTCACCGCGACCTCAAACCAGAGAACGTCCTACTCGACGCGGATTTGAACGTGAAGATCGCCGACTTCGGCCTCTCGAACGAGATCAAGGACGGCGACTTCCTCAAGACGAGCTGTGGCAGCCCAAATTACGCTGCACCGGAAGTCATACGTGGGGGTCTATACACTGGCCCGGAGATCGACGTATGGAGTTGTGGTGTGATTCTCTATGTCATGCTCTGCGGTCGGTTGCCCTTCGAGGACGAAGACGTGCAGTCATTGTTCACCAAGATCAGCCGTGAGACTCGCAACTTTCTCATCGTTCTGATGCATGACCACTCACCTTGTGAATGACAGAGGGTGTGTACAACATGCCCGTGTACCTCTCTCACGAGGCACAAGACCTCATCTCGCGGATGCTCGCGGTAGATCCCGTCAAACGGATCACTGTGCCCGAGATCTTGCAACATCCCTTCTTCACGACCGACCTCCCCCGCTACCTCCAGCCCTTGCCACCAAAACCTACTGTCCTACCAACACTATCGTCCCTCGTCACCCCGCCTGTGAAGGCGCTCGATTTCGAGATGATCGAAGGCCTCGGGCGGATTGAGGAAGACGTTGTGGACGAGCTGGCGGCACGGATGGAAGGCGTGGATAAAGAGGATGTGTGGGAGTCTCTGCGGAGGGATGATGGACCACAAGGTAATGCTGTCAAGGTCGCCTACATGCTGCTGCGGGACAAGAGACGGTTAGGCAGAGATCGTAAGCGTACTTTCATTTCGTCGTGAGCGGCGCCTGACATTTTCCCGACAGTCGCAGCATTCGAGGAACAAGAACGCGATGCGCAATTGGCTGTCATGGACGTGAGTGGAAGCCCACAGCCGAATTGTCTTTGCTGTACGCTTACGATATATATCCAGCCACGGAACTTATTGTCACCAAATGTGCTTTCTCCGGGTCCTGCCGATCTCGAAGAGAACCCATTCGACAATGAGTTTGGCGAGTATGACGATGACGATCTGGACGACGGCCTAGACTTCTCAACACCGCAGGAGACAGAGATCAACAATTTTGCTGTATTGAACTCTTCCCTACCCGAGCAACTGCCCGAGCCGCACCATCTCGCTTCGTATGCATCTGCCAAACGGCAACCCTTCAAGGAGAAGAAGCAGCATCGGACGAAGTGGCATTTTGGCATCCGGAGTAGGAGTCCGCCGATGGAAGTGATGCTCGAGATCTATCGGACGCTGAAGAGCCTCGGGATGGAGTGGAAGTCGAAGAAGGACCTCGGCAGACTGGGTGGCGTGCGGCGGACGGAGAAGGCACATATAGAGCGAAGTCGAGAACTTGATGCACCGCACTATGTCGATTTACGTGCGGCGTCGTCGATATATTTCATCGAGACGCGGGCGCGGGTCCAGGACGTTGTGGTACGTGAACCCTCTTTTCGCACTTGCCAGGCGCTGCCCGGCTTATAGACGCTGGTTGCTGACGTTGGGGCGTTCGCGTTGTAGATTCTGATGAATCTCCAGCTATACATGGTAGATTCGATCAACTACCTCGTCGACTTCCACCACAAGAAGACGTACAAGGCGTCGACGGAGCCTGGCGCGGGCAAGTTTGACATGGCGCACCCGGACCTGACGCTGAGCGAGACGGCGTCGCTCGAGTCGGGTCGCTCGCTGAAGGAGATCAACATCAAGGAGGACGAGGTCGTCTCGCCGTTCGTGTTCATGGACGTCGCGTGCAGGTTGATACTGGAGCTCGCGGGCGGAGGGGAGTAGGTTCTCATGATACATGGAGATCTATTGCGCGTGATTGCTTTCGATGTCGTCCTATGGTTGTGCTGTTTATTCTTGGTTACCCTGCATTGTAGCTCTGTGTTCTAGTTGTCAGATGTAAGAGTAGGGCTGAACGTCATTACTAGATATGTACAGTGTCACTAATACCACAACATTGCTTGCGAATAAACTGATGTCAGGCATGTCCACAGGATGTAGTCGCGGCTTCTGAGCCTCCGCTGCTTACTTGTTTGCAGTGAAGACGAATTTGATTGCTGTGACAACCAAATCGAATGTCTCGATCGATCACAGGCAATTTATCGCTCTAGGCTTTCCGGTGCGTGCAGGTGAGTAGCCTGATGGTTCGTTGTGTCGAGCCCGTTACGGTAATGCGCCTACTGACTCGCGTGCTTAACCGGTTTCGGTCTGACAGCCATCACAATATAGCTTTGAGGACGACCGTTCTTGCTCCTGGATGACCCAAAACAGAAGGTCGTACGAGCCTACCACTCAAACGGTAGGTTCGAATCAATCCCCCCTGGCTTCTCCGCTGTGACACTATGTCCATCCCGCCAGCTTCGCGCGTTCACAGAAGCATGTACGTGCGCGAAGTGTCGAGCGACCGCGTCGTCACACGCCTTCTTCGCGGGGTGCTCGACAGGGAGGCTGCTCTCACCGCCACGGAGCCTCTGTGAGTGGACAGCCACCGCTCCGTAGAGGCACTTTGCCGCTCCACGTGAGCCGGGAGTGCACAATATGGCCGTATGCAGACAGCTGTCAAGTCCAATATCCCGCCAACTGGCAGCTGTCATCTCTGCGGCACCCGACGCCGTCTGCGCTTGGTCCGTAGCCATGTCTCACAGTGTCCAGCGTATTTTCCGCCGTTTACGACACAACTTACGAACAGACGTACGGGACGCGAGTAGCCCAACGCGGCCTCCTGGAACCTGCGCCACAAAAGAGCGTCGGGGACGTACACATGGAAGGGATCCGCGGCCCTTCGTCGTCACAACACGGCTTCTTTGATGGACGCCCCGCGATCTTAAGTGGTGCGCCCCCCGTTTGTCATACATTGCAACCATCCTTGGCTCACTGGCTGCCATAGTAGGACCGTCTCTATTTCACTTTATGTCACGATCAGCCACAGTTGCCAACCCGCCACCTGTCCGTTATAAACCTTCTCGTGTTCAACTTCAACCCCACCCGCTTCCCCCTCGCTATCCCTCCCTTCATCATCACCATCACTCGTTAGCCAGCATGGACCCACCCGCTGCCCCCCGGCCCTTCGACCCGTTCTTCGACGTGCCCCTCCCGAACGACCGCAGTGTCCACTCTTCCATCTGGGCCCCGCAGCCGCAGCCCTCGGAGACCGCCTGGTCGAAGGCCATCGACTCGTTCACCCATGTCGACAGCAACGGTCATCCTGTGCGGCCGGACCCACGTCGGGCCAGTTCCTTCCCCAGCAACTGCGAGGATGTCTTCGGAGCTCATGCTACGGATCCTCGCATGCGCAAAAACGTCGGCGCCATTGGCGACGGCCGCAAGAAGGACTCCCCGTCCTTGGAACAAACTGTACGTTGCCAATATGCTGCATATATGCGCGCATATACTGGCCCTGACGCCTTCGGCAGCACGTCGAGCAACTTTTCCGCACCCTGAACCTCAACTCCCCTGGCCCTGGCCCTCAGTTGATCACCTCCTTTGGAGAGATGCGGCAACCGTCGCAGGCGTCTCCTGACTTGTCTCCCATCTCAAACACGGCTCTTCTTACCCCTTCTGACTCTCCTGTCACGAAGTCCTTCGACGTCAAGTCGGAGGCGAGCCACTACGGTCTCGGTGTCTTCAACGGCTATCCGAGCGACCGTCTCTTTGACACTGATCCGCCGCTGAGACAGCATGATGCCTTCAGGGAGACGTCACGCGCCATTCCTCGCAGCAGTTTCCCTCCTGTTCACCAGCGCGACGTGAACAACTTTCCATTCTTAGACCCGCTTCCCGATATGCCTTCACCTATCCCTCAGTCTGCTTTCCAGAATGCCTATCCCACACCTACGCACCATCGCCTCGAGTCCGGACATCAGCAACAGCAGTGGACCCAGCAACCCCGCATGCGTGTTCCCCCCAGCTCCGGGTGGGTTCAAGCAGAAGAAAGGCCATTCGTCGACTTCGCAGCCAGCGGCTTCGCCCCCGAGCCCACGCTGCGGTCGTCTCAGTTGAATCACAGCGGTGGTAAAACACACGCTCATGAGGTAGGCAGTTTCCGAGTACCTCTGTGATTCATGCTCACATGTTTCTGGCTAGCCTATTAACTTTCTGTCCTTACTTCACCCATCCTCCTCGCCGCCGTATGCTCTGTTCGTGGACCGCATCATCAGGTCGTCGGACCAGCAAGCATCCATCTTTCTTCAGCAGAAGCTGAAGGTAGCGGATTCTTTTGAGCGTGCTAAGATCGTCGACGCCATCTGCACTAAGGGATTCGAGATGATGGCGCACAGGTAGTAGTATTTGCGTTACGTGCGCAGTTTCGTACTGATAGACTGCGTCTACAGATTTGGCAACTGGGCCGTGCAGCGATGTCTTGAAGCGACAGCATCACCTGAGGAACGTCGCAAGATAGTTGCTTGCATGAGGTACATCTACCATCCCATTATTTTGTCAAGCTCAAGCTCATAGCGTCAGGGGTCGCGTCGTTGAATTGGCGACAAACTGTTACGGTTGCCATGTGCTGCAGAAAGCACTCGACTGCGAAGAGGATGTCAGGTTGTTGATCGTCTCTGAGCTACTCCTCGGTGACCCTGCCCAGACGCTAGTCAACAAGCATGCATCTCACGTATGGAGCAAGGTATGTATCTCCACCTACCCCCTTCTGTCTCATGACGTTCATAACGGTGACTGTTAGATCATGGAGTTGACCTGGACGCCTCCCGCTCCTCCTATCTTTGCATAGTACGTCGCCTCACTCTGTGTGGAGCCAATATTATCTAACATGATGCGTTTTTTCAGTGTGAACCGGTCCCTCAAAGGGAAATGGGCAGCGCTTGCGTGTCATGAGACTGGTTCTCTTGTCGTCCAGGTCGGTGTCATTTGTGTCACGTTATTTGAGTTACCAACCATGTCGTAGCATGCCTTCGAAAACCTCGAAGCATCCGCAAAGGACGGCATCGTCGACGAACTGCTGAACCAAGGTTCACCCATATTTTCTGAGGTTGCGAAGAGTCAGTGGGGTTCATACTGCATTCAACACAGTGAGTTGCGCTACCACGACAGGTTTCCATTCATCCTCATGCTATATATAATCAGTTCTCGAGCACGGATCTCAAAAGCACCGAGACATGGCTCTCGATCATCTCCTGGCTGGTCTTCTTGAATACGCTACGAACGAGCAGGGGGTGAAGTCGGTCACCAAGGCCCTTAAGGAGGGCGGCCAAGAGACGTTGGACAAGATCATCAAGCGCATGTGCGATCCACCCAAGGGGTAAGTGTCTGTTCCAAGGACGAGTCATGGTCTATCTGACTCGTCTCAAGGGGGCGCCGGGCCACGATCGTCGATTTAGCCCTTTCTGTCACAGGGAGCCAGCTCATTGCCAGTGTGTTGCCCAACGTAAATTGTTCATTCCCTGCTAGAGTGTTTAGCTGCTGACACCTCAGATCAGGCGGACAAGGACCAGCGCGCGCTGCTCTACGATTCTATCCGTGGACACATCGTCACCCTCCGCGGCTGCAAGACTGGCTCGAAGGTGATCTGGCTCTTCGACCGCATGGTGGGCATATACCTTGTCTTTCTGATCCAGCACGCATGCTGACGATTGAGAACAGCGCGCCTATTATGGCTACTGAGTCATGCGATGCTCCTTTTTTCACTTCAGACCGCATCTGCAGCAATCTCTCTTCGTCTCAAGGTCGCACCGAAATGGTTGAAAACGCGGAAAACATATCAAATCTCACTGCAACATCATAGACCCGGTGCATTCATCCGCATATCTCGCAATCATCAAGCCACGTATCGTATCCAACCCGCATCCAGACCTCATGCAAGACAAGGCCTTATGTTACGCAAACATCTCACTGCCCTCGGGTAGCTAGCACCAACAAAACGTTTACTACCGCTTCATGAACGGACACTCGCACCATCTCTCTTCGTCGCATTTACCAAGCAGCATTCTTTATTGCTAGTTTTATACGCTCCGCCGTCTTTGCCGACCTTTCCGCGCCATGCGATATTTATGCATTCGAGTTTCGGTCATATCTGTGTCGCTTCGTCTTTCGATGACAATATGTATGTATCATAGCGCATATCGTCGAGCGTCTTACTTGCCGGCATCCTGTCTTTACGTTGAGTTGTACATGTATGTGATACGTATGTAGAACGCAATTCAAGAGCAATGTCAACCTGTATTTCGTAGTAACCACTAATTGGTGTGCGGCCGAATCTGGAAGTCATATTCAACGCCAGCTCAGCCTGTGGCGCGCCAGTCTCTCTGCTGCTCGGTGCCCAACGATCCTGTTTGTTTGTACGGACTCCAACATGTCTAGCCGCCGACCCGGGAAGTCATTGTCGCAGCATAAGTCGCTCGGTGACTGACGACCACCGCCGTAACAGTGCCGCTGCCGCTCAGCGGACTTCGTTATGCGTAACTGTATACCTTTTCTGACACATGTGCACAGCCCAAGTTCGCCACCCGCGCCGCTCCTATCGATTGTCGTCTGTGGTCTCAGGTTTGGTCCGGGGCTCTTGCCTCCGATACAAGGGCGGAACGAGTCATGTGGGCCATTTCTGCCGGCTTAGCATGTCTCTCGAAAGCTATAGTGTCCATCCCCACCGTTCCTCTCACTTCGACGCGTCCTGGCGACTGCGGTCTGGATCATACCGCCGGACAGACTTCAAGCGCTCCACTGGTGAGTCTATGCGCCGCTCTAATCGCACATCACATTATCCTGAGCCAAGCGTCTCGCGGTGTTAGAGATATCGCAAACATGCCAGCGAGCTTAGTCGACCTGAACGATGATGTCCTCCTCACCCTCGTCTCCTTCCTGGACTCCCACAGTGCGCGCCAGCTCTCCCAAACCGCACGCGCCGTACATGTCATGGCCAAACATCGCGCCCTCGAATCTGTCACACTTACATCGTTCGAGAAGACCACAAAGTTCTGCGAGTACATGCTCAAAGATATGCCGCACAGGCTGCCCGCACTCCGCGAGCTGCGACTGCACACTCCGCTCTCGGATCCACTGCTGTATGCCACATTTCGATACATCAGGTCTGGTGCCGGTGTAGCGAACACCGCGCGCATCCGCCGGGAGGCGCGCCTTCTCGCAGCCATGCTCGCCAACACCCAGGACCTCCGTGTGTTGGTCATGTATAGCATGGAGTATTGGATCGCCCACTCATCCAAGCTGCGTAAAGTGCTGGCCTCTCTACAGCACCTAGAGGAGGTCACGCTGGAGAACGCCGGGCCGATGACGGGGGAGTTCATCAATACTATGCTGGCGAAGCCGCGCAGACTGGCATTCCTCAACGAAAAGTGGGTCCCTTACGAGGTCCAATATACCCTCTCTTTAAGTCCACGGCTCTGTCTGCCAAGCGTCGAATACCTCGTTGCGTACGATCCCATACACCAGTCTAGAGAGATCAGGGCGTTCGCTCGGTCTTTTCCCAATGTCAGGCGCCTTGACATTCTGCGCATGCCCATCTTTTCGCCAGAGGATGTCACAGTCAAGGTCGATTGGCCCTCCCTGGAGCGTGTCCGCGGTGGGGTCTTCTCGTTTGATTGGAAGAATCTAAACGGTGTACACATGCTGCAGCTCATCAATCGACTTTCGACCACAATCATCAACGCCCACCCTACGACTCTGAGACTCTCGCTGGAGAGCGTAGGCCCAGTGGCCTGCGTAAGTGCCATCCCTGCGATCAGAAATGTCCAGCCCGTCGCGCTGATCATACACATGGACGTCACTGCTGAGGGGCAGCTCTGGGAGTCAATCGTGGAGACCTCAGCGCGTCTCCGATACCTAGCTGTTTTGCTCGACGATGCTAGGCTTCCCAACGACGTCTTACAGTGGTGGGTGAGTATGCACAGCACTGCTCTCATGACTGCTACGTTGCTCATTTGTTGCACGTTTGCTAGCTTTCCTTCTGCCGTGGCCTGATCAACAGCCAGATCATTTGCCTTGAGGTCCGCCTCCCTGATGCAAGAATCTCGAGGAACGGTCAGGCTGTAGCCTCTCCGAGTAGCGCGGAGGGGATCAAATACAAGCGTGCTGTCGCGCGGATGGTCGCGAGGTCAGCAAGACTGCTTCCACGCACGCTCCGCTACCTTTCTTTAGACCTCAGACCAAGAGAGGAGCCACATTGGAGATACAACTTCCTCGCCCCGGAGGAAGAGCAAGAGGTCTGGACGCCTCCTGATCTGCACTGGTGGTCCGTGGAAAGCGAGGGCGATACACGCAGGACGAGGCCGCTCGATGCTGAGAAGGGTGAACGGATTGCTGCTTACCTGCGTTCAGTCAAGTACAACCATACAAGGCATCTGAATGGTTCGTGCATTCAACAGAATTGATGAGATCTGATGCTCATGTGTATTGTATAGTTGAGCAGGATGTCCCAGGTCTTTAGTCGTGGTGTGCGCTAATTGAAGTATGTATACTGCCGTACAATCTGGTCACACCGCTGGCTATGCCAAACGTGATATTTCATTTGCAGTGTTCTCTGCGCAACTCGACCTGGGGCCGAATCCGCAGAGTTGTGTGGGTGAGGTGAGGCTATAGATAGACCAAGGTTCTTCTTCGACGACGACGACGAGGGAATCTATTTAGCCACCGACTGTAGGCGCTTTCGCGATCCTAAAGTTGTCCATCGTAGGTTATATCGTGCGTTCCGGTGTGGATTGTGGCTCGTGCTCTATATGACCTGGGGCTTGATGAAACCCCTCCTTTTATTCGATCCCACAAGAGCGGCGTCGTCGGGTTCCTCAAATGTATGCTCGGCAACATGTTGGCACATCGTGTCCCGGCTCTTCAGAAGCTGGAACTCTTGTACGACCTCCCGATCTCACCCTCCGGGTTTTACATGCTTCAGATCCATCCGTCATATGGGGAGGTGGAGGGGTATATGCAGCGGCTTGGCTGTGACGGACCTCCTTCGAGGGGCTGTGGGTAGAGAGCGCTGGTCGTGTCGTGGGCCGAAGTCTGGTCCGCATACAATGCCCAGATGGTAGAGGCGTTGTGCACGCTACACAATTTTCAAGAAATCAACATCGGGCTCATTGGGGAACACAGTCCGCAATTGATTAACAACCTCCCTCGCAAACTTGCCTTTCAAGGGGCCTGAAGCGCGAGACCCGCCTCGTTTTAGTCTTCCCCCGAACAGAGCGAGAAGGACAAAATGCAGCTCGACTTGCATTGGTGGGTGCTGCGGGGAAAAGGCCCGAAAGAGTAGCAGAAGTGCTTGAGGTTGAGAGGGGTGAACGGATCGCGGCGTACATCCGGTCTGTCAGATATGACAAAAACCAGCTCGATGACTTAAGAGGTTGGGATTCGGCTGTGCCATATTAGAAATTTTGACCAGACGGACATACATAGGTGTCTCATGACAAAGTTTCTGTCTTGCATTTCGTAGAATTCCTTTGCCGACTTGATTCCTGCAATGATCATCTCGTCCTCCAAGTTAGAAAGAACAATCGTTGTCAAAAGTACTGTCGGTGTGCGTCTCGGTCGGTTGCGATCATCCTCTTTACCAGGACCGAAACACAGGTGCGCGATTACATCGAGGTTTCGCTGGGCGTTACGGTGGAAATTGAGAATCAAGGTCTACTTGCCAGTCATACTTCGGCGAGCGGAGGAACGCAGCAAGACGTTCTCCACGAGGAACAGCAATAAACCTCGTGGTTGGAGTATCCCCCCTGCGATCAATCTTCCACCAGTATAGGCCCTCTTGTACAGGTGTCGTATATACCCGTCGCTGCACAAACAGTGCGCTCACCTCACGAGGTTGTGCATCGGCTCGGAGGGATAATTGTCGACAATGTTCTTTCAGCTCCGAAGAGATGTCTCGTAAGTCGAGGGACACATAGCGGAGAGATGGTATATTTGACGCCCATTGGGGTAGCGATGTCAGCACATCCCCAAATCTTTCCCTTTTTGACCGACGTCGTCGCAAGTGATGTCTTGCCACGCTGAGACAGAACATCGTACTTTCAGGCAGACGTGCCCACCATGGCTACATAACGCCTTCTGGACGGGGGCCTATCTCAGCAGCTTAGTACTTATGTAGACCCTGTAATGCTCATGGGAGCACTCACCCACCAACCAAAGAGGTCCGGCAGCTAAGTCTGATATCTAAAAACATCCCACATCTCCGCAGACATATACCGAAGGCGTGTCATGCTCGTGAGGAACGTCTCTATGTACTCCAAACCCGAATTATAGCTCAATGTAGCGATGAGCGCGACAGGCTGACCATTCTTCGTCACCACCAGCGCGTCCTTGCACTCTGTTGAGATCGCCATCGCCAGGAAAACTCCTTAGCAATATACTTCCGTAGCGGCTTTCGCAGCTCAACACAGTGGATTGGATGCACATACGTCCACCATTTCAGTGCATTTCCGGTGCCATAGACATGCACCAAGGAGGGTCAATCTACAGTCCTGACTTTTGGCGGCGGGCTGCCAGGGAAGCTGTGGCCGCCGCCTCTGGCTATCACACGAGGGTTAAGGAAGATACGCGCACGAGATCTTGTACACTGGGCAAGGAGAGCGCAGCCGGATTGAGGCTACTTGATCCCCTCGAAGATGGGTGGCCTTCGAGAGCCATCTTGCACGGGGTACTCTGGAGGCTACGTAGTTTGTTTTCTTGCGGGCCTAGTTCCGAGAACTGGGTATCTTTGAGAGCTCGCATGGAGATGACGATGGTGACAATGCGGTGTTCGTACATCATCCAGACCCTCCGCATGCTGCAGAACGAGAACACCTAGATCTGGGATTTCTTGCATCAGGTCTGCAAGGAGGACAGCGCCAGAGGCATACTCTTCCGGCTGGCGGCGTGTACCAATCTGCAGTCCATTCAGCTTTATCCACGAAACATTGGATCCTGAGCGCACGAAGCGGAGACAAGCAGTCGCGCGCATCATGCAGTATGTAGTTGCAAAACTTGACGAGATTGTCCAAGGTGTGGAGGGTCACGTCTTTCAGCGCGTGCTCCCTCACGGTGGCATGGAATATACGTGCGGTATTAGAGGCAGCGAACATCATTGGAGTCGAGGTTTGCCAGTATCACGGCAAGCGTATCATGGTTTGAATTGAGGACTCCCATAGGTGCTGGGAATTAGTTGGTGGGTGATCATCTGCTATTACGACAAGCACCTACTGCAAGTCTATAGCCTGCCAACACAAGGCTTGGGCCGAAGTCCTGGGGGATGCGAGCTGGACAGGAGCAAGATAGATCAATGTAACTTCGAATTGTGGCTACACATTGTCGGTTATCCTTATGATGAAGAAATCTATATTTTCAAAAGCATATCGTGATGTTATGTAACTGCCAACGACAGGCTGCGATCGTCTTCAGTGCTAACGCATACATGTATCCTTAGGACGACCATCAGCTACTCCCTGACTCTATCTATGCTGCGGCAGCTCCGAAGATGTCTTACCCCGAGGAGATGGAACAATAGCATCTCTGCCCTCTCACCTGAAGATTTAAAGCCGCTTCAGTGGCAGACGCTATCAGACGGACACAGGCAGTGCGAGACAGCCTGCTCAGATCCCCTGATCTCTATTAAGAAGATAGAGATCAGTGTGGCTGGTCACCATCCTCATGTACTGCCCTTTTTCGCATCGTACGTGACCTTCTGTCCATGACTGCAATCAATCTGATCTGACGTTGTGCTTTTGTTCTTTCATGGGCAGTAGCATCGCAATGAGGAGATGATGCAATTGGTTTGGTGTCTTATTGATGAACTACCCCTTCTCACAAAGCCTGACAGTCAGGATCTAGTCTACTGTTCGACAGATTCAGGGTGTCAACTTGTTGTTAGGACTTGAGCAGATCACCTACTGGCCCTGTTCTGCGTTCTTCACTCACTAATCAATGCAGATTTCTGACTAGCTCTACAGTTCCCGCTGGTAGACAACATCCGGGCTGGAGTCACAGGAGTAGTTCTGCGCCGGAATGCCTACGCGACATTCGCCTCAGGTATGTATGATGCATTTTAACACTCGGCAGCCGCGGCAAGCTGAGTCCAAACCTCGGGTACAATACAATACACCTTGACGTTGTACCCACTTCGGAGATGAGCGCTAGCGGTACGTGCCTATATTCAGGGCGAGCAACCCAACGAGCAGTGGTTTATTTGCTGCATCTCGGTCACGGTCGCTCGTCTCGGGAATAAATCCAAGCCCAGTCGCGATCATCCCAACCGTCCTCCACCTCGATTTCGAAAGCCGCGTTAGTCTAAATCTATCATACCCAAAGTTAATGCGGTTAAGGAATCGAGTTGTGCGACGTGGGGCCCGCCTTCTCTGGGTATCTTGCCGACCCCAGGCCATCAACGAAGAGTGGAGTCTCCTCACCCCACATTGGAGTACCCTGAGGCGGGCGGTCTAAGTGGGGCTTCCCACCCCGCGTTGCTTTGTATTTGATACCCCCGAACAACAACAAAAGGCATAGGTGACCGCCCCTCGGACGCGCCAAGCTTTGTCGCACTCCTTTATAGTATGCACATAGCCGACTCGACGGGTCGTGCTAGGCTAACTATACTCCATCCAACAGACGAGCCAGCCTCGCCCGGTGGTATCATCAATGGCGCGCAGCCGTACACAGCATGTCCGTGCCAAACTCAATAAAACTCCCGGATACCGAAGTCGAATTGGTGCCTCCGCACTGCGGCCACCGGCCCTCCACGCTACCCTACTACCGAATACCACCGAAGCGGCGCTCCTCTTCTATTTGGTCTGCACCCGCAGCATCTACGCACGCTCCAATTAGTATCAAACTCTCGATAGCGCAAAGACTCGTCATGCCATGAGCAAGATAACCCTTGTTCTCGTGGCCGCACATCATCTTGACTATTCCAAGCTTTTGTGGAGCATATCTTGGTGTGCATACATTGCAATTAGAACTCAAATGCCTCTTTGGTCTACTACTAACTTGGTGCGTTCGGCGGACTTCATTTTGCCATCTGAACGACCAGAACTTCCCCGTAGATGATCATTGTGAATAGCGAATACCGCCGCCTTGTGGCTTCGGCAGGTCTGGGCAACCACAGCGTCCCTGTATAGTAGTAGACCAACTCGTCCATTGACACGCGTCATACAATACGCCTGCACCCTTGCCAACGTCCCTCGCTGTACCCAGCTGCAGTCAGCAGACGATGCCCCATGGGCCCTCGCACGGCGGGCGCACTCGAACAAGCTCGATCATCGCTTCGATTTCACCTTGCCCACCCACGCAACGTGTCCGTCCGCATCTGCCGCACCCTTCTCCTTTAAGGTATCATTCAGTTCGCAAGCACGCAAGCATACCGGACGAGCAGCAGATGGATCACGACTGTATTGTGATTCGTGAGCCAACATAACAGGGGCGTAATGTATACGTAAACAGGCCTGATATCTGTCCGTGGGAGGTACAACGACGATGAGCAGAACAAGACGAGCTGGGATCTGGTGTGGAATGTGGTGATGCATGAGGCGGTGGGAACTGGGCCCGCGATGCGCGGACGTCGTGTCTAGTGTGTCCAGGACAGGCTGCCGTTTGCGAGATGTGTACAAATGCAAGTCCATCCCAGCAGATACGAGTACGAAAACAATCAACTGGCGATGAGTGTGATTCGAAACAAGACTAGTACTGGAAGTCAGATAAAGAGAAGAGAACTCGCGAAAAATACGGCATGTATGCGTGACGAACACAAATCAAAACAAGTCTTGAGTGATACAGACCATAATCGTACAAACCTTCTCGAGGTTGAGAAAAGAATGTGAGGGGCCGACAGAATGGGGAGGAGCGACGCTGCTCAGTCGCGCGTGCCCGGCCCTGCGTCGTTTATGCATAGATCGGGTGGAGGCGACGTCGAGCGGGTCTGCGCGCAGCGAGAGCGTCGGGCTCCTTTTAGAGTGGTGTCGGTGTCGGGATGAACCGCGCGGTACTGTTGTACAGCCGACATAGGTCAGAGCAGATAAGAATAGATAGTGCATCCCGAGAGGCCTATGCGAGTCGGGATGGGAGTACTGCGCGTTCAAGTGCGAGCGTCCTGGGAAGACACGGCGGCGAGTGATGTTCATATATGCACATCCTCACCGTCCGCTAACAGGCGCGCCAATGGCCCTTTGATGGGTCGTCGGTTGCCCGTTCTGGTCATCACATGTAGATGGTGGTCCGGCCGGTTACGTCCACGAAATCAATGAACAAGATGTTCAGCGTCCGAGCAACGTAAAACTTCAGAGAGTGGTAGGCGGAGAGAGAGGGAGGGAGAAGGCGCGCGCCGTCAGCTGACGGTGTCTGGCAGCGGATCTTGTGGGTATCGAGCGGTTGCTGGGCATAATGGGTAAGAAAGTCGTGATGGATGTCGTACAAGTAGGTCGAGAAAGGCAGGAGAGTGCGGCGGGGAGGGTACGAGAAGGGCGACACGGGCGTCGGCGGTCAACATATGCTGTCGGCCTTTGGATTTCATCGCATATGAGCTGCAGTAAGGGAATGCGCATTAGCACCCGTTCTCCTTCCGTACCACCAACGAATAAATCGGACGAAGACAAGCCAGAGAAGATCGATGACCGCACCAAAGGACACCGCAGGCAGGCATTGTGACCGTTCGTCATCCCGAACAACGCACGCGCTCGATGACGTCCAGACGCGGACATAACACTGCGAGCGCATATAATAGTGACAACGTACGCATGCCCATCTTTTCCTCTTTCCTCGCCGCCTCACGCACAGGTCATTTCGTCACAAATAACCATCGTGTCCATTCCCATCCAAACCAAGTACCAAAATCCAAAGGTCTAAATCAAGAGAAACATGCAACTAGATGCTCACCTCCAACTATCCCCGCATCTGCCATCCCGCCTACCCCAAATGCAGGAAAGCCAGTAGCGTATCCGCGACCGAAACCACCCATGCTCACCGCGCCGCTCACCCCGAGCGCCAACGCCGGCGTCGCCGTACCACTATGCGTCGGGCTCCCACTCGGCGAACCGGTGAAGCACCACTGACGGATCAACGCAGCGTACGACGAGTCGAGCGGCGACGTCGGCGCAGGGCCCGGGAAGCTCGTTGAGCGTGACATGTTGGTAGGCGTCGAAGAGCCGGAGCTGCCCGAGTTGTTGCCGTTCGAGCTGCCAAGGGAGAGGTCGCTAAGGCCGAGAGCGAGTGGCGATATGCTGGCGACAGGTGATGATGGGGGACTCAGGAGCTGGGAGCCCGTGTTTTCGACCCCTACGCCCAGCTCCGCACCGAGCTCGCTCGAGGCTATCTTGATATCGAGCGGCGGCAGAGAGGATGGGACCTTAGGCGCAGCAGAGGTCGACATCGGAGGTGGTGAAGGAGGGGTAAGAGAGACCAAGGTGGCGGGCTGCGAGGTACACTGCTCATCTTCATCCTTTGCCTCCTCTTGCTCACACTTCTTCTCGTCTTCGTCGTGCGTCGACTCCGGCTTGGTACCGTCCGAGTGCATAGCGACGTCGGCGGGCAAGATCGCACTCCTCGCGCGGCTAGGCGGCGTCATCGGCGGCGTGACGATGTTCGCCATGTTAGGTGCGACATAGTTGCTGAGGCTCAGCTTGCGAGAGATATAGCCCTGCACAGGGCTCACAGGACTCTCCTTCTTCTCTTCGACCTTCGGCGCCGGCTGGCGTTGCTCGATGCCGGGACTCGACGGCCATGGGCTCGACGAGCTACGCACCAAAGGCGGCGCATATACTCGCGCGCGGGCTCTGTGGAAGGTCTCTGCCTCGGAAGCGCGGTGCTCGCCGGTCATAGGCGTCGACCTAAGCGTGCTCGGCGCGCTGAAGGTCCTCTGCTGTGCGATCGCCGCGCCGAAGCTGCCAGATCCGATCGAGCCAAAGTTCATGCTGCTGAGGTTGGGGTACTGGGTAGTAGGAGACGGCTGGGCACGGCGGAAACCAATCTTATAGTTCTGGCCGCCGTTATTGTCCCAGAACTCGCCGCCACACCCGGGTGAGTAACGCGTAACAAGGTAGAGTGTACGGTCTGCGAGCTTGTGCTCGTAATCCTCTAACCGGATCGTGAAGCTGCAACACGATACCCGTCAGCGAGGATCAATGCACGGGTTCAATAGGGCACGCACCTGAAACGGTCCCACGACGGTATCTTCTCGTCCGACCTCGCCTGCCCGCCCGCAATACTCGCTACAAGGTCTCCAAGCGTCCGATGTTCCTGTGGGAACGGTGGAGGCAGACTTGGAAGACTCACGACATGCTTGCAGGTAACCTCGCTTGTTGTCTGCCAATCGTCCAACGTGAAGCGAACGGCAACGCGCTTCTCGAAGTGGATGTTACGAACAAGGACTGTCCCGCGGAGCGCTAGTGAGCGGGTGCGAGGCAGGCTTAGCGTCTCGAGGTGCACGTTAGCGTACGGGGACGGATCCCGAGCGGGAATCGCGCTCGTACGCGACGGACTCGGATCAATTTCGTGGAGAGGCGAGTCGCTGGAGACTGAAGGGAAAGGAAAAGAGTTCTGACCAATGCTGGAGCCCTCTGCTTCGGTCTCGGTCTCGGTCTCCTCACCAGGTGGCTTTGACAAGCTAGCGGGTTTGCCAGAGCGTGAGAAGACACGTACCGACTCGAGACCCGCGTCCTTCTCGGCGAAGTGAACGTTCTTGGGTCCCGCAGGCGTGCTTGGCGCCGACTGAGCACGTAGGTGCTTCGACGCAGCACGAGGGAGATCCGCGATGTTCGGCGAGGATAAAGATGACTTCAAGGACGGCTTCAAAGGCTTGCCATTGGAGAGAATGATAGGTGTGCTTGGAGTACGTGGCAAAGAGTAAGCGGAGGACGCCCGGGAATGGGCAAGAGAGGGGGTCGGGATGAATGGAGAGGTAGGGTCCGTCGGCGAGAGTGGTGATGACGTTGGGAAAGGTACTGACCCCGGAGCGAGGGAGTCGGCGCGCGCAGCATATGGCATCTCGATGCGCGACGGTGGCTCGACAGTGGGGCTAAATTTGCCCGTGGTCATGGACAGACGGAGTGAGTTAGTCGGCGGGAGGGGGGAAGTATAGGAGGGCAACCCCGAGGTCTCAGAGGTATGCGCGGAAGGGGTGTCATCGTCGTCATCGTCATTGCTGCTGATGTCGATGTGGAAGACGGCGCGCTTGTGGGAGCGCGGGAGGGAGCCGAGGGAGACGAACGCGCCAGGGCCGCGTTCGTCAGAAAAATTGCCCGTTGAGCGGGTGCGACGGTGTCCAGCGGGGCGAGGGCTCATCGGGCTGGTTGGGCCTGCCAACGCGGTGGTCGTGGTCGTTGAGGACGCGCTCGAGGCGGCTCGGATAGCGGGCACGGCGTAGGGCATGGTGTTGTCGAAGCCCAGAGCACGAGCGTGCTGATATGGAGGGGGGAAGGGAGGGAGGAGGAGGGGAGGGAGGAAAAGGGAGGAGGTGTGGGCGGGGGCTGAGGACCTCTTTGATATTGGGACTGGCCTGATAAGTATCTGCGCGCCGACGTCATTTAGTCTGACATTTAGATAACCCACTTACTCGGGCCACGTGTTCCCCATCTAGGCTATCCCGACTCCTCGGCGCTCGCCGCATGCGCCTTGCCTGCGCCCAACGTCTGGCGCAGTGTCCCCGCTCCCCCTCGCTGCCCTCCTCCACCCCGCTCGTCTTCGCAGCGATTCCTCGCTCCTTAGAGCAATGTGCATCTCAGGGTGCGGCCAGATCGTTTCCACTCCACACCCAAGCCAATAGACGACGACTGCCCACGTTCTCCCTTCTCCATCAATTTCCTATCGTGCCACCCCATTCACTACCTCCGATTCCCGCCCTTCCTCATCCGCCGGGGTCTCGCGCCCGTGCGCCCTGCCTCTGGGCATGCCCCACGAGAGCATTCTCTCCTGCCCGCCAGCGCTCACGAACATTGCTCGTCTATTCACCGACGTGGCTCCCCTCGTACGTACGTATCCCACACCTCCGTTCTGCCTCGCAGCGTCTTTTTCCCATAAATGCTCCCAGTCACGGTCTAGTCAGCTCTATCTACACGCCGCCTTCTTGGAGCTATGCCCTTGATTCCCGATGGCCCATCCAGTATATACCCAACATTTCGCGTGCCCTGGCGACGCGCTATCGAACCGCCCTCCCATGTCCGCGGTCGAATTCTATCCGCTCCCTCGAACCCTTCCCTTACGTCTTACGTCCTCGCTCTATCTGCCATACTCCGCGCGTCACCCCGAATACTGTTGCTCCCGTTGTATTGTACTATTTACTGCCATCCATCGATACCGTACCCTGTCCGCATCTGCATCTTTTGACTTCCTCAGTCTGTCTTATCGACTCCGATGCACCCCCGGCCCTTGCGGACTCCGATGCGAGCCCCCAACCTGCCGGTAGCGGTAACGCAATATATTGCCAGCATTGACTTAGCCTCGGGATCACGCCAACTTATCTCATCGCCTCCAAATAGTCGCCTTCGCTATGTCTCCCTCGACCACTGCAAGCCCATTCTTCTATTCTTCCCAGGCGCTAGCGAAGCCCCGCTCCCAGACTCGGCGAGATGACGATCTCCTGCGTCTGTTATGTTTGAAATCCTGTTCTCGCGCCAACACCATCTTGATCTTCGACCTAGCGTGCCGCTGCGTCTCAGGCTTAGCTTGATGGGCCAACCTTGTCTGCGGTCCAGGCACTGACCTGCCTCATGAGTTGCCGCCCCTACAAGCTGGCGCAGGATTCGTCCAGGTGCACGTAGGTTTGGCAGCTGACATGTTCCACACCCCATGTTCTCAGCACACTGCGCAGCTGTGTCGGCCGACCAGCACAAACGATTACACAAGAACACCGCAGCCCTGCCAGAAATATGGTATGAGCTAATTTGGTACGTCCTCAGAAGACCGACAGTGACAGCGCTCCATGCTATGCTTGTCCACAATTTTCGTGAGACTTGGCAGCCGCCCTAGGTGGACGTGCTCCGTTTGTATGCGGCACACAGGATCCACCGAGGCGCCTGTACGCTCCTCCGCGTGGATTCGAACGTTTTGATAGAGGGTGGGGAATGTCCAAGCTCCATGATCTCCTTTTATCTCTGCTTCCAGCAATACGCGGTGAATAGGACTCTTGTTTCCGATATCCTCGTCTCATTGAATAGCTGCACACCGTTTTCAGTGGCACGCGCTATGCCACGAGGTATCTCCATGCACGGATGTATGTGGGTGTGCACGCGCTCGGCACAGAGGCTATATTCAACATTTCGCAGGTCGGAAGTGCCTGAGTGCTGTATGCCCGCCAACAAGTGCAACAGGGCAGCGCCCTTCACCCCTAATACGCCCTCCTCCCGGATCGTCATGTTTCATCTTATGTGATGATTATTCTACAGGAAGATTGTTTTTGTCCGTACGAGTCGTGCAGCGAGTCGTGCAGGATTCAATATCGTGTCCTCCGACATTCGCGCGCGCCCCACGCGAAACGAACCAGGTTCCGGGAGCGTCGGTCGGCTTGGCGGCGGGGCGGGGACTAACTATATACAGCCTAGCGTTCGATCGTGCCCGCCTAGGCACAGCTCGGCAAGCTCAATTGATTGCTCAGCGGGGCCAATTCGAAATCACATCTTGGGCGCCCCGATGCCGAAAGGGGAAGACGCGCGGCCCGCTCCGTGAGGTTGGCGTGGCGGAGATCATTGCCGTTGGGCGTCATAGCCATTTGTCGGTTGTCGGTTGTCGTTCGTCGCTCGTCGTATTCAACTGTCCTGATGCTGCTCCTTCATTTCTGCAGGTATGACGGCAGCGGCTACGTGCGAATGTCGCGCTTGTCAAGCTGTGGATATGGTTTCGACCTGTGAGTTGCAGATGTATTGCTAATATCAACCGTGTTGACCCGCAAAACTTTAGCTCTGCGAAGATGTTCGCGCCGCCATAAAGCCGACCGCGACTGCGTCTGGTGTGGTATTCAGCGTCGAATGTGCGGGCTCCAGCCCGTGATGCACTGCAAGACGTCATGGTCTCGGTGCGAAGCAAATCAGTGGTCTCCAGCAATAGCCACCCCGTAGCGCTCCTGGCAGCCTCGCGTACGGGGTTGTTGCTCCAGGTCGCTGAGCACTACAGCTAGGTGGGTTGGGAACGTCAGCTGAGGCGATCCTCAGACGTGGTGGAGCCGCGGTACTGACACTGCGGAGCTGGACGCGGCCCCGAACGCGCCACCGTACGTAGTGCGGCGCTTCCGAGGTTAAGTAGCGAGGCGAGGTCTTAGACTTTGTGTGTAGCCTGCAATCCCCCTTTACGACGTCGATGATGAGCCCTTGGCGGACGAGAGGGAAGTTGCACTATGTGTTCGCCAATGAATATGGTGCGTGGACACTGGACGCTGTCCGCTGCTGTCCGGCGTCGCAGAGACAAGGTGAGCGTCCCCGATCTCTCGTATAACGCTATCACGACTCGTCAATCATCTTGTATTCATACATTGCATTGACAGCGCGCTACGAAACGCCAAACCTCCTCCTAATCCCATTTGAAAAGATGTCCTTTCCACGACGCAGCACACCATCAATGGTTATCAACGCCACGACGCCCAGTTGCATAGGCCACACCGCCATACAATCCGCCTGATTCGCCGCACCTCCTATCGCTCCGCGTATGCGTACCACTACCGCCGATATCTCGTAACGCCGCACCGGTGTGCGCCATGTCAAGACGCTATCATCGACTCTGCTTCCGTCCTCAACTGGCAGGAAAACAGACACGATCTCGGTGCATCCCCCGTATCGCAACGCAACTGGTGCGTTCTTCTGCAAGCTCAATCCCTTCTGCGTTAGCTAGCCTACCGAGGTCCGCAAACGCGCCGTCTGTTTCCGCTGCTACTGCTCTTGCTTGCCGTATCGTTGTGGCGCTCCGATGCGCGGCGCGCCGCGCAGCTGCTTAAGCCCTCCGACCTCGGGTTAGGTCTGTTCACACACTCTGTACTGATAGATGCTGATATTTCCAAGGAGTGGTCAAACGTGCACGCTATGTGGCGTGAGCTGACTGGTGGAAATGCAGGTTTTAATGGATTAGGACAGGCGACAGGCAGGCACGCCGGCGGCAGCGCGGATCTGTTCACCGAATTACAGACAGCGTCGGACCGAGTGAGCGAGGCAATCTAGAGATTGATACTGTAAAGCAAGCTCAGCACAGAGCTCTAGGTAAGCACTTGCTGGAATGCGCAGCATGCCGATTATATCACGCAATCCCCATTTAATATGACTGAGTAGGACTTACAAAACGCAAGACAGTATCATCCTCAGTGTGAAAAAGCATACCACTCGCTCGAAAGCTGTATCGAACGCGACAGCGGCGACGCTCTAGTGCACCACGTCCTCGCCCCTGCCAAAGTTGGCTGACCGGATGCCTATCTAGTCGCTGCTTCGCCAAGCGCTCCCTCCAAGTTCAGGGACTCACCTCCAGTATGTTCAATCTATCTGCACCGTCACAGTGATCGTCCGCGCAGCACAGCTTCGTTCGATGGTGTTGAGCATAAGGCAACCCGCACACATCGGGCCGCACCTAAAGACACCGTCAATCTGCACTCCTGTCTGCTATCTACTACATCGGCCTGCTGTGCTATAATCTCTCGGTCCCGCTTTCGCTGGATAGGAAACTCGGGTCCGGGGACAGGGCACGCATGGCGGAAAGAGAGCTCCCGGGGGATCGGCATCGCTTCATTTGGTTCCTGGGATGAACCCCGGTAGAGATTAACGTCGGGATTCACGGACTGCTGCGGCGCCCGAGTATTATTGTCAGTAAGCTCTTACGCTTGTTTGCATTCGGAGCGACGATCAGGTTCTTAGGTAGGATTCTCCTCGCAGTACACGTAGTCGTTCGTGATACTTCTAACTTCACCCGGAGTTCTCTAGGTGCAGAGCTCCTGCTTAAGACGGCCACCTTCGCGTTGCTCACCACACTGCACCCTCTTCTGGTTCCCAGAAGCTCGACAAATGTATATGTATCCTGATGCGCACGTTCTCACCCAAGAGCCACCGCCATCTTTCGCATCAATAATGTCCCCGCGCAGCGCTCACTGCGCTATCCATATACAAATGTCTGTTTTGCGGAATTTGGAATCATGATGCGTGGTGAGCACTCATGTGTACCTGTTCACGCGCATAGCAAGTGTTACCAGTAGGTTGGCGGGTCCGTTAAAAATGATGGAGCCTGCGTGCGGTATCTTATGAACGGGCCTGGCGGAGGCTGGATCAACCTCGTTCATTCTAGTCTCTTCCAGGTAGGTCGAGGAACGTGCGCGTGGACCTCAGTGCCGTGCACCTCGCAAGCATCGACATCGGACGAGTTGAGTTGGAGTTACTGTCCATTATCACTGTAGGAAGACTCATCATGCGAATTGCAAGGTGTATTTCCATACAACAAATTGATGAATCGTGCAATATTCTTGCAACAATTGATGTTGTAGGAAGTGACCGCCCTCTTCATGACATTTGGGCCGCGACCAAATCTATATCACCGTCCTTAGCGGAACGAATGTGCCGCCGCGGTCATCAACCGTTGGACATCGTCTTATATATATTCACCTCATGCGGCAGTCAACATCAATGACATGAATCATTTGCGCGCCAAGGTCGTTCAACATGTCTAACCAGCATGCTGGGTGTGTGGCCTCTGCATATTATATATTGTGTCACTCGCCCGATCAGCTCGGTCCATGCGGTTGGTCAGATGCTGAACACAATGGTCCTCAATTCGCAGCCGGTTTTCCCCTAGTCCATCCCGTGGTCCATGATGTGACAGCGATTACTGACCCGGCTGGTAGTTTAGGACTCGAACGAGATGTGGCCTGGTGCCTTACGACATAGTACACAGGCCGATACGATACGTATGCGGGTATACTCAGTGAGCTGACCACATCACCGAGGGCGTGGCGCGCTCGTACAGTATGTCCCGTCACTTACGTAGTAAGCGGTGGTAAGCGGAGGGTCAGCGGAAGTCTTCTGTCGGACGACGCTTGACAGGATTTATTCAAAGGTCGTTTCTGTCACGAAACGACAGGAGGTGCGGATGCCGGTGAATAGATGTCAGAAACGGGAGGCGCGTCGCCCGCGATAGCGCACGTCCGACGGGGCCGTCGCGACGATATATCCCCGAGTTAGCTGCATACGATTGCTCATCACAGCGGTATTCAGCATACAATGGCGCCGAGTACGAGTCGTACGACCGGTGAGCATATTAGTAGCGCACTGCTTATGTAGACTGTATAGATCGGCGCATCATTCCATTCTTTTAGTACAGTGCGAATGCACCCCCGGGAGTGCTAACCGACGTGCAATACCAAAAGTGTGCGCACGCCTTCACAATTGAATGGGTACACTGGTGTTCGTCCTTTCTGTTGGCCATCGAGCGTTTACCTCGCTTGAGCTGATCGACGGCGCTCAAACTTTGTGAATATCAATCCCTCGAGGGAAGGGAAACAAGCTGTAGACGCACGACCGGCGTATCGAGAACATCTTCGAGGCGCAGACACTGCGATGGTCTTATCGCCGTCGCTTTTGCTGTCAGGAAATTGATAGACTGTGGTAGACGAGGCAAAACTTACGTACTGTCCAGTACCATTCTCAGCGCCTGGTACTCTCGTCTCCACTGTGGCCCCGTGAGGCAGCAGGGCTTCCGGTGGTATCATCTCCTTCGAAGGCCTGGTCACAGGGAAGGATGTCTGCGCGTACCATTCCTCCGTGGGCCCCGTATCTGTCAAGTTTGGAAACAGCACGCCTCCGTACTGATATTGGTCTGTGGGATTTGAATAGAGGCCATTCAATGTAGCCAGGGAAAGCAGGGTGCCTTGGGCGTATCCACTTGAGCAGCTCTGTCAAATTCGATATGATTAACAAGTAGTACCCTTGGGCAGACTCGAGGCTGGACTTCCCCGTCATACTCGCAGCGTCTACATAAACAATGCCCTGCGTGATCTGTGGCATGCCAGCCGAGATAGCAACACATCTGCGTCGGCCAATAGATTGACAAGTAGTCTCTTTACAGTGGAACGGTGCATGATGTGTACGGACCACCGGCTCTGCTTCTCCAGCGCTGCAAATGAATTGACCTGGAGCCGCGTGACGGTGAGTCGAGCACTAAGATATCCAGTCGTTATCCGCCCAGTAATGGCACAGACGAGCCGTAGGAGACAAGGCCACGTCTGCAATTTGACTGAAGGTGCGTGAAGAAAAGAAAGGCGATGCGCTGGCGACTTTTTATCTGCATGTCACGGGGGATTCCATGATTCCCACGCATTCCAAATCCGGATTTTATACTGAACTCCTCCGACACGGCTGAGTGCGCCTCGTAGCCTCCTCAGCAGTCAAGGCTGGGCATGATGGGAGTAATAAATGTCGAGCGGAGGATGGTTAGGGTATGGCTGCATCATGAGAGCCTGACTGAGCTAGGGCATATCTGTAATAACGGAATGCAGTCTTGCCCACGAATACAGGAGACTTACTCATATGTTCATCGCAAACTTCCCGGCGATCTAGCGAGCACTTTTGAAACTGATAAGATAACACTCGTGTGATGTCTCTCAGTCAGCGCCAAATAAGCTGTAATAATCTGCCGTCTTATATTTCCCTCATAACTTCCTCACAAGAGCTCACAAGCACAAATGAGGCTTGTGAGATCACACAATCTGTCTTGGTCCGTGCGCATGCTGAGTCAGCAAAGAGCGAGACTTGGAGACTCGCAATGTTTGTCTTCCTCTCTTTGTCTTCCCCTCACACTCTGCAAGCACTGATTCTGCCCTGCACAACATGGGGTGCATCCCAAAGGCCCTTCGCTAGCCCAATGAGGGTCTTGTGAGTTATGAGAAGGGCACAGTGTGTAGACAGCAACGAGGAAAGTTTTCGTGGTGGTCGTCACCCCGTGGTCTTCTCAAGGCTTACATCGCTCGATCACACCTTCAAGCTATTGGTGTGCCAGTGCTTATATGCCAATTGCAAAGTCCCACCTCTAGGTTGCATAACATTCAGAAAAGTCATCCAGAGCTGAGAGCATACGTTTGTGGGGTGACCATGCCCGTGTTGCACGGCACACGACGTTACGTACTCGAGCGGCTGCTCGTGTATGGCGCGATCGTGAACCGTGTGCCCCGGGTATATCGACGTGTTCAGCAAATGCACTCCGACGGCGCATTTTTATCCTCTCATCCTTGGTCCCATCCTTGGCCCCATACCACTGCCAGCTCAGCACAGTGCCGAGACACTTTGCATGAGCATGCACCGCACTCGGTATGACCCTACTTTGTCCCCGCGCTGCAGCAGTTGGCGCATGTCAATGAAGTCGTCTTCTCCGGCTTTACTTTTCATTCTTCCGGCATGACATAACATATCACTGTAAATGTACATAACTACACTATCTGTCAATGAAGAATTGTCTCTGCTCGTATAGCTTGTTCTGACTCAAATTGTATGGTGAGAATAAAAAGCAGAGCCGGAAATAATGTACTAGGCCCCACAGCCCTCGTAACTCTCTCTGGCCCTTGCCATGTATCACAGCCCCTGTAATTGTCAATAAGATTACAGCCACAATGACTAATGCCACTTGTAAGGACCTTATCACCAGTTTCGCCGGGAAGTTGCTGCGTCACTGCAAACCCTTGCTGACTTGGGTAAGCTTTGAATAAATTCTTTATCAGTACGGGTATAAGAGGATATAGCCCTCTACCATGAAGTGAATACGTGCACTGACGGCAGTCTGCCGACGGCGACCAACAAAACAACGTCATCTACAGGCAACCATTGGATCGCAGCTCTCGCTTCATGCATGTTTTTGATTAGCAGAAGTACCTCAACAGTGTGGAGAGGCAGAAGTGACTATAGGGACGTGTATATTGTCGTCTGGATCTCTAGTCACCATTGGAGTCCCTTGACACTAGTTCCTAAGTCCGATGGGTTGAGAGTCATGACTAGGGAGGTACTATGGCAGCTATCTTGGGCATAGCGCACTAGAACATAGTCAAAGTCGTCAAGCTCTGACCTCAACGATGAAACATGAGCGAACCAGTGTCTCATTCTATGATCATGATGATGCAGGAGAGAAGCAAACCTGACAACATCCCAGCTGATTCAAACGGTCACCGACAGCTATAGCATGGAAAAAATTGGCATGTAATGGCGCGCCATTGATCCGACAACGGTATATTGCCGGAGTAATAGATAATCCATGAATCCATGCTTGAGGGTATTCAAGGTAGCACAAAATGTCGGCTTGCACGCAATGCCTCATTCAACTCCAGCAGCGCGCAATAGGTCAGCGACTTCTACATCTGGTGCCAGCGTCAGCGAGTGCAGCAACGGAAGGGTAGCCGGCGTCATAGGGTGGCTTGATGAGTACCACTCACGATCCTCTGTGTGACGCATCCGTGATGCAAACGAGCAGGTCTCGCCTGGGCCGAAGACAAACTCGCCGCCGTTTTGTTGTATATCTCCCTGCTTCCCAATGTGGAGTGGACTTTTCAGGGGACCCTGCTACAGAGCAAAAGACCCTCGTTAGCCTGCACACCCAGGTATGTTACAACTACCTATACTGACCATTATGCTCTGGAAAATATTGCTGAGCAGACCTTTCGTTAGGTAGCTGCGCTTATTCTGCCCTGCAGGGGTCTTTTGTAGGTTCTCGACCAGACCGAGAGCCTTATACAGGGAGCGCGATGGATTGGCATACACGTCACCTTTGAAGCCCGTTGTCTCTGTCAGAGTATGTGAGCATCGCAAGTTGGCACCGCTACGCACGGAACTCGCGGACATGTCGAGTGCAGTTTTTACGACGGAGATGGCAGGAAGGCCCATCGAGATTACCAGGATGAACGTACCGCGATAGTTCTGGATGAGTTGCCATTCCCCGCATCCAACCACCACTATGCGCACGCCGGCTTGTTGAAGCGACTCCGGCTTCACTTGCGCAAGTTGTGTTACATATTGCTGCTAGAGGTCAGAACCCTCGATCTATCTAGGTCGAGGCATATTTCACCTGGCAGCTCTGCAGCAGGTGTCCAGATAAACCTGTCTCTGAGAACGCGAATACCGAGAAAAGTGGAACAACGTACACCACAGAAGAAATGTCCTATGATTCGATGAAACTCAAAGTGAGACCCGAACACGGTGAGTATTTTTGAACTATACTTCACGTATAAATGCAACAACCGTCTTCTGGTCGCGGATGAGAGCCCCAAAGTCAACTGTCCTGCCTTGCCGGTCGTATACAACGAGGTTCGCGATCCGAGCAAGAGTCGCTCCAGTGGGGGGAATTGCATGTATATTTTCCGCAAGAGTTTGTTCCATTGCTACTAACCTCCAGTGCCGAGCCTAGAACCTAGAGGACTACTCAGAGATCAGCGCTATCAGCAAGTGAAAGAGCACTGAATATAAGCTTCAACAAACAGGCCACAAGCAGAAGCGAACGACCGATATAGACGCCCGTGGGATCACCCTGATTCACCACACAATCACCTCTCATTTCAACCCAACTATACAGCATTTGTGTTTCCTGCACTTGCCGCACTGCGCTAGCTTGATACCCAGAAGAACGTACTTATACCCCAACTCAGGCGGCCCCCACTTACATCTTGCGCTCGACATACACACAGGCTACAGGCGACCAGGGGTGCAGCACGATGCAGGCTTCACTACGACAACGAAGGCCTTCGGAGACACAGAGGCTCCAGAAGTCCTCCAGTAAGCGCATGGCGCAGGGCCTCCGGGATGCTGGGCGCAGAGGAACACGGGTGGACGAGAAGATGAAGCGGCGGATGTCTGCACGTTTCGCAGACATATCCTCCCCTACGGATGCGCTGGTTCCCGACGTCCCAAGCCTCCCAATTGGCATTGGCTCTGCAACGTCACCGAGCGAATTTTCGCAGAAGGGGAGCGCGGCACCCACTATTGCGTCTAGAGAGGACCCCTGGGTCGCGGATCTGCGGCTACTGGACGTGGATGAGTTTGACTCGGATACATGTGCGGGTTGTTTTGACGTGTCTGTGCTCCAGTTGACTCAGTCACGTTGTAGACCTCAAGACTAAGATGGCGAATTCAACGGAGGCGGAGTTGAAGACGTTGCGGTCCTCGTTGCGAGAGCAACAGGATGGAGTGCGCAAGGACCTGCAACAGGATGTGTTCCAGAAGTGAGCATGTCATCCCATCATCATCGGCCAGCCATAATGTTGAACCTCCCAGTTACACCGAGTTTGTCCAGATCTCCAAGGAAGTCAGTGTAATAGAGAATGAGATGCTGGAGTTCAAGGACTGCCTGTCCGAGTGGAAGAACATGCCTTCGCTCCTCCACGTCGAGGAGTCTGCGTCGGCGGCAGGTATATGCGCCGTTCACGGAGTTGTGCATCATCTCATACGACTATACAGAGCGTCGTCGCAACGTCCGATCTTCCATCGCAGACCTTCGCGTACTCTACGCCAACCAGATGCAGACGCTCCACCAGCAGATCGAGGGCTCCAGCAAGTATGTGCCGACGATGCCAGGACGTCATGTCGTCTCCGAAATGGACAACATCCTAGCTCTGAACGCAGCAACTTACAAGGTCGATCATCCGGTCCGCTTCGTTGTCCTCGATGACGCAGTGCTCGTTGCGCGGATCCGAAGGAGAAGGAACAACGTGGAGAGCGACAGGCTGGTTGCGGAGCGATGTTGGCCCTTGAACGAAATGCTCGTGCTAGATACCAAAGACACTGCTAGTGCGTTGGTCAGGCCCTGATTCCGTCACGCATGCATGACATACCCATCAGCGCTCTCAAATGTCTTCAAGATTCGCCATGGCAAAGAAACCCATGTCTTCCGTACGGAGGCATCAGGAGATAAGAAGCATCTCCTGTCGCAGTTCCGACAAGTCGCAGAAGAGCTCTCTGCTAAGCGGCGAAAGGAGCGAGAAGCAGAACATGGGCGCAGGAAGAGCTTGTATACGGCCGACGTAGGTGTAGCTCCTCATATGTCGCATCCTGCTCTGACAAATGATGCTATAGCGATCTTCGATGGCTTTCAACGCAGAATCTATGCCACCTATGCCACCTATGCCAACCTGGATGGCGGATATCGTCGGTCAGACTGACATGGGCGCCTCCGGGAAGGAGAAGGCAGAGCGGGATGCACGGTGGATAGGCGACTACTGCGACGAACTGACTGTCTCGATCGCGCTCAGAGAGTGGGAAAAGGCTGTTGGTCTGGTCGAGAAAGGTGAGCAGGCCCTCCATTATCTCGTCTCGCAAACTGAACGCTATGCAGGGGACACACAACTTCAAGAGATCCCGAGCTTGGCTGCGAGACTTACACCGCTCAGAAGCCAACTTACCGCAGCGCTCCTGCAATTCCTTGCCCAGCCGACGAATCGCAAGTCGGCTGTGACGCGACTCATTGCGCTTCTGGTGCGGCTGAAGGCAGGGCCGGCTGCGCGCAACGCGTTCCTACAGTCGAGGGAGGACCTGATTCGCAAGCGGGTGCGCATGATCCGCTTTGACGGACACGTGGGGACGTATGTAGGCGACCTCGCTGTCGTAGTCTTCACGGGCATCAAGCATACGGCGGATTGGTTCTTATCGAGTTTCAGAGAGAACGAGGTGGCGAGCTGTACGTTAACCGTTGAACTTTCAACCGAGCGTAGGCTAAACATGTGGAATCCTTGCAGTTTTCATCGGTTGGGCTAAGAAGCAAGTCGAGTTCTACGCGGAGATGTTCAGGAAGCAGGTCTACAGCTCGGACGCGGACAGGCAGACTATCGAGGAAGCCATCAAGATCACACAGTCCCAGAGTCGTAGGGTGCGTCAGGATACTACGTCCCTGATCGTCATCCGCTGACGTGCTAGTCTTTTAGTCACTCGAAGAGTACGGAATCGACTTCCGTTTCCTCCTCGACAAGCTGCTTCTGGCCGAGCCGCAAGATAACACTGTTGCTCACCTTCCTCCCCTCAAGCCCCACAAAGATGTTTTCCATGAACCACTTGACACACCCTCCTCGACACCCACCCGCTCCCGCTCACCAGCCGTGTTCCCTCCTCCAGCTAATGCACTACCGCCTCTTCCACCCCTTCCCAAAATCACCACGACCTCCCCAGGGGCCACTTCGTACCCGAGATCTAACCCGGCGTCCCAAACGCCGCGCACACCGCAGTCAGCGCGCATCGCAGCACCATCGCCAAGGTCGCCGTCAGCAGGCTCACCGCGTGCGCCAACTCCATCGCGAACAAGACCGGAGGGCTTGCTAGGTGAAACGAGGAGGAACCAACCAAGTCCTGCGCCTCCGCCGAGGTCGAGAGACAGGCCGGGTAGTGGGGCTGGACACAGGCCTCCGCCTGTTGCGGTGCCAAGGCGAGATGGGATGATATGATTTGAGGTTGATTACGGACTTCGGGCCTCCGTTTTCGATATCGAATTCCTTGTCAGCAGTGTGTAGTGTAATACAAGAGCGTGCAGTGTGAGGTGTATCGGCCTGCGGCGCACTAGAAGGTGATGTGGGAAGCGATATCGTGTACATAAATCGTGTGAAGCATTGACGTGATATGAGGGGAGTGTGCAAGTTCCTAGGCGGTGAGTAGGAAATCTGGATATGGGGGGTGCGGATGATGCCGAATGACTGTCGACCAATGATAGGTTCATGACGGATCACCACTTGTTCTATCACCGCTACAGTCTGGATCTTCAGGACCATCCTCAAAATTTGCTCTACAACATGCGTACGCTCAACGGATCTTAGCCGCAATAATGTTCAATATGAAGGCATAATGACTGACATGTCTTTTACACGTCGACTGCACATGCTATGCCAGCGCGCATACGGCCCAGCGAACGCCTCCACGGTGACTCGCCCCGTCGAGGCCACGCAATGTCCTTGGCACGGCTACATATTGTACTTACACCGTTCTACCAGCTGAACATCTCTGCTGGCGTTGTCTTACATTGCCATTTCAGTTTGCGCGGCGCTTCGAAGACGTGACCAGTGACTCGTTTTCCCCTATCCCTCCTTTGGTCCCGACAACTTCTCGTTCTCAAACGTTCACAAGGTCGGATTATTCGGCCTACAGACAGCGCACAAGGCGCACCCACTGTCTACAGCGCTCTATCACCACAGACGGAACGCACCGGCGAGCCATCATCCTATCACTCTAGCTATATCTCCACCTTCCCATCGACCTCGCCGTTGCACCCCATTGGCTCTTCTACAGGCTGTCTCGCGGGAAGACCACGTAAGTATCCTGACCTCATCTTCTTTCGTTCACTCCATCTCATCCTCCGGTGCAGCAACACGAAGATGACTGCGAACCTACTCGCGTTAAACGAAGATGTCCTCATCACCCTCGTCTCCTATCTCGACCCTCCCACTGCACGCCTACTTTCTTACACAGCCCGTCGAATACACCACATCGCAAAAAATCGTGCGCTCCAGTCAGTTACTCTCCACACGATCAAAACGACCACCACATACTGTGCGTACATGCTCCAAGCAATGCCGCATCGCATATCAGCTCTGCACGAGCTGCGAATTCATTGCCTAGTTCTGTCTGCGTACGAACAAGGCACACACACTACGGACGACACGGAGGAGTCTTACACCAAAGCGGCGGTTCTCCTCACCGATCTGCTTCGGCATGCCTTGGGCCTAAGAGTGCTCGTAATGGCCTCTGCTCAGGCATGGATGGCCTACGAACCACAGATGGTCGACGCGCTAGTCTCAATAGACACCTTGCAAGAGATCGAACTGGAGCTCGTCGGCTCACATACTTCCGACTTCATCAACAAGATGCGCTCCACACCTCGCAAGCTGACCTTTCGGCGCACGAAACGCGCACGCGGACGCCTCGAGCTAGATCCGCAGCTACGTTTGCCGAGCGTCGAGTCTCTGCAGGTGTACGACCCGGACAACCTGCCCGAGCCACCGACGCTTGCCCAGGCCTTCCCCCGCACGAGACGTCTCGACCTCAGGCGCACGCGCAGCTTCCGAGGCTTTCAACCACATCCGTCGGATACGTTTGAAACGGCGACGTGGTCGGCTTTGGCATGTGTTCGTGGCTCAGTGCACCCTTTCGTCCAGTGGAAGAACATCTCCCCCGTACACTTGCTGGAGTTGGTGGGGCCCCTGTCATCCGTGGTACCGCGCCCTTCGTGGCGCGAACGCGCGCTTGCAGGTATCCGCAGAGGCGAGGTCGCATATTCGGCTGCAGCCCCCATTGTCGACAACTTCCAGCCTGTCGCGCTTATCCTGGAGCTCGATACAAAGGCGGGGCCAGACCATCTGAATGAGCTTATCGGTGCTTCAAAGCGGCTGCGGTATCTTGCCGTCGCCATCCACGACAAGGATCGTCAGGCATCGTTCGAAACCTGGTGGGTGAGTATACGCATCTTCGGTGCCGATGAAAGAGTTGCTTACGACACCGTTGCCTCGTAGACTGCATTCTGTGCTGCAATCGCGGAGAGTAACATTTTATGTCTCGAACTGCGGGTCACTTGGGACGCACAGACCGACGCTGCAAGTACTTGCACTGACGACAGCTACAGGGAAGAGCTCCTACGCACATTGGAGGCGTCGGCACCGAGCTACCCCAGTGCACTCCGTTACATCTCTCTTGACTGTAGCCCTGCAGGCGACTCTCCATGGCGATACGACTTCCTCGCTTCAGAGCGCCGTCAAGAGATCACCACCCCTCCCGAATTGCGCTGGTGGGGTATTTCAGGAGTGCGGCCACTACGGTTGGCAACGGCGCTCGAGCCCACCAAGGGCGAAACGATTGCTGCGTACCTCCGTTCGGCCAAATACAGCTGGAGTGTACCTTTTGAGGGTACGTGTGTGCCTGTTGCTCCTCCTATTTGATTAACCGGAGATAAGTAGAAGGCGACGTCGCTGGCTTGTGAACATGTGAGGACAAGAAGATAGGAAGTCGTAGGGCTCGGCGGTAATATTCTTCATGCCCTTAATACATCGATCTTGTCACCACTGCGT
Organism: Fomitopsis betulina; assembly: GCA_022606075.1. Lineage (NCBI taxonomy): Eukaryota > Fungi > Basidiomycota > Agaricomycetes > Polyporales > Fomitopsidaceae > Fomitopsis > Fomitopsis betulina. Next base: position 113,936 of record JABYQK010000037.1, read on the forward strand.
TTGAAACCTTAGCTTCCTGTCGCTGTCTATCTTATCCACCTGCTTGGTGACGTAAGGACGTTTTACGAATCCGTGCCCTATCTATGGTGTCATAATTAACTTCCCAATCATGACTCGACCTGCCAAACTGCACCAGCATCCATCATGTACTCCCAGTGCGCACCGAAGATGTCCTGCAGCCGATAGCGCGGATCCCCGATATGGAAGCCGATATACCCTCGCTCAAAACTGTCCCAAGCCTTCCTGGCCCTCCCATCACCAAGCGTACGGCGGATTCGCTCCGCTGCAGTGACAACCTCGTCAATGACCTCGTGCAGCGTAGCGATAGGCAGCTTGTTGGTGACGCGGGCCCGAGCGTGGATGTAGGACGCGACTTCACCATCTTGCTCCTCCTTGTAGAACGAAAGTAGGTCGCTGGACGCGGACCCTTAGTCCGGTGAGTCCAACAACAATCAGATAACTTACTTCGTATGGATGATGTACTTGCATACGTCCCTTTATCATGATGCGATTTAGGTTTTTCGTGTATGGGCACCAAAGAGACACTTACGAAGAAACCTGTAGGTAAGAGTTTTCGTCAGGAAAATCTGATTTGACCCAGATGAATGCAGCGTATGCCTCCGCGGCGCCGCTCAGCTCGCGCGAGAAGTCCACGAACTCCTTTGAGTTCGGATCCACAAAGGCATTGCTTTCGGGGTTCCCAATCATCTCTCCGTTCAGGAACCGCAAAGACGCTGCGAAGATGGCTGCAGAGCTGTAGTTGGAGTAGAAGCGACCCATGTCTATAATGACCCTCGCCCACTCGCCCATGATGCCCTTGTCTTGCAGCAACGAGCCGTCACAGATCCTGCGCCAGAACACTTCCCCTCCTACAGCATCGAAGAGGTGCGGATCATCGAGCAACGTCAGGATCGCGGTGTAGAGTGCGATCGCCACTCTAGCCTCGACGTCGGAGACATGGGCGTAGCTTGTCTCCGCCATCACGAGGCCCGTGACAATGTGTCGCCGGATCTGGTGCTCGAATGGCCAGGTACGTGTGACCTCCTTGACTCTCGCCTCGAGTTCCATGTCGCGTTCGTATCTTGTGGGTGTGACATTCATCTTATGCAAGAACCCCCAGCAGGCGACTTTGGCTACGTCAGCACTTATGTCCTAGACAAGATCAATTATTCTGTTCATACATGCAACGGGCCGGCAAGTATCACCTTCTGCGGGGCCACGAACCCATCGACTACTTGTGCTGGCATGTTGCGTCTTGCTGCAAGATCTCATGTGAGCATTCATTCTGTTGTAAGGTTGAACTAAGCACGCTTACTTGGAATGCTTTAGCAGTGGATTGTGAAATCTTCTTCGTTTGAAGGAGGCGAATGCACCAAAGGTATGCCTGCGTGATGCTTTCCCTTATGTATCTCTCATTGCTGCTAGCCTGCACAAATGAGGACATTTGTTAATGACGTAGCCCCATAGAAGGGTCTTTGAGCGCGGCTCACGTCCCTCGACGAGGATATTGCATGGCAGCGTGTGAGCATCAACACAGTGTCTCAACTCTATCGTGAACGCGTCCCTCGCCATAATCGATTGATTCGTGATCTCGTTCATTGGTCACCACAGTCCCTCACAGCTAAATGTAACTCTTTCCTTCCTTCCCTCCTTCCTTGACACTGATTCACATGCAAAAAATGTGGTGTTATGTGCATTACAAGAATGCTTTGGAGTTACTGACTGCTCGCATGAAAATCGTGCAGCAGCGACAATCATCAGAGAAGTTCCCCTGAGCTCGAGGATGCCCAGTCCGGAAAGTCCTCATCCACTTGATTGTATCCTTCTGGTGCTCATTATCATGGTCATTGTTCAGCCCCTATACAACCGTCCTCCACGGGTCTGCCTACAGGAGACAAGTCTAGTGCTCGATGGGACCGTCGTCATGACTGACGTCGGGACCAGTTCTGGCACTAACTACTCCTAGTGGACACCAAGGACCTCTTGCAGACGGTAACGCGGATCCCGCATATGGAACCTGATAAATCCTTGTTCAAAGCTGTCCCATGCATCCCTTATCGCTGTCAAGCCAAGTAAGTGAAAACTCGCTGCCTATTCAAATAAGGCTCACTTCGTAAGTTGAAGTACAGACATTGGTAGTCTGAGTGAGGCGAGGTACGAGCCGATCGCAGACATAGCATCAAGCTGTGCGCAAACGGCCGGCAAGCATAGCTACCTGCGCATGAAAGAAGCAGTGGCTCTGTATCCGAAGGTGAGTACGGCGCAGGGACTCAGCCAGTCCCACTTACTTTTCATGTCCTGGAAGTGATGATCTCTCAGGACTGCGGGATGCCCGAACGCGCCTTGTCATCTCTCAGTCCGGGCACTAACCATCCTTGATTAGATTCGCCCTACCTGCTGTCACCCAGTCTTTTGCCACGCTTTCCATAACGAATTAGCAATATCCTGACATGCCGTCTACAACTGAGTACATCTCTTCATCTACTTACCCACAGCCAGCCAGTGCGTTTGCGGCGTCCCTAGTACAGGAACCAACCAATAGTTAGGGAATTCCTCTCCTTGTGTTTTCGAACCCACCGCACTGTTCCCTCACAGCTTCCACCTCAGTCCGGCGTGATTTGCTTCGCGCGTATCATCTTCCCGGGGACAAAGTCGAACTCGATGCGATAGTTCTCCCCAACTTATGCAGGTGGTTCTGCACCGGATCGCCCTCGAAGTAGTCCAGTGCGAGCATCAGGTACCCTGAGCCGCCGTGAGCCCGCGCCTCCCACTTGTCGCGAGCAATCGCTCAGCGACATATACTCAGCTTCTGTTGAACAATAGAGAGCGCCTAACTAGGCAGCCGAGTTCACACACCGGTACTCCGGGTAACAGGAGTAACACATGCATTGTAGATAGAATCACATGCATCGGGATTGGTACTATACAGTAGCTTAGTCAGACGGTCTCCTACATGTATATAAGGACCCCTGTAGCGTAGTACAATCCCAAGTCGCTCAACAGCAACTTTTGTGTGCATCAAGCCTCACAGCTAACAAACCAGGTAAGCTAGCGTCCCGCTACACTGCGTGAGAGTAGCCTGCTCGTCAGGTTATGAGCCCTGAACACTGCGCAGTACTGCGCCTATATGGCTGCGTCCGCTGCGGGTCAGGTTAGCTTGCCTGGACGTCGCCCTTAGGGGCTTTGACGTCAGGGGGAGACTTTGCGCCTATATGGCTGCAGGTCGGGCACAGCTTCGCTGTTGCCATCCCAAACAATGAGTCCAGTGTGGTGTCAGCGCCGTTCCGGCAGCATAAGTCAGAGCGCTGATAATGCGTTCACAGAACCATATCACCAACCGCTCTACCATCACCAACAAACAAGAAAATGTCGAACTCTCTGCAGAACCTCGTCCCCGTCCTCGATGGATCGAATTACCGCCGTTGGGCCGATTTGATGAAAGCATACTTGCAGTCGCAAGGTGTCTGGATTCTCATTGAGTTGCCTGACGGTTTTGATGAGCCTGTTCTGGCCTCGGACGGAGCAAACCGCTCTGAAGTTCTCGATTGGATGCAGATGCAATCCAAGGCTATGGGCAGCATTCGCTTGCGCCTAAGCGTCGAGGTCTCGCAGCTTGTCAGGACCAAGACAACTGCAAAGTCAATCTGGAATACCCTGAAAGGGCTCTACGGAGGGACTAGCGCCATGGGGGCTTTTGCCTTCTTCAAGGCAGCTGTAAACGTCCGTATTCCGGCAAACGAGCACCCCGGCCCTGCGATCTCAAAGATCCAGAGCAACCTCGACGAGCTCGATGGAGCCGGCCTCTCTCTGCCGCCGCAGATGAGAACCCTGATTATTTTGGGGGCCGCTCCACCTCGGTATGAGACAGCTATCCAGCTGGCCCTCAACAAGATTGAGATCAAAGATCTCACACCGAGCAGCGCCCAGGACACCCTAACCGCCTCCTGGGAACAGTCGAAGAACAAGGGGCAGTCGTCCGCCCAGAAGATTTCTGCTATCAAGCAGAAAAAGGGCAATCCCTCCTTCTCGCAGCAGCAGCACCCTGAGGGCAGCAGCAGCGCGGGTAAGAAGGAGTGGAAGGACAAGGGCAAGGAGAAAGCCAAGGGCTTTACTCCTCGGGGAAAGCGCGGCGGTAAAAACCGTGGTAAGCCGCATTCGCACGACGAGCATGCAGAAATGCACATCGCCGACACCGTGTCGATCCCCGCCCCGACGACCAGCACCGTCGTCGAGTTAGCGCCTTCGGGCAGCAGGACTCGAAAAGTCGCAGCACCAGCCCCTAACAAAGGCAAGAAGCGCGCACGTGGTGACTGGCTCAGAGAAGCCCTCCAGCTCGCCAAGGACTTAGACGTCGCCGGCACGCCGGAGACAATCCGCGCGCTGAAGGAAGTCGTGAGCTCCGCTCACATCGAAGAAGTCCCCTCGGACACCGAGTCGCGCGCCTCGAAGCACAGCAAGCTCAGTGACGACGACATGGCCGACCGCATCGACGAGGTCATGCGCGATGAATACATCAGCGAGGACGACGACTTCCGCGACGCTGAAGAAAGGTCCATCGTCTGGGCAACAGACGAAGAAGACATCGACGCACACGATGCCGAGTTAAACGGCATGATAGCGCAGGCCGCAGGCCTTGCGCCCCCTATCGTCGACGAAAGCTTTCGGAACCCGTTAACGGGTGAGCTCCGCTGCATGGAGCCATACGATGGCTATGACGACTGGGGCAATGAGTACGTCACTCATATTCCTAACCCTAAGCAAGTTACTAACAGCGCTTTAACAGCCGCTTCTAACTTGCACAACGGCGCTCGGACATTCGTAAATGTACTTAGTAGCGGCTTAAAAAATGTACAATGTATTCATTCGCGCGATTACGCTGCGTGCTCACGTTGTAAGGGAAAAGGAAAAAGTCGCTTTTCAGCGAATGAGTGGCTACTGGACTCAGGTGCATCTTTGCACATTACAAATGACATAAGAGACTTCTCAGAATTCGAGTATCTCCAGACTCCTATCCGTACCCAAACGGCACAACAAGGAGCGGTAGGTAGCATTATTGCTAAAGGAACTGTGTTCCTAAACTACCAAATAGACGAACAATGGCTGCAGACGCGCCTATATCCTGTCTATTATATGGAGAATTGCTCGGCTCGTCTCTTGTCATTAGGGATGTTCCTCCAAGACGGACTAAACTTGCGCGCAACAGCGCAGCACATCAGTCTGTATGAACCAGGAGCGCGGAAACCTCTATTCAGGTTTACACCGCAGCACCCGGACACTACCACCTTCACCCTCGTGGCTGAATCGGGTGAAAACGTTCAGAATGTTTATGTGAACGTAAATGAAGTCGATTATTCGACTATGCATCGCCGTTTTGCGCACCCTTCAAAGGACGTGCTTGCAAAGGCGAAGGAGCATACATCTGGGTTTCCCAGAAAGGTGGAGATTCCTAAGGACTCACCAATATGCCAAGGATGTGCAAAAGGGAAAATGCACTCTAAGTCTTTCCCGCCGTCCAACTACCGGGCAAAAGTACCGTTTGAACTTATTCATTCGGACTTAAAATCCTTCCCAGTAGATTCCTATCATAAGTACAAGTACTACATACTGTACTATGATGACGCTTCATCGCACGCGTGGACTGTAAATCTGCGCAAGAAATCTGCAGCAATTACAGCCACAAGGCAATTCCTAGCCATGGTGAAAACTAAATATGGAAAGACAGTGCAGAAGTGGTTGTCTGATGCAGGGGGAGAATACGTCTCCGCTGCATTCAAAGACCTTCTAAAGGATAATGGCATAGAGATCCTTCAGAGCTCGCCGCATACTCCTCAGGAGAATGGCAGAGCTGAGCGTTTCAACAGAACACTCATGGACAAAGCAGAGGCAATGCGCCATGATGCTTGTCTACCTCCATCCTGGTGGGAATTCGCCGTGGATCATGCAGTCCATGTTTACAACAGGACACCAATTTGTCGCCTTAATTGGCTTACCCCCTACGAATTGATAAATGGTGAACCGCCGTCTGTGGCGCACCTGCGCGTTTTCGGCTGCGGTGCGTACGTCTTTATACCCAAGGACGTTAGAAAAAACGGTTTATCGCCCAAATCAGAGCTGATGATTTATCTTGGGGGAGATGGCTCTACAGAGCGCACTGGCGGATGGCTCTTCATGAGAGCACCAGATAATGTTTTGTTCAGATCATCCACCGCGATGTTTGACGAAACTATGTTTCCTAAGTGCCCCTTGACAAATCGTCGGGGTACAACTCGAGTTTGGCCACCTCGAGAAGAAATGATCCCAGAAAATCAACCAAATACCACACCTCAGGTAGATGAGGATGACGATGATGATCATCCTAAACATCACCTTCCTAAAAGGGGAAACGGTCATGTTCATGACGATGAGCAGGAGCTGCAGGATGCGCCCGTAGACCCAGTACCGCCGCCCCATGCACCGGTAGAACACCCTGCGCCCCCAGTGGAGCCGCGACGTTCAGCAAGGGAGCGGAGACCAGTAACTCGTAGAGGAAATGTCTATGGAGAGCAGCGGAAGCCCCAAGACATAGTAAAGGACATCGAAAATCAGGGGAGATGGAAAAAGATGGTCGGTGAGGATGCGGGTAGCTCCCGTACCAAAACCGGACCACAAAGGCAGCAAAGACAACAGGTTCCCGGACCTAGTTCTGCGCCAAATCCTCCTCCACGCGACGAACCTGTCGAGTCCGCCCCATCCGATGAGGATGAAGCGCAAAGCACTGAGTTACTACTGGCAGAATTATGCCGGGAAGGGGGAGTTAAGTTAGTCGAGTTGCTGCTTGCAAAAGCGCTACCCACCCTCGACAACGATCTACCAGACGGGACCAGCCCGAGAGAATGGTCATTCCGCGATATACTAAAGCTACCTAAAAAGGAGCTTGAGGAGTGGATGGCAGCGTGTCGCGAAGAACTTGAGGCACTTCGCAAACACAATGTCTATGAACTGGTTGACCGTCCTAAGGGACGAAAGGTCACTAAAAACCGCTGGGTATTCGACGTCAAAACTGACGGTCGTAAAAAGGCCAGATTGGTCGCCAAGGGTTACTCCCAGATTGAAGGCCTTGACTATGATCAGGTCTTCTCTCCAGTCGTACACTTTGAGACTGTACGCCTAATCCTCGCCTTAGCTGCGCTTGAGGATATGCACGTCTCCGGACTAGACGTCCGTAATGCCTATCTTTATGGCAAGCTCGACGAGGAAATATATATGGAGCAGCCTGAAGGCTTTGCAGTACCAGGCCAAGAGCACAAAGTACTCCGGTTACTTCGCGCTCTCTATGGACTTAAGCAGGCAGGGCTTGCGTGGTGGCGCACCCTCAATGAGTCCCTAAAGGAACTTGGCTGTAAACGCCTCGTATCCGATGCCGGAATATTCGTCTATAGGACAAAAGATGGTCGCTTCGTGCTGATCATTGTCTATGTAGACGATGCCATATTTTGTGGCAAAGATAAGACCCTAGTCCTTTCATTAAAGCACCGCTTCATGAAGAAGTGGGAGTGTCGCGACTTAGGCGACGTCAAGGAATTTCTGTGCATGCGCATAACTCGGAAAGGACGCGAAATCCATTTGGATCAATGCGCCTACCTTGAGAAAGTGCTGCAGCGCTGTGGCATGCAGAACGCCAAATCTGCGTCCACTCCACTCCCTGCTGGATACAAGCCTGTTGCCAATACTGGCACAGCTGACCCAGCACTTCGAAGCAAGTACCAGACCGTCATCGGTTCCTTGCTATACCTAATGCTTGGAACTCGACCTGACATTTGCTACGCCATGACATTACTTGCGCAATTTGCAGCAAATCCGTCACAGGACCATTTAAACAGAGCGCTGTATATCTGCCGCTATTTAATTGGTACAAAATCCTATGCGCTAGTCTATGAAGGACAAAGCGGCAATGGATTATTGGCGTGCACTGACTCTGACTGGGCTGACAGTCCAGAAGCCAGAAAGTCACGGTCTGGGCACTTTTTAAAGTTCGCAAACGGCGCGTTCAGTTGGCTGTCTAGAAGACAGAAGACAGTTGCCCTGTCATCCACTGAAGCTGAGTATATGTCGCTGAGCGATTGCTCGCGACAAGTAGCTTGGATAAAGATGCTCCTGGAGGAGATCGGCTACAAGCTTGGCCCGCTGCCCATCTGCTCGGACAATCAGGGAGCAATATTCATTAGCTCCAATCCCATCACGGAACGTCGGTCTAAACACATTGACATTTGTTACCACTACGTGAGGGAGCTAGTAGAGGACAAGAAAGTCGAGGTCTTCTACGTAAGCACTGATGACAATCCGGCAGACTTGTTCACTAAGAACTTGGGTCGCATCAAATTTCTCAAATTCAGAGAAATGCTTGGACTAAGATTCTATGATTAGGGTCCAGCATAGTCGGCTGCACTATGCGCCATTTAATGCTTGCGCGCATCTACCGCTGCACTTAGCAAGGGGGAGTGTTGAACAATAGAGAGCGCCTAACTAGGCAGCCGAGTTCACACACCGGTACTCCGGGTAACAGGAGTAACACATGCATTGTAGATAGAATCACATGCATCGGGATTGGTACTATACAGTAGCTTAGTCAGACGGTCTCCTACATGTATATAAGGACCCCTGTAGCGTAGTACAATCCAAGTCGCTCAACAGCAACTTTGTGTGCATCAAGCCTCACAAGCTCAACAACCAGGTAAGTTAGTGTCCCGCTACACTGCGTAAGGAAGCCTGCTCGTCACTAAGACGTGGCTCAATCGTCCAGAGATGCAGCGCGACCCTGCATACAAGGTACGTCAGTAGTGCCATTTGACCACAGGTGAATCTGATGATCCCAGGACTTCGAGAAGGAGCTACACCGCCATATACTGGCTCGTCACCGCAACATCACTGGTGTGAGCGATGAGCCCGAATACGACGACTCCGAGCTTGACGAGGTGACCATCCGAAACGGATTCATATACCCGCATGCTACGGCGACCTTTTACTATGACGAGCAGGCTTCCTTACGCAGTGTAGCGGGACACTAACTTACCTGGTTGTTGAGCTGTGAGGCTTGATGCACACAAAGTTGCTGTTGAGCGACTTGGATTGTACTACGCTACAGGGGTCCTTATATACATGTAGGAGACCGTCTGACTAAGCTACTGTATAGTACCAATCCCGATGCATGTGATTCTATCTACAATGCATGTGTTACTCCTGTTACCCGGAGTACCGGTGTGTGAACTCGGCTGCCTAGTTAGGTGCTCTCTATTGTTCAACACTCCCCCTTGCTAAGTGCAGCGGTAGATGCGCGCAAGCATTAAATGGCGCATAGTGCAGCCGACTATGCTGGACTTCTAATCGTAGAATCTTAGTCCGAGCATTCCTCTGAATTTGAGAAATTTGATACGACCCAAGTTCTTAGTGAACAAGTCTGCCGGATTGTCATCAGTGCTTACGTAGAAGACCTCGACTTTCTTGTCCTCTACTAGCTCCCTCACGTAGTGGTAACAAATGTCAATGTGTTTAGACCGACGTTCCGTGATGGGATTGGAGCTAATGAATATTGCTCCCTGATTGTCCGAGCAGATGGGCAGCGGGCCAAGCTTGTAGCCGATCTCCTCCAGGAGCATCTTTATCCAAGCTACTTGCCGCGAGCAATCGCTCAGCGACATATACTCAGCTTCAGTGGATGACAGAGCAACTGTCTTCTGTCTTCTAGACAGCCAACTGAACGCGCCGTTCGCGAACTTTAAGAAGTGCCCAGACCGTGACTTTCTAGCTTCTGGGCTGTCTGCCCAGTCAGAGTCAGTGCACGCCAATAATCCATTGCCGCTTTGTCCTTCATAAACTAGCGCATAGGATTTTGTACCAATTAAATAGCGGCAGATATACAGCGCTCTGTTTAAATGGTCCTGTGACGGATTTGCTGCAAATTGCGCAAGTAATGTCACGGCGTAGCAAATGTCAGGTCGAGTTCCAAGCATTAGATATAGCAAGGAGCCGATGACAGTCTGGTACTTGCTTCGAAGTGCTGGGTCAGCTGTGCCAGTGTTGGCGACAGGCTTGTATCCAGCAGGGAGTGGAGTTGGCGCAGATTTGGCGTTCTGCATGCCACAGCGCTGCAGCACTTTCTCAAGGTAGGCGCATTGATCCAAATGGATTTCGCGGCCTTTCCGAGTTATGCGCATGCGCAGGAATTCCTTGACGTCGCCTAGATCGCGACACTCCCACTTCTTCATGAAGCGGTCCTTTAATGAAAGGACTAGGGTCTTATCCTTGCCACAAAATATGGCGTCGTCTACATAGACGATGATCAGCACGAAGCGACCATCTTTTGTCCTGTAGACGAATATTCCGGCGTCGGATACGAGGCGTTTACAGCCAAGTTCCTTTAGGGACTCATTGAGGGTGCGCCACCACGCAAGCCCTGCCTGCTTAAGTCCATAGAGAGCGCGAAGTAACCGGAGTACTTTGTGCTCTTGGCCTGGTACTGCAAAGCCCTCAGGCTGCTCCATATAGATTTCCTCGTCGAGCTTGCCATAGAGATAGGCATTACGGACGTCGAGTCCGGAGACATGCATATCCTCAAGCGCAGCTAAGGCAAGGATTAGGCGTACAGTCTCAAAGTGTACGACTGGAGAGAAGACCTGATCATAGTCAAGGCCTTCAATCTGGGAGTAACCCTTGGCGACCAATCTGGCCTTTTTCCGACCGTCAGTTTTGACGTCGAATACCCAGCGGTTCTTGGTGACCTTTCGTCCCTTGGGACGATCAACCAGTTCATAGACATTGCGTTTGCGAAGTGCCTCAAGTTCTTCGCGACACGCTGCCATCCACTCCTCAAGCTCCTTTTTAGGTAGCTTTAGTATATCGCGGAATGACCATTCTCTCGGGCTGGTCCCGTCTGGTAGATCGTTGTCGAGGGTGGGTAGCGCTTTTGCAAGCAGCAACTCGACTAACTTAACTCCCCCTTCCCGGCATAATTCTGCCAATAGTAACTCAGCGCTTTGCGCTTCATCCTCATCGGATGGGGCGGACTCGACAGGTTCGTCGCGTGGAGGAGGATTTGGCGCAGAACTAGGTCCGGGAACCTGTTGTTTTTGCTGCCTTTGTGGTCCGGTTTTGGTACGGGAGCTACCCGCATCCTCACCGACCATCTTTTTCCATCTCCCCTGATTTTCGATGTCCTTTACTATGTCTTGGGGCTTCCGCTGCTCACCATAGACATTACCTCTACGAGTTACTGGTCTCCGCTCCCTTGCTGAACGTCGCGGCTCCACTGGGGGCGCAGGGTGTTCTACCGGTGCATGGGGCGGCGGTACTGGGTCTGCGGGCGCATCTTGCAGCTCCTGCTCATAGTCATGAACATGACCGTTTCCCCTTTTAGGAAGGTGATGTTTTGGATGATCATCATCGTCATCCTCATCTACCTGAGGTGTGGTATTTGGTTGATCCGCTGGGATCATTTCTTCTCGAGGTGGCCAAACTCGAGTTGTGCCCCGACGATTTGTCAAAGGACACTTAGGAAACATAGTTTCGTCAAACATCGCGGTGGATGATCTGAACAAAACATTATCTGGTGCTCTCATGAAGAGCCATCTGCCAGTGCACTCTGTAGAGCCATTTATCAATTCGTAGGGGGTAAGCCAATTAAGGCGACGAATTGGCGTCCTGTTGTAAACATGGACTGCATGATCCACGGCGAATCCCCACCAGGATGGAGGTAGACAAGCATCATGGCGCATTGCCTCTGCTTTGTCCATGAGCGTCCTGTTGAAACGCTCAGCTCTGCCATTCTCCTGAGGAGTATGCGGCGAGCTCTGAAGGATCTCTATGCCATTATCCTTTAGAAGGTCTTTGAATGCAGCGGAGACGTATTCTCCCCCTGCATCAGACAACCACTTCTGCACTGTCTTTCCATATTTAGTTTTCACCATGGCTAGGAATTGCCTTGTGGCTGTAATCGCTGCAGATTTCTTGCGCAGATTTACAGTCCACGCGTGCGATGAAGCGTCATCATAGTACAGTATGTAGTACTTGTACTTATGATAGGAATCTACTGGGAAGGATTTTAAGTCCGAATGAATAAGTTCAAACGGTACTTTTGCCCGGTAGTTGGACGGCGGGAAAGACTTAGAGTGCATTTTCCCTTTTGCGCATCCTTGGCATATTGGTGAGTCCTTAGGAATCTCCACCTTTCTGGGAAACCCAGATGTATGCTCCTTCGCCTTTGCAAGCACGTCCTTTGAAGGGTGCGCAAAGCGGCGATGCATAGTCGAATAATCGACTTCATTTACGTTCACATAAATATTCTGAACGTTTTCACCCGATTCAGCCACGAGGGTGAAGGTGGTAGTATCCGGGTGCTGCGGTGTAAACCTGAATAAAGGTTTCCGCGCTCCTGGTTCATACAGACTGATATGCTGCGCTGTTGCGCGCAAGTCTAGTCCGTCTTGGAGGAACATCCCCAATGACAAGAGACGAGCCGAGCAATTTTCCATGTAATAGACAGGATATAGGCGCGTCTGCAGCCATTGTTCGTCTATTTGGTAGTTTAGGAACACAGTTCCTTTAGCAATAATGCTACCTACCGCTCCTTGTTGTGCCGTTTGGGTACGGATAGGAGTCTGGAGATACTCAAATTCCGAGAAGTCTCTTATGTCATTTGTAATGTGCAAAGATGCACCTGAATCCAGTAGCCACTCATTCGCTGAGAAGCGATTTTTCCCTTTACCCTTACAACGTGAGCACGCAGTGTAATCGCGCGAATGAATACATTGTATAATTTTCAAGCTGCTACAAAGTACATTTACAAATGTCCGAGCGCCGCAGTGCAAGTCAGAAGCGGCTGTTAAAGCGCTGTTAGGAATATGAGTGATGTACTCATTTCCCCAGTCGTCGTAGCCATCGTATGGCTCCATGCAGCGGAGCTCACCCGTTAACGGGTTCCGAAAGCTTTCGTCGATGATAGGGGGCGCAAGGCCCGCGGCCTGCGCTATCATGCCGTTTAACTCGGTGTCGTGCGCATCGATGTCTTCTTCGTCTGTTGCCCAGACGATGGACCTTTCTTCGGCATCGCGGAAGTCGTCGTCCTCGCTGATGTATTCATCGCGCATGACCTCGTCGATGCGATCGGCCATGTCGTCGTCACTGAGCTTGCTGCGCTTTGAGGCGCGCGACTCAGTGTCCGAGGGGACTTCTTCCATGTGAGCGGAGCTCACGACTTCTTTCAGCGCGCGGATTGTCTCCGGCGTGCCGGCGACGTCTAAGTCCTTGGCGAGCTGGAGGGCTTCTCCGAGCCAGTCACCACGTGCGCGCTTCTTGCCCTTGTTAGGGGCTGGTGCTGCAATCTTTCGAGTCCTGCTGCCCGAAGGCGCTAACTCGACGACGGTGCTGGTCGTCGGGGCGGGGATCGACACTGTGTCGGCGATGTGCATTTCTGCATGTTTGTCGTGCCAATGCGGCTTACCACGGTTTTTACCGCCGCGCTTTCCCCGAGGAGTAAAGCCTTTAGCTTTCTCCTTGCCCTTGTCCTTCCACTCCTTCTTACCCGTGCTGCTGCTGCCCTCAGGGCGCTGCTGCTGCGAGAAGGAGGGATTGCCCTTTTTCTGCTTGATAGCAGAAATCTTCTGGGCGGACGACTGCCCCTTGTTCTTCGACTGTTCCCAGGAGGCGGTTAGGGCGTCCTGGGCGCTGCTCGGTGTGAGATCTTTGATCTCAATCTTGTTGAGGGCCAGCTGGATAGCTGTCTCATACCAAGGCGGAGCGGCCCCCAGAATAATCAGGGTTCTCATCTGCGGCGGCAGAGAGAGGCCAGCTCCATCGAGCTCGTCGAGGTTGCTCTGGATCTTTGAGATCGCAGGGCCGGGGTGCTCGTTGGCCGGAATACGGATGTTTATTGCTGCCTTGAAGAAGGCGAAAGCCCCCATGGCGCTAGTCCCTCCGTAGAGCCCTTTCAGGGTATTCCAGATTGTTTTCGCAGTCGTCTTCGTTCTGACGAGCTGCGCGACTTCGACGCTTAGGCGCAATCGAATGCTGCCCATGGCCTTGGATTGCATTTGCATCCATTCAAGGACCTCTGCGCGGTTTCCTCCGTCCGTAGCCAAAACAGGCTCATCGAAGCCGTCGGGTATCTCGATAAGAATCCAGACGCCTTGCGACTGCAAGTACGCTTTCATCAGATCGGACCAACGGCGGTAGTTCGATCCGTCGAGGACGGGGACGAGGTTCTGCAGAGAGTTCGACATTTTTTGTTGATTGGTGGTGGTAGAGCGGTTGGTTGATAAGGTTCTGTGAACGCATTATCAGCGCTCTGACTTATGCTGCCGGAACGGCGCTGACACCATACTGGACTCATTGTTTGGGATGGCAACAGCGAAGCTGTGCCCAACCTGCAGCCATATAGGCGCAAAGTCTCCCCCTGACGTCAAAGCCCCTAAGGGCGACGTCCAGGCAAGCTAACCTGACCCGCAGCGGACGCAGCCATATAGGCGCAGTACCGCGCAGTGTTCAGGGCTCATAACCTGACGAGCAGGCTTCCTTACGCAGTGTAGCGGGACACTAACTTACCTGGTTGTTGAGCTGTGAGGCTTGATGCACACAAAGTTGCTGTTGAGCGACTTGGGATTGTACTACGCTACAGGGGTCCTTATATACATGTAGGAGACCGTCTGACTAAGCTACTGTATAGTACCAATGTTGAAAGGAGTGAATTGGAAGTGGCTATAAAGGCAGTGAACGAACCTCTGAGGGAACTGCTGAGGGAGTCCTGTTAGGCACACAGGAAAGCAGAGGAAGGAACGATACATTAGAGGGCGTATCCAGCCCAGTATATATACATGTGTGAGACCATCACCTGATGGTCGAGTCATGATGAGTCATAAGCGTAATCTACGTGAGTCATCGTTAGTAAGACGGAATCCGGAACTCCAGGTAACCGGTAATATCATATGCTTAAGGAGCGGAGGCCCGGATGTCCGGTATCTAATCTACTGAGATAGGACGAGAGATAATCGAGTCCTATAGATAAGATAAAGAGCGAAAGAGAGTAAGCGTACAATACGGTACGTAGCGTTGCAGAACATAATACAAGTCCATACCAGGCAAGCCTGATAAGATAACGCCTGAAATGGTAGAAGTTCAACACTCCCACTTGTTCAAGACGCTATGACCATGCCAGTTGACTTTCGAAGTTTCTCTATTCCAGAGAGTGGAACGTTCTTGGTCAACGCATCTGCAAGCTGGTCTTCGCTCGCAACAAAGAAGATATCGGTTTCACCCTTCTCGTAGAATTCTCGAATGAAGTGATACCGTATTTCGATGTGTTTTGTGCGGCGGTCCACGGCAGGATTAACCGCAAGGAAAATGCTTCCTTGATTGTCCAGACACAAAGGAGTGGGAGCAGTCATGTTGTCACCAAGCTCCTGTCCGAAGTTCCTAAGCCAAGCCATTTGACGACATGCATCAGAGGCTGCTTTATACTCTGCTTCTGTTGAAGAGAGGGAAACAGTGGGTTGGCGTCTGGAAACCCAAGAAACGACACAATTGGCCATGAGGAACACAAAGCCGCTTGTGGAGTGCCTATCATCGTGATCTTCTGCCCAGTCCGAGTCTGAATAGGCAATTAACCCGGAGTTGGAATCACCGTCGTAACAAAGTGCATAGTCCTTTGTTCCCCTTAGGTAGCGCAAGACATATTGTGCGAGGCGCATGTGATGCTTCGACGGGTTCGAGGCAAACTTGGCGAGTCTCGTTATAGAAAAAGCGAGATCAGGCCGTGTACCAAGCATAGCATACATGATGCTACCAATAACGCTCTGGTACTCTGTTCGGAATGCATCCGTTGCAGTTTCCGTGTTTTTCTCCAAAACTGAACCAGCAGGTAGAGGTGTCTTTGCAGGTTTGCAGTTAGACATTTGGAACCTCTCCAAAACGGTCTGAACGTATTCAGATTGATCAACTAGGATCTGTCGCTTTTGACGATCACGACGAATCCTAAGTCCTAAGAAACGCTCTACTGGTCCAAGATCGGTCATCTGGTACTCCTTCTTGAGATGATTCTTTATTTGTTCAATGAACGGTTTAGAGTCTCCAAGGAGTAATAAGTCGTCTACATAGAGGACTACATAGCAGACTTGACCGTTGGTTTTACTGGAGTAAACGTAAACTCCTGCATCCGAATATGTCCGTATGAACCCTTGGTTTAGAAGAGTTCGGTGGATCTTAGCGTTCCATTGACGTGACGCTTGCTTAAGACCATAGATGGCCTTCTTGAGGAGGCAGACCCAATCCTCCTTGCCTGGAACTACCCATCCTTCTGGTTGTTCCATGTAGATTTCCTCTTCAAGTTCACCGTTGAGGAATGCTGTCTTAACGTCCATTGAGTCCATCTCCCAGTCTTCGAGTGCAGCATGTGCAAACATATATCTCAAAGACTCAAAACGAGCGACTGGAGAGAATGTCTCGTGGTAGTCTTCACCCCAGACTTGAGTGAAGCCTTTGGCTACTAACCGGGCCTTGTACCGACCATCATGCTTTCGCGCATACACCCATCTGTTCTTGACTATCTTCCTGTTCTTGGGACGGGGAACCAAGATCCAGGTGCCGTTCTGCTCATGAGACTTCATTTCAGAGCCTTCGGCAGCATGCCAGTGGTCCCACTCAGGGGATTTCCTTGCGTCTGAACGCGAGGTAGGAACCGATTCAGAGTAATTGGCTTCCTTGAGAGCCTGCAGTATCATAAACGCTTCCGCTCGCTGATCTCCATGAGTATCAGTTCGTCGGTCGATCCGAGCCGGAGGCTCATCACCATAAACGTTGTCCCTATTCCTGTTCGGGTTCCTCCCAGCATTCTCTCGAAGAGGGCGAGTATATACTGGCTGAGGAGGTTGAACAGGTTGAGGACGTTCTGCAGGTTCAGGGAGCTCTCTCTCAGGTTCTCCCACTGGTTCCGGTTCGTCGATGTCCTCATAAACATCTTCGCTCTCTACCGGTAGAGGAAGTGGAATTTCGATCTGTTCCTCGTCATCATCCTCAGAATCAGAGTCTACAGGATCGAATAGTGGCGGACCCAGAGTCTTCGGGTTAGCCAAATCCTTACGTGCCGGAAAGGAATCTTCATCGAAGGTCACATCACGAGACACAACGATCCGTCGACTGGAGGCATCCCAGAACTTGTAGCCCTTGGAGCCTTGCTCATATCCAACGAAGATCATCTCGATTGCCTTTTTATCGAGTTTCCCTTGTCTTCGTTCCTTTGGCACATGCACGAATGCCTTGCAACCGAATACTCTGAAGTATGAGATATCTGGACCGTGCCATCCCAGAGAGTTATCGGGCATTGCCACTTAAGGCGTCGCATAGGCTGGCGATTGTATATATGGACAGCAGATTCAACTGCTAGCTGCCAAAAACCGTGGCTTAGGCCTGCATGATGCAGCATTGCCATAGCCTTCTCCATGATTGTGCGATTCCAGCGTTCAGCTCGCCCATTTTGCTGAGGCGAGTGCGCAACCGTCTTCTGATGAACAATCCCATAGGATTTCAGACGGGCCGTGAAAGCGTCAGATGTATATTCCCCCCCTCGATCCGAGCGTACGTGGATAATTTTGTTACCAGTTACATTTTCTGCCCATGCCTTAAAGTCCTCGAACGCTTGGATCGATTCAGACTTATGACGCAGGTAATAGGCACGTCCAAGACTCGAAAAGTCATCAAGGAACGTAATGAAGTACCGGTATCCACTGTTGATTGCTTGAGTACGCATAGGACCATCTTCGTCAGTGTGAACCAACTCGAGAGGCTTTGTAGCGCGTTTGTAAGATGCGGGGAATGGAGCACGATGAGATTTGCCCCATTGACAGCCTTCACAAGGGGATTGATCCTCAACCCCCACTGGATCGACACCCTTGGTATGATCAGGTAATCGGCGAATAACTTCCTTGGACGGATGCCCCATCCGGCGATGCCAGGTACGAAAAGGGGTAGACAGCAGTGCTGCCATCTTCCTGTCCAGGACGTCCATAAACGAAAAGTACAAGTTGTTTAGGAAGTTGTACGGTGCTTCCATCACAACGTTGCCAGAAACTTTGCCATGCAAAAACGGTTGGTCATAGATGACCATCTGACCTGAACCTTGAATGAGCGTATGTCCTGATTTCTCCACAATACCAGTAGAAAACAAACAGCCAGAGGCCTGAGGAATGTATGCGACATTAGATATGGTAATCATCATGCGCTCCTTGCCGACTGTTGTTAAACCTTTGATGGTGCCAGAGCCTAGTGCTTCTATCTTATCATTTCCTGCTGTACCAAAAACGACGGGAACCGTATACGGCTTGTAATCCCAGAAGTATTCCATAGAATTGACGACCGTCTGACTTGCACCTGAATCCATGAGCCATGCAATGCGCTTGAATTGATGCGAATGAGTCTTGTTCACACCGGGGCAATAAAACGACGAGCTCAATTGTGCGGATCCAGCGTCAGCAGACGCGCCATTATGTACAACAAGAGAAGAAGCCACTAATGAACCAGCAGTCCGAGGGGGACAGACTCTACATGAAGGGTCCGTACAAGCCGTGTACTTAACCTCCTCGACCTCCACCACCGAAGCACCTTGACCGTTTGACGAGGACGAACCGGACTGAGTGACCTTTGTACCGTCCGTGGTAGTGTGAACGACTACCGTGTTCGCCTTTTTACCGTTGCCTTTGCCGTTGCCACCCTTGCCTTTCCCTTTGCCCTTGTCTGTGGCCTTCTGTGGGCGCAAGTGTGGGTACTTGGTCCAGCATTGGTCCGAACCGTGTTTCTTGCCGCAGTGTGAGCAAGGACCTTGACCGTGATGCACCTTTACCTGGGAAGTCTTTGAAGCAGACTGTCCCATACCGGACCGGCGGAGAGATTCCTCGGAGAGAATTTTGCTCACGAGGGTCTCAATCTTCAGCTCCTTGAGAACGGTGGTTGCCATGATGGCTGACACCATTGTCGAGTAGCTTTCCGGGATTTTTGACATCAGGAGGAGAGCCTGAGTTGGCTCATCCAGCTTAATGCCGCCGTTGACGATGTCCTTGAGTACGGTTTGGATCTTTGAAATCTGATCCTGCATCGGTTTGTTGTCGTCCATTTCTCTCGACTTGATGAGAGCCGAGAACTGCGACCAAACGTATGCTGCATCTGGGGTACCAAAATGCGACTTGAGAGCCGCCCACATGTCCTTTGCCGATTTCATGACCTCATCACCATCCTCACTCTTCTCATAGAGGAGGTGATGGAAACTGTTATCCGTGCGCATGAGGATCACACCCTTAGCGCGGGCGTTAGCCTTCTTTAGTCTGCCTTGGTGAGGTCACCAGCTTGGAGGGCGTCATCGGCCTCGATAAACGTTAGGTAGCCGAGCATCTGGCTCGACCACACCTTGTAGTCCGAAGACTTTTTAAGGACAGGGATGCTGTCAGCCTTCATGTCCGACATGTTGGCGGTGAGAATATGAAATTCGAAGAAGTCTGAGACTTCTTCAGAAACGGAGGGCGGTGGTAAACTTTCAAGAACAAAAGCGAGGTCAGACGATAGACTTTCCTCTGCTTCTTCTTGAGACGGTGCTAGAAGCTCCTCTACGTCGTCTTCTTCGAAGAGATTCGATAGATCTGACGGTAAAGTAGTAGGAGCAAACGATGGAGAAAGATGTACTGGAGAAACGATGGGAGAAGGGGATTGTGCTCGAGAGCCGGGGATAGACGGAGACCCGTACTCTGGGATAGATGCAAGATGTTGCGGTTCAGGTGCAGAACCCTCAAAGAAGCTTAAAGAAGCGAAAACAGAATAAGAATTGTCTTCTTGCCAGTGGTCAACTGGGATACCCCAGCCTGTGTCTCTGATGTATGGACCAGACCACCTATTCGCACAGACTGTGGTGTTACACGGCCAGAACTTATATTCAGTTTCTTCAGGCCGGTAGTGATATCCCTTAGTTCAGTGACGTCGAATAAATGCTGAAGACCTCTACAGTTGTAGGGTGTTTCTTCTTCTGATGCTTCTGCTTCTAAATTGTCGTCTAGCTCTTGCTCAGACGAAGCCACAATGTGATGCTTGACTTAAATGATATTCCAGTGATATGTGCAACAAAAACGCTAGGTACACCGACCTAATCTACAAAACGATCCAGTCCAAATAGCCCCCGTTGGCTATGCTCGTTAGGTCCTTTGTGACCTTTCTGTACCGCTTGACTAGCGGCTCCTGCGGCGTCGAGAATTCGACAGTGCCGACGCAACGACAAGCCCACGAGATGCTGTCTCGCTGCTGCTTAGACCACTGATTGGCCTTATCGAAGTTGTCACTGACCCAGTTGAGCTGGTCAGCGAAGCGGTGGAGTGCGCGCTGGGAGTCTCCGAGGAGCGACTCGAAGAGGTACTTCTTGTCGAAGATCGCTTGGTAGCGCTCGATGGTGGCGCTAACCTTCTTCTCTAGAATCCCGACGACTTCTTCGGTTGACTTCTTCTTGAAGTCAGGGAGCGGGCGAGGAGCTGGTGCTGAGAGTCGTTCAGCAAGTGGGCGCGGCTGTGCGGCGGGGTTGGAGCGGACGGGAGCGGGGAGAGGATGCGACTGGAATCACAAAAACGTTAGATACGAGATCGAACTTGATGCGGGTAGAGTCGGCGTCAACGGACCTTTCTCTCAGGTCTCGTTGGAGGATAAACTTTTTGCAAACGGCGCGAAGGCCCACTGGAAATCCGATCCTTCAGTGCTTTTGGCACTTCAGGTCGTCAAACGCTGAGTCTACTGAGAGACTAGCAAAACTGCTACGCTTACTCCTAGGAGCGTAGTCTTCAAGATCCTGCAGGGATAAAACAACTAGGTGTGCGCGTGTAGCGCAGGGCTCATAACCTGTTGAAAGGAGTGAATTGGAAGTGGCTATAAAGGCAGTGAACGAACCTCTGAGGGAACTGCTGAGGGAGTCCTGTTAGGCACACAGGAAAGCAGAGGAAGGAACGATACATTAGAGGGCGTATCCAGCCCAGTATATATACATGTGTGAGACCATCACCTGATGGTCGAGTCATGATGAGTCATAAGCGTAATCTACGTGAGTCATCGTTAGTAAGACGGAATCCGGAACTCCAGGTAACCGGTAATATCATATGCTTAAGGAGCGGAGGCCCGGATGTCCGGTATCTAATCTACTGAGATAGGACGAGAGATAATCGAGTCCTATAGATAAGATAAAGAGCGAAAGAGAGTAAGCGTACAATACGGTACGTAGCGTTGCAGAACATAATACAAGTCCATACCAGGCAAGCCTGATAAGATAACGCCTGAAATGGTAGAAGTTCAACAACCAATCCCGATGCATGTGATTCTATCTACAATGCATGTGTTACTTGTTACGAATGTCAGGATGCGCGCTACTGCATCCTGGAACACGTGACATACACCTAACCCTACCACTCTCTCGGACCGGTTCCCTTCCCCTTGCCGCCATCGCGTCCCACATGACTGAAGCCCGGCCCGATCCCTCGGCCCGGCTCCGCACCTCTTCGTTCTCATGACTCCCAAGGCTAGGTCATTCCCCTTCATGACTCGAGCCTGTACTATACTTAGATAGGGACTGGTGTGGTACTCACACCGAGGACGCTTCCCATTGGCCATTCACTATATGCCTCACCTCCTGACCTGCCTCATGTTTACCTACCTGTGCGATGTTTCTCCTATTCGCTCTCCACTATATCCCTCATGCTTCCCAGGACTCATTCCTCCGGACTCTGACTCATACCCTTCCCATGACCCCTAGGGTTCCTCCGACCTTTCTCCTGTGTTTCTCCCATTGGCCCCACACCGAGCGCAACCTCGGTGACCCTGCCCTGAACCATAGAGACGCCCTAGGTCTCTCGTGTATATATACTGCACTTGGTAGATGGTCGAAGTCCCAACTTCGACCTGGTTTAATCCATACTCAACCTTCACTCGCATCCCCTGCAGTGAAGCCTCTGAGTTGGCCGACACCAGACTCTCGCTTGCTCGATCCTGGTGGTAGCATTGTGCTCCCAGGCATCTATCGTCACTCTCATCGAAGGACAGGGTTTCCTTCGTGTAGCTCGCTAGGCCCAGGTAGGTAAGCCCTAGGGGTTAGGTTGACTGACTATTCGCGGAATAGGTCAGTGGTCTCCAGAGTCGACCTTAGTCGAGTTAGCGCGAGTCGTCGCGTAACATTAGGTCGAAGTTACAACCCTCCCCACCTGCCCAGGTGTAGGGATACCCATCCCCGCCCCTGTGTTCCCTTTCCCCTTTTCCCCAGCACATTCCTCAGCCAACAGACCGGCTTGGAGAAGACTTGCCCTGACGATCGACATATCGTGCAGGAGACCATTGCCTCGACGATCGACACATCGTGCGAGAAGAGAAGACAGGACAGCAACCTGTGTATTGCTCAGAAGAACTCGCTCTACCCAGAGGAGTTAAAGCCGACGAAGACCGGCTCCAGGCACCATTCCTATTCGCACCAAGGTCGACGCGGGAAGCGTAGGGCTCCCACCACTCAAGGACCTCTGGTGGAATACCGAAACCAAGCTCTTCCAGTTTGAAGAGAAAGGAGAGTTCCGCGACGTCGAACTCCAGAAAGAAGACAAGAAGGACCTAAGTTGGTCCTGGTTTCCAGAAGATTGGACAACCTCACAGAAGCAGAAAGACACCAGAACAACACTTGAACAGCACGCGCAGACAGCATTCGATCACGTACGATCGCTCACCAGACAGGCTAGGAAGCCTACCCCGAGAACCACCCCCGTTGTCAGCCCGACAATCACCCGAGAAGTTTCATTGGAAGCCGCAGTTTCTCCGACATCCCTGCAATACGTCGGATCACCTCTTGCTTCGACCTCAGTCATCGCACCAGTACCCACTCCGCTTGAAGAGGAGTCAACCAGAGCACTCGAACAGTACCTCGAAGGAACCCATCTCTGCCCACCATGTCGTTTACCAAGGAAGACCTTATAGCCGCAGCAACGGAAGCTCTTCGAAACATAGCGCTGGGCCTTGACCCAGAAACGGCGGCATATCTCGCGATGGATTTTGCCTAGGGCCTCCCGTTTCTGTGCAGGGAGGACCCCGAACAAATTCTCTTTCCCAGACGAAAGCCGCAGAAACCGAAACCCTCATCGATATCGGATCGATGGAGGACCTTGACGCTGATTCACCGGAGCCCGAATCACCTTCATCCTACTTTGAAGACCTAGAATCGCTAGGGCCGATGCCCTGGCCAGTACCCTCGCTCAATCCACCAGTACCTGAGCAGGAGGAGAAGAAGCCGCGTAATCACGAAGTATCGACGGATCTATTCGATGATCCACCAACGAACCCATGGGATGACCTTGCTCTCAAATACGGAGGGTATTGGAAGACGATCCCTGCAACAGCAACAGAAGAAGTGACTGACCAAGAGCGTCCGTCACCAAGGACTCTTCACACCGCGACCCCTACTCTATCCCCGCGATCTTCGGAGGAACGAACGAACCTCCTGCCCACACACCCAGCGATAGGGCAATGGAAGACTAGTTCCCGCGTAGAGGAGGGAGCTAACCAAGAGCGACTGTCGTCAAGAACTTATCGTATCGCAACCCCCACCCCACTCCCTGAACCCGTGGTGGATCAGGAAGATCCATCACCACCCCCGAAAATTTTTTTGGGCGAAGCGAACCCCTCAACTACCCCACCGAGCTGGAGGGGCATGCTGGAACGTCTTCGACGTTCACCGTCTCCCATTTACCAGAACCCGAGACCCCCCCGAGGAGCTAAGTCGTCGGGGGCGACGACCGTTAGGAGGGAGCTAAGGGCACGGGGGTCGACGCCACCCCGAGGACCATTCCGGCCAACGCCTTTGCCCGAGGCGTCGACATCAGAGAAGACAACCCGCGCAACAGTAAAGGAGGTGACAGATCAGGACGATCTGTCACTAAGGACTCCTTGTACTGTAACCCCAGAACAACCCCAAGAACCCGTGGTGGATCAGGAAGATCCACCACCACCAATCAACCCCAACCCCAACAAAGAGCGAGATCAGGAGATGCTCCGCCAGAGGACCATCTCTGATCTGAAGGAAGAACCGTCTTGGCCAACACCTTTGCCCAAGACGCTGGCACGGGAGAAGGAAGCTCCCTGTGCAACAGTTGAGGAAGTGCCAGATCAGGATGATCTGCCACCAAGGACTCCTCATACTGTAGTCCTACAACAATCCCCAGAACCTGCGGAGGATCTGGAGGATCCACCGCCACCACCGCTCTCACTCGACCCGAGTGATGATGAAGAAGAAGATCTGGAGAAGCTCCTCGAACGGACCTTCTCAGAAGAGGACGAGAAGCTCTCCTCGTTCATGGAGAGCGACCTCTTCACCGTCTACTCGCACATCGACTCGCCACCCAAGGACGAGGAGACGTCTCGCCACCACGGTAACACCCCGTCGACTCCAGCCACCACGGCCACGGAACCCGCGCAGGTCAAGGATAAGGAGAAGACGTTGGAGGAAAGGATCCCTCCCAACCTCTTCGACCTACCGTCCGCCGAACCTCTTGGCATTACGGAAACCACGGCGGACGAACAACGAGTTCCACGTTGGCCGGACAGGGCCGCGTTCATCTCCCGAGACAAGGAAAGCGGGACGCCTTATCAGCAAACGGAACCCCACACGGAACCCCCACCGCCCGGTACGGACCGATCGGTCACTAGTAATGTCATGGTGGACCATGACTGTATGAAAGGGGCGAATTGTACGGTTGGTCCGAAGACCACGGACAAACCCGGGACGGCACGAGCCACTTTCGTTTTGATCGAAGGACCAGCGGGGACTGTTCGGAACCGAGATGAGGCCATCGCCGACACGGAACAAGCACGGGAGGCAATGGGTCAACTCGTTTTCGAATCAAAGACCCTTGATTCGCAAAAGATTTCCCCTGCACTCCACGATGACTCCCCATCCTCGCACACGGAAACAGAAGAACTCGAGAAGAACGACACGAGGTTATCTCCTGTAGAGATAAAGGGAACAAGGAACGATCGTCCCTCCCAACCAGATGCCCTCATCGTCCCTCCTTTCGTTCCTTACTGCTCTCCGGGACTTCCTCACCCAGTACCTCGATGGCCAACGATCCCCTACATCATTCCCCGAACCATCGACACCATCCTGGGATACGCTCCCTCGAAGGCAGCACACCCATCACGATCCCACCTTCTCCTGGGGCCCTCATTGCAGATATTGTGTTCGTACCGAAGGACACGAGGCTCGGCGCGACCCATTCCGCAAACAGTTGGAAGGAGACCAACTATCCTTCGATCCCCGTCAGCCAGGAACAGACCGGTCCAGCAATCGTCTAGAACGACAAACCCCCGCGTACGAGCACATCGGGAACGTCGAGTACTTCCCACTCCAGTTACTCGCAACCTCCCCGACGCCCACCTTAGTCTCCCCGGACGAGTCCGTATCCTCTCCCCCGACCCCCGAAGGATCCGACAACGATTCCATCCCCACCGCAAGAAGCAGTGCACGAACCGGCACAGCCGAGAACCCACACGAGGAGGGAGCTAGGTCGTCGAGGTCGTCGACCATAGGAGGGAGCTAATGTTACGAATGTCAGGATGCGCGCTACTGCATCCTGGAACACGTGACATACACCTAACCCTACCACTCTCTCGGACCGGTTCCCTTCCCCTTGCCGCCATCGCGTCCCACATGACTGAAGCCCGGCCCGATCCCTCGGCCCGGCTCCGCACCTCTTCGTTCTCATGACTCCCAAGGCTAGGTCATTCCCCTTCATGACTCGAGCCTGTACTATACTTAGATAGGGACTGGTGTGGTACTCACACCGAGGACGCTTCCCATTGGCCATTCACTATATGCCTCACCTCCTGACCTGCCTCATGTTTACCTACCTGTGCGATGTTTCTCCTATTCGCTCTCCACTATATCCCTCATGCTTCCCAGGACTCATTCCTCCGGACTCTGACTCATACCCTTCCCATGACCCCTAGGGTTCCTCCGACCTTTCTCCTGTGTTTCTCCCATTGGCCCCACACCGAGCGCAACCTCGGTGACCCTGCCCTGAACCATAGAGACGCCCTAGGTCTCTCGTGTATATATACTGCACTTGGTAGATGGTCGAAGTCCCAACTTCGACCTGGTTTAATCTATACTCAACCTTCACTTGCATCCCCTGCAGTGGAGCCTCTGAGTTAGCCGACACCAGACTCTCGCTTGCTCGATCCTGGTGGTAGCATTGTGCTCCCAGGCATCTATCGTCACTCTCATCGAAGGACAGGGTTTCCTTCGTGTAGCTCGCTAGGCCCAGGTAGGTAAGCCCTAGGGGTTAGGTTGACTGACTATTCGCGGAATAGGTCAGTGGTCTCCAGAGTCGACCTTAGTCGAGTTAGCGCGAGTCGTCGCGTAACATTACTCCTGTTACCCGGAGTACCGGTGTGTGAACTCGGCTGCCTAGTTAGGCGCTCTCTATTGTTCAACATACTACACGACCTACGACGTGCGGCGCACATGGGACTCGATCAATGTCAATGGAACACGGCGTGATGTAATGCTCAAGGCCAACGACGAGGGCGCTGCCAACCACCCGTTCTGGTACGCACGCGTGCTCGGTGTGTATCATGCAAACGTATACTACACGGGTTCAACCACGCCTGACCGCATTGAGTTCCTATTCGTAAGGTGGTTTGGTATCGACCCAGAATGGAGCGGCGGAAGTACCAGCTGCCGCCTCGATCGCATCGGATTTGTGCCGGACAGCGAAGGCCCCGGCGCGTTTGGATTCCTCGATCCGTCACACATCATTCGACCATGCCATCTCATTCCCACCTTCCAGCTCAAGTTCACTACGACACTTCTCGCACGCTCCGTGGCCCGCGACACAATAGGCGGGGACTATGTCAACTGGTATGTTGCACGGTAAGTCTATCACTTTTGCTCACCGAGATCAAGCTACTCAGACGCTCCCATACTAACTTTACGGTTCAATAGATTCGTCGACCGCGATATGATGATGCGGTTTCTTGGCTGGGGAGTTGGGCATCTTAATCCCGCCGACTTTCCGCATGAAGCGGATGCCCTCATTGCAACCCCAAGAGATCGCCAACTACCGGCCGCCGCGATCGCGGCGCCCTCCGAGTCAGGCTCGGCATTGACTACTACTGCCCACATGGAAGGGGATGACAAAGCCGAAGAGAGTAGCGGCGCTGAAGATGGAGAGGTCGAGGGTGACTTGCCCGAGGACAATGATGAAGATGAACTGGATTGGGAGTACTAGTAATTGTGTCAGAGTCATGTACTTAGAGTTCGGATGGAGTCTTTCAACTCAACAGCGCGCGATGTTGTTCATTGGAATATCGTAGATTCGTCATCGGCCCGAAACAAGTCAAACACCGAGACTCCTCACGTTACATTGTCTAGGGCTCATGGGGGGCTCATAATGGCCGCTCGTGCTCAAGAACAGCTCATGTGAGCTTATAAGGACGTCGATATATTATGAGCGTCGATATAGGTCTGACCACATGCAGGTAAGCAAATGTTATGATGCCATTGTCTTATCAGCTTCAAAATTGCTCGCCAGATTGCCGGGAAGTTTGCGATGCAGGCGCCAGGTCTGCTGGCGGCGTTCAAGCGATCTCAATGTAGTCATAATACTAGCTAGTGGATTAGCATCATCCCAGGCTGATACCTTACATACTATTGCTGACCTTATGAAGCCAAACTTCGCATACTGGCCAATGTGTTTCACGGTCGGCTTAGCGTACACCTGCTATGCTTTCATATACAATGTATCAAGCGCGGACTGACGACACGTAAATATATGTGAAGCTGACGGTAGTCGCTGGGGATACACTGATGGTAAACCGCGAACTGGCAACGATATTTGCGCACATAGTCCCCGCAATGCACTGCAACAAGGAGCCTAACAACTTCAAGATAAGAAGAAATGTGATGTTCAAGAACGGGGGGGAAACCGCAGGATAGGGGTTTCGCCTGTGAAAAGGAGAATCAAGGCAAGCGCTATGGCTAACACGGCGATGTCGATATAGCAGAGAACATCCCAACCGCTGCTCAGATGGCCATATATCTGCACGCAACGCCGGTTCACTTCATGATATAGATACGATAGCAGCACCGACTCACCTGCCCTCCTACAACTGATCCGGCTGTGTTGAATCATGAGAAAGTAGTTTCCTGCAAGTACCGCAGCCACCTACCGGCATTTCCCAGGCCCAGAACAACGTTCAGTGCCCCATAGGTGTGGACGTCTGGAGAGAGGGTATCATGAGTATGAACATGCCGAATAAGACAGTAGCATACAACTGATCCCTTCCATAGTCCGCGTGACTGCTGCCAGCTCCGTCATGATGGGCGAAACTGTAGCAGCGATGAAGAAATCTGATATTTGCGGAACAGTGAGCTCACGTTAAGCACATGTTAAAATGGGCTTACTTTCCACAGCAAACGATACAATGAAGAATGCAAGAGAGAAGTGCAAGGTGAGAAGCCCGAACCAAGGGATACCGCATATGAATAACACGGTGGCTACCCATGCTGGACCATATTTGTCGCTGAGCTTTCCAGCGAGCGGTGATGCTAAGGTGAGACCACGGTTAAACAGTATCAAAGCAATATTTACTAAGCGAGGGAAATTGCAACTCACACACAACAGTGGGTACGACTGAGGCTAGATACACAAGGCCCACCTTTGCCGAGTCGAGACCCCAAACCACTTGAACACGGAGCGGGAGTGTTGCATCCAGTGCTGCAAATGCGAACCTGACGGTCAACCAAGTGTTATTCAGTTTCCGAAGGGTCAAGGTCGATGTGTACTCGCGTTGGGCAGAAAGTACAGATAAGGACGACGACCGTACGGACGGAGGTCAGCAGCTTGTATACGACTTGCGGGAAAGAGAGTGAAACCCTTTCTGTGGCCACTGGAGTTGTGATTTTTGGATCTTCTGTGTGCGTGACGGCTGCCTCCGAGTTGAGAATAGCTTGGTCCTGTACCTCCACATCCTTCTCTGCCGACTGGGGTACCTCCTCTTTCTCTGTGTCTGTCCGTAAGACAGTGGCCGCCGTCTGATCAGTTTGCAGTCTCTCGTGAACTAGCAGTCGTGCCGGAAGGTCAAGAATGGTAAAAAGAATGGTGAAGATGAAGGGTGCACGGTAGCCCCATCGCCTGAACAATGCGCCGCCTACGGGGGGCGCAAGCATTTGCCTAGAGTGCCAAAGGCTGAGTAGCATCTCGGCTTGGAGTGTCATGTGCTTACCCTAGCGGCATGCCAACCATAGCCATCCCCAGATACTCTACGTTCAGAACAATCAGTAACAAAGAGCCGAAACTACGCAGATTTCCTCACGTCCAACATCCTCTTCCGGAGTGTTTTCACATCTATCGTGCAATGTTAGGAGGTATCAAGACGAGGGCTCAGAGCAGACGCACATGAGGGCGGAGCCCGAAACCACAATGACCGAAGTTGCAAATCCTTCTAGGAGTCGGCCGATGCACATCATCCAGAATGCTGGTGATTCCATGAGCAGGACCTGTGATGCGACCAAAAGGAGTTGTCCGGCAATTAGGACGGTACGTTGAGAGCGTAGGCGTTCGGTAGCCATGGCGATCAATGGGGTAGCTATAGCCACAAAGAGGGGAAGCTACTTCAACATTGAAGCAAAGCACCATACGAGACCAAACTTGCCGATAACGAGGCCTGCTGCCTATGCATAATTAGCCTATATGTAGGTATTGCGGGCTACGGTGGATTATGCTGACTTACGTATATGAACAACAACCATCCGACGAGCGTCGAGACATGACTATAGTGTAGTTGCTCCAATCTGAAGGGGAAGACCGTGACGACGATATTATAGTTCAAGGTATCCAACGTAAGACCTGATCAACCAGCATGAAGTCTTAAGGCGGATATCTTGTGTCCGCAGTACTCACCCAGGGCTACGACTATTGAAGCAGTACGTCAATGAAACACGCGAAAAACATGGCCCATAAGACTAACCGAATGTAACATAGCCGGGAGAGGACCTCCATGTCCGCGAGCGTATGAAATGGTCCGACAACGATGTCTTCATTGTCTAGAGAGTTTAGTACAGATGACGCTGAAAGCCTATACGCGGGGCTCACTGACGACGACAACAGCCCGAGAGCGAGTCCCTGTAGAGCTATTCGGAAACTTGTCAGTGCACCGTTGGTCCTGGATCCATGAGCTCTCGAGCTTACCACTATCACGGCTGTCACCGTGACAGGCCCCACATGCGAGTACTGCCCATTTGAGGCTGGCATCCGATTTGGATGCGCCAGGCTGTGACGGCGGTGTCGAGGACTTAAGGTTCACATCTCAGGCTGTCAGCGGACCGCCCAAGTGACGTGAATTCAAACCTGTTCCATTCTGAGAAGCAGACCATAGATATGGGAACAGGAGGAGGCCAATTTCAATAGCCCCGTACATCAGGAAAGTGTCGAGGTGTCTTACGCCGCCTCAAACGTCTAAGGTGTCTCATTCTGGCCTATTGGGCCTCATCACCTCAGCAGAATACAGGCTTCGTGGTCCACGGCAAATATTTTCCGAGTCACAATCTCACATTGAACCAATACTAGTGTTATTAGATGCAGTAACTACTCAGGGACATCAGAATAAATTTTGATGAGCATGGTAATCAATCAGTTTGTTCACCAAATAAGCACGAAAAGCGTCTATGCTCTCCGAAGATTGTAGCTCCTGTGGAATGAATTGATCACCATACATAGGTGCAAGGTGGGCTGCCCGGACAACGGTGTCCAGATGAATCACTTCGCAGGGTCGATGTCCATCATCAACACTAGCTGGAGAGATGAGTAGAGAGCGTAGAGATTGGAGTTGGTGAGTGATGCCGCGACCGGCAGTGGCACAAGAGACTAATATTGACAATCAAGGGCTGTTATCGGGGACGCCCCGGTTTCATGCACCCCGTGCTCAAGCTTAGCAAGCATGTGTGTTGCTTTGGGGCCCTCCGCGCACGACAGGACCCAACCGCTCCACCATTGCCCCTCCTTCCGCCCGCTCCCCCCTCATTTCTAAGTCCCCTCGTTTTCCATCTCTTATCACTCTTTCTCAGTTTCCTGTGTCCATGGCTGGTCCCTCGACTCGTCCAAAGAACAAAGCTCAGCGTCCAGGCGCAATAGTCAAAGAATACTCACAGCAACGTCGCTCAAAGGAAGAGCTCGATGCTGATCGTAAGGCTGATGCAGAGAAGAAGAAGGCGGCTGCGCTGGTCCGCAGCGGTAAACTCAGTAACCTCGCGGAGATACAGGAGCATCTGCGACAGTGTGATGCTGCAGAGCAGAGCAGACACACACTGACTCTGAAGGTTCCACCGAAGCATTGACGGCAGCAAATCTCGTCAGGTCCTGGGTCTGCCAATGCTCAGGACGATCAGCAAATGTTGGAGTCACCGCATGAGCTGCCCAGTGTGGGCGAGTATGAGGGTATGTACAGTACATTCTAAACCCAGCCATGAAACTGAATATATTGTCAGCCACCCTACAATCCGACAGTGATAAGCTCCCAGATGTCGCCGGTATGGTATTTGATCAAGCTTCTGAGCTGCAACATTGACACTTCATGACCGGGACTTCGTATGTTGCAGATCTCCTTGCCAACCCACCAACAGCAGCCAGTATGCCAGCACCCCTTGCTACCATTCATCTGCCAGCCCAGGCAACACCAGTGGCGAAGGCCACACGGAAGGAGAAGAACTCAAACAGTGTGCGAAGGCACGACATTGAAGCAATCACAACGGTCAGAAGCATATGTTTGTTTCTGGTGTGTACGTTTACTAAGACTCTGCAATTGCTAGGCATCAACAGGTAATAGATCTATGCTCTGTTGTTGCTCCGAGTTCATTATCTGACATTCATTATGGCAACAGAAGCCCCGCCTGAGCAAGAGGTGCGTGGCCACCCAAAGCGTAAGATGGGAAAAGACCGGGACAACATCATGTATGTATTCATCACCTCTACATGACATTGACATGGAAGCGGCACTGTCATGGCATTTGCAGTCCCAATTCAGGTCAACAGGCTGCAAAGAAGCCTAAAGTGTCGAATGCTGTGCAATCAAAGCCGCCATCAGCCTGTTACGAATATCAGGATGCGCGTTACTGCATCCTGGAACACGTGACATACACCTAAACCCTACCACTCTCTCGGACCGGTTCCCTTCCCCTTGCCACCATCGTGTCCCACATGACTGGAGTCCGGCCCGATCCCTTGGCCCGGCTCCGCACCTCTTTGTTCTCATGACTCCCAAGGCTAGGTCATTCCCCTTCATGACTCGAGCCTGTACTATACTTAGATAGGGACTGGTGTGGTACTCACACCGAGGACGCTTCCCATTGGCCATTCACTATATCCCTCATGCTTCCCATGACTCATTCCTCCGGACTCTGACTCATCCCCACTCCCATGACCCCAGGGTTTCCCCTACCTTTCTCCAGTATGTCTCCCATTGGCTCCTTACCGAGTTCTGTCTCTGTGACTCCTGTCCTGACCCCTAGAGACGCCCTAGGCCTCTCCTGTATATATACTGCAGTTGGTAGATGGTCGAAGTCCCAACTTCGACCTGGTTTAATCCATACTCAACCTTCACTCGCATACCCTGCAGTGAAGCCTCTGAGTTGGCCGACACCAGACTCTCGCTCGCTCGATCCTGGTGGTAGCATCGTGCTCCCAGGCATCTCTCATCGCTCTCATCAAAGGACAGGGTTCCTTTGTGTAACAACGCCTAGGTACGGTAACGCCTAGGGTTTGGTTTGCTGACTACTTGGAGTAGGTCAGGTTGCGTCATTGGACGCTTAGCGAGTTAGCGCGAGTCGTCGCGTAACACAGCCCTTCTCCCATCTTGGACTCCACCTGCCTCTCAGCCACGTCCTAAGCATCGCTCTTCAACGGCGTCCAAGGGAGTGCCATTGAATGTCGTTGCTAGCGGTCACCGCGCTGTTGTCACTACCGTGGAGCCGAGGCATACCTCTCAGGTCTGTACATTCTTCGCGCTGTGTACTGCACTCTGATGACACCGTCTGTGACATTGTTTACAGGGTTCCATTACTGTGACTGTACTGGATGCTGAGACCTCTCGCCCCATGCCATCTGACATAGATAGCAGGGGCGATGATGCCGAGATCATCCCCCGCCGTGCTGGTGGTCGCCGTCGTGCCACAAATGATGTTCTGCCTCCAGGGACACGAGGTCTGTATAACAAGAAGGTTGTTCCACGGTTCTTCACTCTCCTTGGACAGCGCAAGAACCCATGGGCGTTGCAGGACACCATAGGTTTGGCAGATGAGATTAATTCTCTCTGGTGCGAGATATTCACCGGTCCCTATCACGGCGGGTTAGGATATATTGTCAGAGTTAACACTTGACTCTACAAGTTGGTATGTTCATCACACCTAATAGTAGATAGCTCTTTCATTGCTGATGCTGCTGAATTTGTTGATAGACCATGCAACGCATGTACATTTGGCGGTCAGCATTTGGCGACAGTGCAATTGAAGCGGTCAAGCAGCTTTGGGAGGATGGTCGCATTGTAGGCCAGGACGAGGGCATTGCATGTGCTGAGTTCGCGCTCATGAAGGGCGACCCATACCTCTACGGCGAGGTCACTACTGCCGAGCAAGGCAATGAGACTGTGGTCATTGTGAGTCATGCTTCCTATCCATGCTCCATGTTCACTGCAGGGTAACAGCGCGCGGCCCCTGTATACCGGCGGGTAACAGCACGCAGGCCCCTGTTTACCAGTGGGTAACAGCGTGCGGGCCCGTGTTCACCGCAGGGTAACAGCGCGCGGGCCCCTGTTTACCAGCGGGTAACAGCGCGCGGGCCCGTGTTCACCGCAGGTTAACAGCGCGCGGGCCTGTGTTCACCGCAGGGTAACAGCGCGTGGGCCTGTGTTCACTACAGGGTAACAGCGCGTGGCCCCTGTATACCGGCGGGTAACAGCGCGCAGGCCCCTGTTTACCAGCAGGTAACAGCGCGCGGGCCCGTGTTCACCGCAGGGTAACCCCAAAATCGTGGTTGTGTGCTGCTCACATGCGCGGTATGTCAGGATTTTGTGTCCTTGCTTTGTTCCATTACCTTACAGTTGCCTACTTCCGCACCATGTTATCTGTAATTCTGTTGTTTCGATGACTTGGCAGAACAGGATCTTGACAGTAGAGCATTTTACGGACTCGGACAAGACTTATCTCCTGCTGTCTAGCTCAAATCTATATTCAATTTTGTTGCATTTCTTTGCGGTCCAGTGGCATGCCTTAGTGTCTCGTAGTGTCTCGTATACATGTTGTCTATGCACCTAACTGCCTCAGTAGCCTCTCAAATGAGAAATAATCTACTCAAACGAGACAGCCCTGAGACAGCCTGTCTCAAACGGTCTCATTGCCTCGTTGTCTCAATGAGGCAACATAGGTAGGTGGCGCACTTTCCTGATGTAGGAAGGCTCACTGAGGGTGATCAGAAAGTGCACAGCGCACTGATGGCACGTGTATTCACTGATCGCATAAGATAAGAAACGAAAGAGTAATTGTGTGCAGTGACGTCCTTAACTTAGCCTATACACAGCCAAAAGTGAGCTTCAAACGCCCTATCCACGGGCTGCCTACTGTTCGAGTGGCGGGCGGAGGGCTGAGAACAGCGGAATTCCTGCTGCGCGTCGACCCACCTAGTCGCAGCCTGCATATCATCATGAGCTGTAGTTTGGGTGCAAACCGCCGACCGTTTACTCTATGAAATCTTGGAACATGACTTTGAGCATGCGTACTGACATATCAAGCTGCATCGCATGGAATAATGCCAACGGCTAATTGTCTGACTTGGTTACACGATGACCATTACCGTTGGCGGGGGAGTTATGCCATCCTTCATCCGCTTCCACTCTAGCCAGTTTGTCGTAAGTTCGGTCATCACCATTTCCCAATCCACACATCGATGCTCTCCAATCCACCGTTCTGACGTCCAGTTTCGAGTGAGTACATCTGCTGGCTCCAGGGTGATGTCCGCGTCACAGAGGACGTACTGCCGGATATGATTGAGGCAATGTTCTGTATGAAGCTTGTGCATCCCATGGACAGGATGTGGGTCGCGGAGCCTTTCGACCAGATACTGCAGGCAGTGCTGTTGATGCGTAAACCCAGTGCCGAACATGCGATGCGCAGGTCCAAGCCGTAGGTGACCGTCGCCAACAGCTGAGGTTCGGAGCCATTCACTGGGTGACTGCGGGTCGAGGAGAGTGTAATGGACGCTTTCCTCGACAGACATGCGTACAGTCCGTCTGGAACCCTTTGCAGGAAACAACATGGGGTAGTCCTGTCCAAGAAAGGCTGTATATATAAATGGAATGAGATATCAATTCAAGTGGGCTCATCATGCAGACTAACTGTACGAGGACAGCGGACGCTCGCGATGTTTGGAAGCTTCGCGTACTGAACGGCTGAGTAGCACGTCTAGCCACACATGCGCGACGACTAGAATTATGAGGGCGACAAGGGAAAGGCGTTTAGCAGGCGTCGACATCACTGTTTCACGTCGGGTCAGGACGTAGTACAGTCTTTCGTTAAGCAGCGAACACTGACCTTCCGAACAATGAGGGCTGGAGCTTTCCCTGGCAAGTATGCGACAGAAAGCCATTAGAAAATGATTGCCGAATGAAGGCATATAGGCTCAAGTACTCACCGTGACGACACACTGACTCCGCACGAAATATGATCCCAACAATCCGAATTATGTCAGGCTATTTGAATGACGGAGGTCCGTCTAATAGGGCCCGATATCCAGATTTTAGTGACGCAGAATCAACGCCGGTCGGAGAGAAGTCCCTGTAATTGAGATAGTGCGAGGGTGACATGACGGTGGAAGCCGCAAGTCAAAACCGGCGGTCCTCAGCGCCGCCAGCTATAAAAAAAGCCTTGCTATGCTAAAGATGGGGGTGCCAGCGAGTCGGATGGCCTAGTATGAGACTACTCACCGTCTCGGACCTGTGGACCACTTATCATCGTCCCCAATCAAGTCGCAGGTATTTCTTGAGTTACGAGTATCTAGGGGCCTGAGGCCTGAGGTTCTGGACCATCTTTGACTTCGTATGGATAACATTCACGTCCGTGGATATAGTCTGGATCTCTAGATCTCAATTGCGATCAGATCGAACTACGCAGGGTGCCGCTGGCTGAGCGCTCTACTGACCGTCACCACGAGTATACAACAATGCTATGACTAGTGGGTGCCTCCCATCCATCTCCCAGGATCTCCCACTCATTCCGAGTGCGCACAAAGCTGAGAATCGACAACATGAAGACGCTACCGCCGAATATCAAAGTCATGGAAGTGAAAGAGCCCACCGGTTTGTGTCATCAGGCATTTGGATCGCATATGATGCTGATAGCTTTGTTAGATAGACTGGTCAATGAGGCAGTCCATCTGACTACACTACTTCAATCGAACGGTGAGAAGGCGCCAACTCGAGCATGAGAGCCAGTCCGATACTCTATAACAGATGCCACGGCAAGAGCATGGATCGGAGGCGACCATAGCCTGCTCCCGTTGTTCATAAGTGCTATGATCAGGGCGATCTGGCTATGCGACGGGGCAGGTTACACTTATGTAGCGATCGACAATGACACTGGCAAGCTCGTTGGTATATCTCAGTGGACAGCTCCTGGCCGTAATCTTTGGGACTCGTTAGTATCAGCCCTCATAGCTATCTCGCCAGTTCAAGACTTATTCTCCGACAGAGAGAATCAACGTGAATGTGGATTTAACGACTTTCTGCAGAGACTGTCGGAGGAAGGGAAGGCTTATGTGAATGGATCGGTGAGCTACTCACTCGTGAGTCGAAACAAGATGCATGTTTATTCCCATTTTACGCAGATCGGACGTGATTACCCGAAGCATGTCGACGAGTCGTTGGGGATTCCTCAGGTTCGCTCCATCACATTTCAGTGCGTCTTTCCCTTGAGCGTTGCTCCCTACAGTCACAAGTCAAGGCTCAGTTCTGTACTATCATGATGGTGCAACCCGAGTATCAGAGACGTGGAATTGCGACTGCGTTGTTTGCGATGGCTTGCGAAAAGGTACAACTGATGCGTGTAAAGTAGTATTATAACTAACCTCCATCTAGGGGAAGGAAACCAGGGCCACTATTGCTTTGTCCACAGGAAATGAACAGAACGTAATTTTTTTATCTACTTTAAGCTACATTTATCGTCTGACGCGCAACGTAGGTCGTTGTGTACGAGAATATAGGTCTGACACTCAAAGGATCCAAGGTGTTCGACTCTCCATGGGGAGAATGGCCATGCTTGGTGTTTCTATGGGAGCAGAAATAGTAATATTTGTATCTTTCGGCAGAACGTGCGCACAACCTCACCGCTTCTTGAGTTGTATTCTGTGTTGACTTCCGAGCCTGTGATTGTTGACTGATTTGCGATAAGACACAAGTTCTGATACTGTATGGTACAACTATGAATATGTTCCCTTTGGATTCATATCCCGTGGGTATGGCACCATTATCTCACGCACAATCTGATCATCCCGTCATGTGCATGCACATCGTTTCTTTATAAACGGGAGTCATGATACGGCTTGCCCGCGCATCCAAGATGCTCCGCAGCACTGGCGACGAGCACTACAGGCTTCTCGCCTCAGATGAAGACCGTAACTCGCCCGAATGCGATACTTATGAGCGTACCAGTGAGGAATACTCTACATACTACGAATTGAATCGTGCACTGAAATGTTCACGAATACCAGACTCGGAATCGGCAGGGCCAACGAGAACGTCCAGTTTCTCTCATCCAGTCCTTCGACAAGTCCTTGGGTCCATGCTCTTTGTTGTGGTCATCGATGCGGCTTTCATTGTCTACATTGCGTACATATTTTCCACCGTGTACTTTGATGACACGAACCTCCCTCTTGTTAACCCGTATATTGGTCTTGAGGACCTCTATCGGCAAGGCCGCGTCAAGCCTCCTCACCTCCCCCCACTTCTGAATCAGCCACACGTTGCGATGCAAGTCTCACACACGGAGCCTCACAAGCCTGCAAGCATAGGTGTGCACCAGGTGTGGCAGACAGACCTGGGAGGGATATCGACGATCGACAGACATCTTCTAGTTGACAATAAAGTGAGTGTCCTCACTCCACCAGTGCGCGGATCAGTTCTCAATCCACGTAAAAGACTAGCACGATTGTTCAATTTCGTGCAATGGACTTCGGGATGGAGGAATGCTCACTTATCCTGCATCTCCCACACCCACGAGACTACTCTGACGGCAACGAGTCACCCACAATCAGCGACGCACCGCAGCTACAGATCTGCCGCATCGACGCCCCTCGTTTCCTCGACAATGATATCGTCACCTGGGCTTCTCGTCCTCGATGCACAGACCCTCCTATGACATTCATCGCAGCTCTAGGAGAAGAACAAGAGATATCATCCCGCTTCCCGTGCCAGTGGGGAACATACCACTCGTTTGAAATCTCATGCGTAGGATCGAGAATAGGCGATGGTACAGACATATGTATGGTGGACGTCTGGTCAAGCTACAATCATGCATGGGGTTAGTCATTCAATTGTACCAGTTTCAACTTCACAGCATCGCTAACTTGAAGACCTCTAGGTTTGTACGTTTATCAGCACCAGACCATTTGATGTACCGTACTGCTCCAACAGTGACAACTTAAATTGTAACAAATGCGGGATGGTAGCATATCTCCGTGACTGCGCTTACTCCACGCACACGGATGAACGAGTTAAGACGCATAAGCCATATCATAGGGTCATAAGTCCAGAACATATGACGGTATGCCCACAAACCTACATCAGTTCTTCCATAGCCGTGTGGCTACTAATGTTATGAGATGTAGCTAGATACATAGAATATTCTTTCCAATTCTCTCCCATCGCAGCGTACACCGCATTGAAATCCCGGCAACGATGCACCCCTCGGATGTCAGCCTTGGGCTCGCCGGTACGATCCAATTTGAATGGTTCCGTGTGCATATCCCCGCGGCAGAGGATCATTTGGCGAAGGTAGTTCATGCAGTGCTGCGCTTGGTCGATATCGCGATCGTCAAGTTTCATTAAGAACATCCCCCGAAGCTGATTGAGGCAATGAAGCTGATGGAACATCGAGGGCACGTAGGATTGCCTTTGTAGATGACCGCGCGGGTTGACATTGGCAGCGATGTAAATGACGCCCTGATTTGGTACGAGAGCGGCCCACTCCATCGCTGCGCTGAGGCCATAACGCAGCTCGTGGTAGTCGAATTGATAGGCAACGGGCTTCCGCTTGACGGGCCACTGGGTAACTATCAGTTATAGTCAGTGATGATGCGTAGACATGAACGATAG
Source organism: Fomitopsis betulina (assembly GCA_022606075.1). Lineage (NCBI taxonomy): Eukaryota > Fungi > Basidiomycota > Agaricomycetes > Polyporales > Fomitopsidaceae > Fomitopsis > Fomitopsis betulina. The sequence goes on from JABYQK010000037.1 coordinate 153,356, forward strand.
CGCCTACAATCCAACAACCCAAGGGGCTCAACGTTTGACAGTCCTATTTGGTGCAAAAACATTGCTTTGATCACCAAGCCTGCGATGAGAAGGGCATATGCGGCTCGAGCAGCGAGAGTTTCTGCCCCGCGCATTGTTGTCAATGTGTCCAGAGCACCGAATGTATGACCTGGGCAACATTTATGATTATGATATGAGAGCATTTGACTTTGACTCACGCTGATGGCAGTGGGAATCTAAGAGAGGTGAGCAATTGCGTAAAGACACGTCTCGTGAAGGCGCTTCTCCATGCATTGAACCACGTACTATAGGTAGTACGTACCGGCACTAGCGACCAGTCGGATAATACAATTCGGGGGCATGGATATGTCAAACCTGTGGATGAACTGGACACTGACCCGGGCATGCATGTTATCTGAGTCGCTTCGTGATGTTCCCGCGTTACTGCATGGCCGACAACGCCGCAGGCTGACTCAGGGGCTGAGCGCTGATATAGGTTATAGCCATCCAGAACTGGACCAACTGCCAGGATGCTGGCTTTGAGCCTGCTATATACCGCTAGTCTCCATTGCCACAGAGGGCCAAAGAGGTCTCTTTGATAAGCCGAATGAGTAGTATGGAAGCGCTGGGGCCGGTGCGTGTGACGTGACCGCTGATGGTCTTAGATCGGTCTTTAGTTTATAATCGTTAACAACAACTTATACACGGAGTGTGGAAGCGCGGACTCTACATGATAAACATTGAGCCGTTGACATTTCAATTTCCTTCCTTTGGTATGTCGAGTATTTATATTCATGTCATTGGCACATGTGCGTCTAACAGTTGAGATAACAGGATCGAAGCCTGAGGGAGGCAGGGCCGCCCCTGTCACCGGGAGTGATACGATGCATATGAATGATGCTGGTTTGAAAAAGTATATACCGCCGAGGCCCCAGGATGGACTGTACAACGGGCGTTGGTGATGCCGTGTTGAGGTGCTGCCACACTCTTCTTGATGAGAACGAGTCGACACTGATACTGCCCAACTTAGTGAATGCTGTACTCGTATCGTGGGTCAAAAGTCACATCCGGAATGATATCCGAGTTGGCGGAGGTCAGCATATAAGCAGAGATTTGCTGTGGAGCATGCTCAGTTTTAACCCTTGAACACTGCTTTCGAGTCGTCAAAATGTCGGCGGAGTTCCAGCATGGTTTCTATATAGGTAATATATTCAGTAGTATTCTCTATGGTGAGTCTGCGGCGTTGGTTCAAGATCACCTCAGCAGCGAAGTTGACGGGGAACACTCCCACAGGGTTCGAGCTGGTTCTATATGGGATGACTATGCGCATACTCTTCCAGCGCAAGCAGTGGAGGACACTGTACCGCAGCAAGAAGGATGTCTTCTTTCTCGCGTTCAGCACACTGCTTCTTCTGTGCGCCACGACTGGGTTAGCGACCAACTGTCTCTTCGGTGAAGAATGGTGGATATCCCACCAGAACTATCCTGGTGGATCCGAACAATGGTTCGCCGATAATGCAGCTGTATGGTACGAGACATGGGGAACTACTGCGAGTATACTGGCCCAGCTCCTTGCCGACGCCTTTTTAGTAAGTTCAGCGCCATCATTCCGTTCGACATATGGTGATGAACCCCTCTAGATATATCGCTGTTTGGTCCTGTGGAACAGCTTCTTGCTTGTATCGTTGCCTTGCCTCATTTGGGTCGGCTCTTTGGGTCAGTACCCCGTGTCTCCCCCATGTTGTACAATCCTCACGACTTCCAGCTCTTGGTGTCATGACTCTCTACTACTCGGGAATTCCTGGAGGTGACAACTTTGCGGGGCTGGCACAAGTGGCAACCATTGCCTGCCTCGCTTGCACAATGACGATCAACGTGTCCATGACAGCTCTCATAGTAGGGCGCATCCTCCGCTTTGCCTACACAACAGGGAAGCTGCTTCCTCAAGGCAGTAACCGTCAATACTTCGGCATCGTTACTATCGTCATAGAATCTGCACTCCTCAATACGGTCTTCGGCCTCATGTACCTGGTCTCATCTGCGGTGGGGAGCGACCTGAGTGGATTGTTCATGTGCTTCTATACAATGTTCACCGTATGTGCCCTACACTTGTCGAATGCGGGTGATTTCTGATTGTGGATATACCAGGCTATAGCTCCACAGCTCATCATTGTGCGCGTTCTAAGTGGGTCTGCTTGGAGCCGCACAACGCATGACGATATTTTGTCTCATTCGATGGCGGTGGCTGACCGTTCATTCGGCGTCGATGTCAGCGGAGGCAGCAGGACGCTCAACAATGTTGAGCACGTTGCGTTGTCTGAGACATCTCTCCAGGGTAGCTCGAAACGCGAGACGAAGTGCTTAGAGGCGGGAGTGTAGTAGCCATTCAGTGTCCAGTTTTTTCATTCTATAGGCCATGCTACCTACCAATTATTGACGGCGTAGAGGACGTGATAGTTGCATTGTGTTTATATATCAACCCCGCTACTTGTCTGGAGTTCAAACTAAAATAGCCGTATCTCTAGCCTGGACTTGTGCAAAGCTCAGGGCGGAAATTTGCACACAGCTAGTCTCGGAACAAGGCCTCGGCCCTAGCTAGCATAGCATTCACGTTGTAGGCCTACGAAATGTATGGAACACCTGAAGCTTCGGACTTCAGGCCTCGCTCCTTCAACTCTATATGCAACCTTAGCATGCCGCAGTGGAGCTCAAGTATATTATACTTCAGGGTCAGAATATAGATGCGAAGCCTATATGAACAGTGGGTGAACGGCGCGTAAGTCCAGGGAGTCTCACTGTTGCTCTTTCAAGATGTTGTAACAACCTCCTCTCCTCCCGACATATGCATTAGGCTACGAAGAAGTACTCGGTTTCATTGATTCTCCCTGAAACCCGTATAAGTCATAGATACGTACGACCTACGAAAATATGCCTCAGCCTTACAAAACGTCAATGTGACCGGGGCGCATCTTGGCCAATGTAACAACACTATCACTATGAATGCAAAAACAGCATGATTGGTAGGAGATGGATAGAGTTCTTGGATGGATGCGAAACTGTAGGTGACCTGCCCCGCATCGACGAAGTAGGTGCGAGAGGCGTATTACGCAGTCCGGAGCACTCCGACAATTTAATAATGTACCGCCGGTTGCTACTATATCGACCTACTCACAAAATCAACCTTCGAAGAACTTGAAGTCTGAGTTCAGACAAGAGTGATCGTCTGGGCGATGGACGATCTGATTGGTGTAAGGACTCGAGGAAGATGGTAGATATCATGTCTACTTCAAGAATCCGAAGAGTGGGCCAGGGGCTGGCAGAAGATACGTAGGTAGCTTCGATCATAGCTGTCCACTACGTCATCGAGAGGGATCTATAGAAATATTAGGAGAACCAGCAGCCGTAGTAGCTTTCAGTTGCGCGGTACGCGTCAGAGCCAGCGTATGTACAAGCACAAGATGCATCGGTACAATGTCAATATGTGAGACCAAGATGAGCAGAGTATATGTAAAGCAACAAAACACGCAGCGACACACGCATCGCACAACCAGTCAGAGTGCTGTCTTCATCCCCTCACCCGGCTCAACAGCTCGCTCAGCTTCCCCACTGCTAGGCCGTCCTTGAAGCCGCTCGGCTCTCCCGCATGCACCTGCGAGGAGCCTCGCCCGAGGACGAGCGAGAACCGACGTGCGCTGCCCTCGCCCACGAGATTCGGGCGCGCCGTCACGGAGTTCGTCTGCAGCGCAACGGCGGGGAGGGAGAACCGCTTGTGCCGGCGCGCAGTGTTCTCCTTCCGCGGCGTCGGCGTCAGGCTCGCGCCCGACCCCACCATCGTCGAATCATTGCCGTCGAACGAGTCTTCTAGCGCGGAGCCCTCGTCGTCGCCCGGCGCGCTGTAGTGCGAGCGACTCGGGCTCGGGCTGGACGTCGCCGCGTGCTGCTGGAAGTCCTGCAGTATCTGGACATAGCTCCGCGGGCGTGCGGCGGCCCGCACCCGGATAGCGGGCACCTCGCCGTCATCCACGCCGGCCGACTCGTCGTCCTCGATCCGGGTGAGCACGCGCTTCGGGCTCTCGAGCGCGAGGTCTACGGCGAGCAGCGCGGCGGGCGACGCTCCGCGGCTGTCGCCCAGGACGAGCGAGGGCATGCTCTTCAATCCGGAGAGTGTGAGGTGTGCATGGGTCGTGCCCGCGCCGACGCCGTGCGGGGTGTACTCCAGGAGGGGGAAGACGGCGTCGTAGCATGCGTCACACGCTCGCGCCGGTTTCTGTGCATCCTTGGAGTTGTCGTCCAAAATATAGAACGTCTAATGGGCGGTCAGCACACGGGACGTTTATTGATTGATAATCCTCGCTCGCCTTGCTAGAACAGCCCCCACAAACACACCGGCCGCATAGTCGACAATGATGCCTCCGTCGTCTCCACCCAAACGTCCGCCCACACCTCATGCAACTCTGCGTCTTTCCATCCGGTATCCAGATGGCAGGCACGAAGTGGTCGACCCGACCTCTCTTCGGCTTGACCTCATTCTCCTCCGGTGAGTACGGCAACGCTTGCAGCGTGCGCCGCAGATGATTTGTTGAGGACGACGATGTGAGCGTCGAGTTCGGTTGCATCACGTTGAGTGACACCAAAAGCGAATTCTTTGCATTCCTGATAGCTGCGCACCACTCATCGCGCTCATCCTCGGTTGCTGTTAATGATGAGCCGTGGGAGAGCGATCCTGCAGGATTCACGCACCTCCGTACACAGCGAAAGACTGCTGCGGACTCAATATCTCCAACCGTCGCTCGTCGCCGGCCTCCCTCGCAGGCGGGACGACAACCTCCATATCCACTAGATCCACAAAGCCCTTGTACACCCAACGCTCGTCCGTCCCGCTGCTTGCATATCTCGACTTTCGCTTCGCTGGGCTGGCATGCAGCCGGAACTTGAGCCCGCTCTCCTTGCGCTTCATCGCCTCGGCCACGCCCGCCATGTCCGCGTCGCTCTTGCTCCGTGTGCGGAGCAGCGGCGGGCGCGTCGGTGATGTGGGCGACGCGTCGGCGCCCCACTTCTCCGAGATGTACTCTCCGTCGGCGCTCGCGAGCCAGAGGAGGCAGTCGGAGAAGAGCAGGAACTCGCGTTCCTTCACAGAGGACCCTTCGAGCTGCAAGAGCGGCGCTCGCTTGAGGAAGGTGCGCCCGGGTGTGGTCAGCTTGAAGGGTAGGTTCACTGTATTCCGCTGCAGTGCAAGAAGGGAGAGCGTCTGCGCGTGCGTGTGGAGGGACGCATTCAAGGATGAGGTGACTGGTCAAGTCAGTTTGAGCTTCTCGACAGCTAAACATACACTCACTGCGCGAGACGAGTGTGTGCACGGCAGACAACTGCGCATACTCTGGATCGTCGGGATTCGTGTGACTTATGAGATCCTTGAGGAGTAAGAGATATCGGGGACACCGCTGAACGATCGTCAGAAGCCAGTCCCGGAACTTGAGTTTGCCGCAGCGCGGATCTGCCTCTCGCTGTGCGATGAACGCAGCGAATGCAGCGTGAGTGTTGAGAAGTGCAGTGTACGACGCAAGGGTATCGGAGAATGCGGAAACAAAGGGCGTGTAGAGTGACAAGTAGGGGAAGTGAGATAGCAGCACTGGGGATAGAGGTGGCGGCGAGTCTTCGGTGAGTGTCGAGGAAGAGGTGTCGAGGAATGCGGTGAGGGATGTGTAGAAGGAGCGGTGCAGGTTCCAGATGTCTATGAAATTGGAGAAGATGGACGTGAGTTCATTGCGGTCCAGGAGTTGTTGCGGGGTGTCTAGCGACGCGATGATGGGCGTCAAGAAGTGCTACAAGCGACGTAGGTAAGCTAGTGATGTCGAATTTGGGTAGCGTGCGCACCGAGTATATCAACTCGAGGCCGTCCAAGTACGACTTCTCCGTGTCGTGAAACTCGTTGATAACCTTCCGCCGCTTTGCCTCTCTCTGCTCGTCAATTAAGCGCATCTGGCTGCGGTGGCGTGCCTTGCGCGAGACGTCGATCGACGAGGGTCGGCGGCCTGGGGAGCGGGTAGCGTGTCTTATGACGGCGGGCGTCGGTAATACGACGGACCCGGGTGCAACAGGCTCTTCAGGAAGGGAGTCGAAGGACGCCATGCTGACCACAGACTGACGATTGACGAGGTTGGGAGCGGAGGGAAGAGAAATCCGACGGAAAGGAAGGTGCTGAGGCTGGTAACGAACGTCTGGCTGGCTGGAGGGCTGGTCGGAGGACGAAGGAAAGTCGACCATAACAGCCGATGCTGTGGGCCTGCAATGAATGTTTAGAAATGAAGAAGAAGTTGAGGACATACCTGGTGCCATAGCGGCTACGTTCGAGAGCAGCCTGCGCGTCCCAGGCTCGAGGACCACTTACCGGCGTGGCGGCGCCGATCCCACAGCGTCACTCACTCGCTCACCGGTGCCACCCCAGCCACCATCCCTCGATAAGGAAGGTACCGCCCTTCGTGCCTCTTCACGGCTTCGCTCACGTAGCATCTATGCACAGCGTCACTATGATGCTCACAACGAGCTGTCTCGGAATCCACCTACTTGAGCGATGGTGTAGCATGTAATGCTCGGTGTAGTCTGAAATACCTTTCACAATTCAGCACACATGGCCGACTAGCTCAGTTGGTTAGAGCGTGGTGCTAATAACGCCAAGGTCGTCGGTTCGACCCCGGCGTTGGCCATATATTTTGTCTTTTTCATTCTGGCTGAAACTTAGGTAGTATAACTGTCTAATAAGCAGTGATGCTTAGTAGATGTGTACATCTGATTCTAGAAGAGGTGCACATGTGTACTCTATGCCAATATTTCACAATTGCAACTACAATCATATGTCATGGCTCTACGGCCATTGATAATATGTGATGGTCCACTGTATGGGTTGAATCGATCAAATAAGTGATAAAACATATACGATCTCTCTACTCGATTAAACCCTGGGTTACAAGGGTTAAGGGGTTCCAGAGGCGTCTCCGCAGGGGCGCGGTACCTCTCATGCCCTCGCACAACAGCGCACCCCTAAGTCGCAGTACTTGCAGCTGTTGTCAACTAGAAGCTGTTTCACGCGCCTTAACTCCACGACTATAATTGATACTGGAACTGATACACTGCAGTAGCAATATCCGAATACCTACAGACGCACATAGCATAAAGAGTCTCAGGTTGTAGGAGGCGATGACGTAGCCTATTTGCTCCGCAAGGGATCTCAGATCCAGTGTCCCACCTTCGATGTACGAAGCGTGAGCACTGCCGAACGACAAATGTCCACCTCCGCAGCCCTCTTCCACGCCTTCACCTCCTCCTCCCCTTCTCCTCAACACCCACCTACCCTCCGCTCAGGTCGATGAGGCTGACACCCAAGTCCCTGGATCGCAAGCCATACCGCTACGAACTCATCCCCGCTGCGGAGCACGGTGTCAAGTCTGTCGCGGGACGCAAGGCATACTCCTACCGGAGATGCCTCAGACTTGTCGCCGTCGCCGCTTCGGCCCTGGCCATCGTCGCACTCATAGTCAGAACGTACCACGCTGCGCTGCCAGTGCTACCATTCCCAGACCCCGAGGATCTCCCGCCCGAGCTGCTCCCGCCGCTGTACGGCAGGTTTCACGACGCCGAGCTGCAGCTTCCACAGCACCAGCCGGATTATCCGCTGGCAGGAGGGAGGAAGTATTTCCATTATAATAATTCAGTCCTATGTGCGTCGCCCAGGCTCCGATCCGTTTCGCTCTCGCTGAATTGTCGTAACAGACTCGGGATGGGGCAATGCGATGCAAGAGTTGCTATTGCTCCATCACCTCTCATACCGTGCCGGCCGCTCGTATGTGTTTCATAGTGTCTATGACCTATCTTTACTCACGCGCACCTAGATTTGTATTCGACAACTACACATGGAGCGACAACAGCGGCCCATGGGCATACAATCAAGACACGATTGTGCCCTCCCATATACCACTATCCGCGCTCATACAAGGTATGTGCCCTATTTCTTTGCTGACAGCTCCCGATTCCCTGTGTGATATCGCAGTGGTGCTGCGCAGATTGCATCCGCTAAGCCCCGCTGCGCACATCCACCACTCGGGTCAATCGTTGAATACCAATAGCCTACGCCACCCCACTTCGCGAATCACTGACAGACATTGCATAGGCCCCACGGTCGGCGCACCCATACCCACGGATCCTTACGCCCCTCTCGCGGTCATACGCGACCACTTCCAAAAGGAATGTCCGAATCCTACATTGATTTCGAGGGACGAAGTCACCAGCCATCTCGATGGCACGGCCACCGCTGGGCAGATCATTGACGCATGGGTAGAAAAGCTCCGCTCGATTGACGACCCCTGCGTCGAGGTGCCGCGACTGGCGGACTCATCCATCTTTGATATATTGTAAGACTTCCTTTGTATACTGTATTTGCTCTGGCTGATGAACATTAGTGTGTTTGGAGACGCTCACCGTCTACTTGACGTTTGGCCTGAGTTCTCGGAGTCGCCGATCCTCACGCAGTTTGGGTGGTCGCCGCTCATCGAACTTGCGTTCGACACGAACCGCGAGACAATATCGCCCGTGACCTTGTTTGAGCCTCCATTGTACACCCTCCCTTTCACGTCGAACCGGGAACGCTACACACCGCTACCCGGGCTGCTGGCACTCCATATCCGGCGTGGCGACTTTGAGGAGCACTGCAAGCTGCTGGCGCGCTACGGCTCGACATACACCGCATACAACGCATTCCCGGGTCTGCCAGATCGCCTAGATACGCTGCTGCCTGGGGATGAGGAGGAGCGCGTGAGTGCGTACCGACCGCACTGCTTCCCGGACATAAGCGAGGTCGTAGCGAAAGCGGACGAGGTGCGCGAGTCTGATGCGGGACAGGGACTGCGGCGCGTGTTCGTCATGACGAACGGGGACACGAAATGGGTGGAGCAGCTGAAGCAGGCGTTGGCGAAGAACGGCTGGGAGGCGGTAGCGAGCAGTCGGGATGTAGTTGTCAACAAGGAGCAGAAGTATGTTGAGCAGGCGGTGGACATGCTGATCGGGCAGCGTGCACAGGCCTTTGTGGGCAATGGGGTGAGTGTTTCCATCGGTTGTAGGCGCAGCGCAATGCTAACACTCGTGCTGCAGTTTTCGAGCTTGACCGGACAGATAGTCATGCTCAGGACAGCAAACGGATTCCCGATAGACTCGAACCGATTCTTTTGAGGCAGACAGCACATAGACACGCATAGGTACCTTATATACCCTGCAGCTTAATTTGTACACATCTTGGAACAACTTGAGCGCGAGTCTGAGCTTGAGAACGTGTTCGCTGCGCGCAAGTGACATGGGCGGCTATTGGAGTCCAGCGTAAGGCGGGCTGCTCTTGGCACTGGCCTTGGGTCGACCTCATCTTCCCCCACGGCGACGAGTGGCCAAAGAGCAGCCCACGATGTTTTCTCACCGCTTTTTGCGACACGGGCGTGCCTCCTCCGGCGACCACGTCCTCCCGACCCCCGCGCACGACCGCCACGACAGACGCACGGGTCGCTCCTGCCAGTGCTTCCCGAATAGGCGCTACACACGCATCGGCCTCTTTCTCCTCATCTCCTTCTCCGTCGCCGCCGTCGTTCGCAGTGTGTTCTGGGAGGCAGAGGAAGGGGAGTACGTCCCGCTCGTTGAGGACTCGCCGGAGAACCATATCTTCCCGCCGCTGTATCAGGCGTACCACGAGCAGGAGCTCCGGCTGCCACAACACAGTCAAGACGGCCGGGACGGCAAATACGTCTTCTTTGCGAACCATGTCCATGGTGCGTGCTCATGCTGCTGCGTAGCCGGTGTTGTGCTGACGGTGCGTCCGGGGGAAGCGTCGGGATGGGGGAACGCAATGCAGGAGTTGCTGTTCAACTCCTATTTAGCGTATAGCGCGGGACGGCAGTACGTAGCCGCACCGAGAATATACGGCGATATATATCCTGACCCAACCGCGCGCAGCTTTGTGTTCGACAACTACACGTGGAACGGAGATGGATCCGACTATACGGACTATAATGGCAAGCTCATCCCGTCGCAAATACCGCATACCGTCATGATGAGAGGTGCGTTTATGTTCGGACCGCCTTTCCCCGAGCTACGAACCACAATGGACCATCCTCTTCCACCTCGACGTTGTGTTGGGACTACGGCCGGCATTTGTCTCGCACGGGCGCTTATGTGGACCATAGGATCAACATGCGGTTCAGTTGTTCGTCGCCAGGGGCAAGGTGAATCTTACAGAAGATGTGCATCGTCGATTGATTCGCTTGTTCAGGTCCTACTGTTGGTGACCCTTTTCCTCCGGGAGTAGATGCTCCCATTGCTGTTGTCAAAGAGTACTTTGACAAGGTCTGTCCGGATCCAACAATTATCGACAGTGACATTGTGACCCGACATCTCCCTCACAATGCTTCCGCACAAACAGTGTTGGAGGCATGGGTCGAGAAATTCCACGAACTAGACGAGTACCCATGCGTCGAATTCGACCCTCAAAGCGCGCAGATATTTACCATATGGTGCGCAATGGTGCGCTTTTCAATGTCCGTCGTATGCTAACAGTCCTGCAGGATATTTGGCTCAAAGCGCGTACTCGATATATTCCCAAACTTCGTCAAGTCACCCATAATGGCTGGCTTCCGCTGGTCGCCTCTCATAGAGTCCGCATTTGAGAACAACAGGCCGCTCATCTCGCCCCTCACCTTCTTCGACAAATATCTCTCGAGCCTTCCCTTTTTCCGCTCAACCGCAAGTTACCCCATGATCCCAGGCCTGCTCGTGCTCCACATCCGCCGCGGCGACTTCTCAGAGCACTGCGAACACTTAGCACGCTGGTCATCCACCTTCAACGGTTTCAACTCCTTCCCCGAGCTGCCGGACCAATTCGAGCCGCCGCCGGGCGCGGGCTGGGGCGAGAACACGCCGGAAAACACTGCGCTGTACATGCAGCGGTGCTTCCCGAGCGTTGAGCAAATCGCAGCGAAGGTCACGGCGATCCGCCAGACGAAGGCGGGGCGCGGGCTCCGGAACGTGTACATCATGACGAACGGGGCGCGGGATTGGGTCGAAGAGCTGAAAACGGCGCTGTTTGCGCTGGGCGGGTTCGAGCGCGTGACTGGGAGCAGGGATGTGGCACTGAGCTGGGAGCAGAAGTACGTAGCGCAGGCGGTGGATATGCTTATTGGCCAGAGGGCGCAGGTGCTGATCGGTAATGGGGTGAGTGTCAGTTCTTTCCTGCTGCAGGTCATTGCTTGACTCTCGTCGTCTAGTTCTCGAGTCTGACCTCGAACATTGTCATGATGCGCATGGCCAATGGCTTCGCACCCGACAGCAACCGGTTCTGGTAGCTTGTGCTTGTAGTAGTGACCGAAGGCAACTTATCCCCCCTGCTGATTAGGCGGCAGCTAGGATATGTCTGTTTAGTTGTTGGATATCACACTAATCACACTTGTCATTCAGCTTGCACATCCACGGCGGATGTGTGCACGGATAATCTAACCAAGTAATAGATCTTGGACCACTTGGAATCCGCCTCCAAGCTCAGAGACGAATTGAACGGCCTTGGGGCTGGCATTACTGACGGAACTGCAGCTGAGGTGTATCGCCTACATATCCGGACAGGAGGTACAAGTAAGAACTAGACTAAGATGGCTAATCAAAATGTGACCTTGTCCACTGGCACAAAAGATGAGGCATCTGCCGAAGTTCTGCAATCTCCTCATCCACTTTGTGCGATGCGCCAGGTTGAATGCATCCTTCAACTGCGAGCATCTTGATGATGGTCCTGACCCAAATGAAGACAATCACTCCTAGCGGAGCTGTTGCGGTAGCGATAGCAGCCGTGCTTGTAGATCATGTTGAGAACGTCAGAAGTGGTGAAGTCTCGGGAGGTGCCCAGCTGAATGAATGTCAATGCATGTTTGCTTGTAGATTTCCAGTATGCCCTGCTGTAGGAACTCATTATCTAGAGTCAGTACCTGTCATATAGTGCATCACGCACTACTACTCACTGGATATCTACATCTCGATCCTCCACATCTGGGGACTTGAGTGTTAGAATTCGCGGGTGGCAAGGCGAAGACCAAGAGTGATAGTGATAGTAGGTTCGGCGCAGGCCACCTCTCCGGGCCGCCACGCCGGCCTCTCGGAGAGGGCTTGCTTCAAAGTCGGCGCTCAAGAGGGGTCGGTTCAGTCGAGCATAGTTCGTCGTGTATAGGGTATATCTATTTGGTGCTGCAGAAGAGGTTGTAGCTTAGATGCTAAGGATACCCCCACAAAAGATCGTGATCATCTCTGTTGTATATAAGAGGAGTTATTGGACTTGCAGATATGGCAACACTTCGAAGGCGATCTCTCTATGTATCTGCGCAAAGAACTATTATCATGCTATTTTCTACACATGTACACAAAGATAACAAGTACTAAATCTATAGGAACCTCATCCGGGGCAACCGGAAAGTGAATTGAATGTGCTAGAGAGGAAACAACGTTAGAGTGCGTGTGATATGACAAAGCGCGTCGGGCTGTGACAACACGCGCCTTGCGCAGTCACGCGTCGGCGCGGTCGTGCTCCATTGGGCCGGTCCGCACCAACATCGATGCCCCAGAAAGGGCGTAGGCCAAACGAAAGCGTGTCCCACAAGATATCGAACGTCGAAGTGGGACATGTCGCTGTACAAGCCACGAATGGGATTTCGTGACCAGTATAGTGACGCAGTGTACTTAGACGGCGATAATGACCCCTGAAGTCCTCCGTGCCCCACTCATCTACACAATGTGCCTCGTCAATAATCACGGCTTGTAGGCGATCCCGGAAGCGATGGTCCTTCCAGAGCTTCGCGAACGACTCGGATTGTGCCATCTCTGGTGAGATGTAGATCATTTGAGCCTCCGTGCATGCTGTTGTCCAGAGCGCCGCTGTGCGACAGTTATCCTCGTTAATCATGACGGCCTTGATACCCTTCGATTCGGCTTCCTTAACCTGGTCGCCGGAGCAGACTTCATCTCAGAGCTAGTAGAACAGTTGGGAACCACTTACCTGGTCCGCTTCAAGTGCTTTCAACGGGCTGATGACGATGACAACCCTCTTCTTCCCTCCAGGCCCTGGAAAACCAGACTCTTTCCGTAGCCGGTCCCCGCGCAAAAAATGCTGTCGTAACCGCGTAGCACCTTGGAAATCAATTGGACTTGCCATGTTTCCGGCTCAAACTCCATCCACAGCAATCTCTTGAGGTTGTCGTTGATTTTACCCTCCGAAAACTTTGACGACATCGGCTTGACGCCCTGAGTCCTCTTCGGAGGTGTCTTGCGCCGTCGAGGCGTTCCAGGACTGCGAGTGGAGCTGCCTAGGGCCTGCGCGGAACGCCTGGGAGGCGTTCGTGGACTCTCAGACATTGCGACGCGTCGAGTCGTGGAAAGGTGAGAGCACAAAGAGAGCGCATAAGCGCCGAGCAGCCAGCCGCACGCGTTCGGACGCGTTTACCTCGAAGACTCGCGCCGCGGCGGAGGCTCCCTCCTCATGTTGAGCTCACGTAACGCTAGAAATACCAATGTAGGCTCATCTGAAGACCATTCTCCACCAGCCCTTGGCCTTCAGACGATGCAAATGGACGTTGCAAATATCTTTTGGCATGGCGAGCAAACATGCTGGTTTGACCGTCCGAGCGCTGTTTTACGCAGCTAGTAGCACGACGTCTGAAAGGTCCGGGGACTTCGGAGTTGCTGGAGTACATTCGTGTGCTTCGAAATAACATTTCACACTGCGAAACCTAGTCAATTGGCGCGTGTTCTCAACCACCAGACAGGCCGCAACAAACCCCCCACTTGGACCGATCTTGAAGCAAGCCCCTCTCACGTCGGTGTGCGGAGCACGAAATACCACGTGGAGGAGGCGGCTTATTCCGAACCTAGGACTCTGGATTGAGAAATAAACGCGTGGCCCAGCCCCGCGGTAGCTACATGCCTTATAAAGGATTTTACGAGGTAAAACTTCCTTCATTCCCGCGCCCCCTCCCTTGCCGGCTGTGCCCCGAGTCGCGCCGCCCACACGAACACCCACGAAAGTTAACATTGAGTGTATCAAGTATTGTTGATCACTTATCTCATCTTTTTATGAAAGCCCAGCCCGCCTTCCAAACTCCCGATTCGCAGCCGAGTGCCTGTGCCACCACCCCCGGCGCTTCCAACCTCCAACCTCCAGAGCTCCAGCTGGAGCCCCAACTTTGAACGCACCTAACGACCGCATCAGCCTGGTACGAACTGAAAAATCTCTCGCAACTGAACATCAGTTGATCATGTCGTTGCACCGACTATCAGTTCATGATTATGGTCGCATAATCCACTGGGGTCGATACGCATGTACTAGACATACTGGATATCGAAATATCCTGGTGTTCTGTACAACTCCGACCTCTCGTGATACACACATTGCTTGGGGTCGTAGTACAGAAGAACAGAGTCACAAATTTCAGGGCAATGTGCCAAGTACCAGGAGAACATCTATGATGCTGCCAGAGAACTCCTCTCCACCAATTTCCTTAGACGGCGCCGCGAAAGACATGTTCGCGACCTCCATGTACTCTGCCCAAATATCCATATTTGTGCTCCAAAACCGAACGTCATCCACGTCCCCGTTAAGGACGGCACGAGTGTACGTCGTCGTGGCGTAGATCTCGACAGACGTGTACGTGTCCACGGGAAGCACGTAGCCAAGCGGGAAGAGCTGCCCAGTCGCTTCGAAAGTGAGGTTGGCGACATGGAGCTTGCTATCCTCGCCCGCAAAGAGAACCCCAGCGTTAGGCGCGTCAGCGCTGGGTTTCACGCTGAATTTGAGGGTATAGGGAGGCCCAACGGACGCATAGGGTGTGACGAGAGTATTATGCGGTGTCGGGTACGCGTATACAACGTCTCCATACGACGGATGGACATATCTGTTCAGGTTCTGGCCCGGTGCCGCTTTGTTCATGACCGGATACACTTCCTCGAACTGCGCGCGCGTAAGCTGCGTATCGCGCACACCCGAACCAGCCCACGTCTTCTCACCCAGAACGGCGAGACTCTGCGCGAGTTGATAGTAATTTTCCAGCATCGTCGTCGCGTTATTCCCCCAATCGTTCCAGAGCGCCATGATGGCACCCCGTAGCCCAAGCGTGTCCGGCGTCGTGTTGTTGCTCGCATCGGTCGCGCTGAAGATGTTCGGTGCCCAGCCGCCGCCGTCTGGGGCACCCGCGAACATCAGATCCAGGTCGAGCGAGTACGGGTAGACATTCCCGTCCGAGTACTTCCCATCGAGGTAGAGGAAAGATTGTTCGGAATTGATGATGCGGTACCCCGCCTCCAGGAGCTGTACGGGTATATCGGCGTCGGGGAAATCCCAGTGCTGGATGGTTATGTTCTGAGAGATAGTGTAGTTGCTCGGCTCGTCTGTGCCCCAGATGCGGATGCTCTTGCCAGCCTCGGTGTGCATGAATGTGGACATCTCATTGACGAACGAGACGTATGCGTTCCCAAGGGAAGCGTCATACTCGTCTGCACCGATGGACACCTCGCCTGAACTGAACCAGGGCAGGAACTCGCCCCAGATCGACTTGATAGTGGGGATAGTATCTGGGTAGGAGAGGTTCAGCAGGTCTGGCTGACCGCTGAGCATTAGCTCAGGCTTCCACTGCGTGATAGCTAGGGAGTGTCCCGGGGTGTCTATCTCCGGAATGACCGTGACGCCGTGGTTTGCGCAGGTTTCCTGGAAGGTCGCGAAGTCGCTTTTTGACCAGCTTTCGTTGATACGTGGCACAAGCCCAGAAAGGGAGGATCCAGGAGGGGGCCGGAAGCGGAACGCTGCATAGAGCTCCTTCCAAGTATCCCCGCCACTGTAGAGATAGTCTGGGTTCCACAGGTTGTCGGAAGCGTGCAAATGGAACTCGTTGAGCTTGAAAAACGAAGCATATATGCAAAGCTCCGCTGCAAGACAACCGTCAGCGTGAGATCAGAAGTGCAACAGATGATAGTTACACAGGAAGGTAGTATCGAACCAATGCCTGCCGGCGTCAAGCATGAAGCCCCGGACCTCCCATCCTGGTGAGTCCATGCCTGTCCCGACTGGAATATTGATATTCGTCACCCCACTAGCTACAGACGATGCGACTTGCTGCAGCAAGGTCACCATGCACCACCACACACCGATGGGGGCGGCAGCCTTGATCGTGCACGTATGCGAAGTCACCTCGAGACTGTACCCTTCAAGCGTCGGCTGTCCATTGTACAAAGTATACTCCAGTGCTGGATCTACGACGACATGGATGCCAGGGGAGGCAAGCGCCCCCGTGCCTACGGGATGGATTGTCACAGGCGGGATCCCAGGGTAGTGCACGATGCTGAGGAGATCTGTCCGGAACGTCTGCGCGAATGCGAATGCGGAGGGCGAGCCGTCGAGGCCGTGCGCAACGTCCACGACGATCTGCACATCAGAAGACAGCTTGAACGTGCCTTGCCCAGACGTGAAACTGGCGACTGAGGGTATCTGGTATGGTAGGCCGGCAGCGCGTACCACGGACACAGACGCGAGCAACGTAAGCCATGCGTACCCGGTCAGCACCGTCGTCTCAAACATCCTGAGCGAAATAGAGACAGCGATTAGGTGCCGTCGCTATCTACTAGCAGTTTCGTCTTTGAGTTGCAGTGCAATGGCGGCGTGTACGGTGTAGCTATAATGATGACAACGAGCATGTGGTTGCACCCCGGATGATACCGCGTTTAGTGACCACATGGATGCTGATTGCACTCATGGCTTCCGAAGATAGTCCTGCCGATTTGTCAAGGCACTAGACTGGCACAAGATTCAAACAAGACAGCGGTGAGTGTAGCAGACGCATAACATATTGCACATGCACTCATAGACATACAACCATGTGAGATCGGAGAATATCGCGGGTGTAGAGCGTTTACTCCTCTTCCTCCTCGCCGCCCTCCTCCTTCTTGGCCGCAGCGGCAGCGCGCTTGCGCTTGACACGACCGGGACGACCGCCGCCATATGGCGAAGTGAGGGCGAAGTCGATGTGCTTTTGTGAATCGAGACGAACGACGAAGGAGGGAACGTTGACAATCTGCTTGCCAACGCTACGATGGAGTGAGCGACTCACGCAGCAAAACAAGACTTGTAGGACGTACCGAATGTGCCGTTGCCTAATCAAGACACGGGCATGGTGGATGCTCTTCGCAAGACCGGCCTTGAAGACCTGAGTCTGCAACCGACGCTCCAAGAAGTCCTCAATCTTGAGGGACAACACGTAATCGAGGCGCATACGCGTCTCGTCGAGCACACCGATGCGGACGAGCCGGCGGATGAGGGCGTTACCCTCGAAGAGACGCTTGGGGTCCTTGGGGTCGAGCTTGAGCAACTCACGGGCCGCACGACGAATCTTGGACAGGATGAGACCGATACGCCAGATCTCGCGCTTGTTGCGCAGGCCGTACTCGCCGGCGAGCTTCAGCTCCGAGTCGAGACGGGCATTCTCGAAGGGGCGACGGGGGACCTTGTAACTGTAGAGTCACAACAACATGGGGCACGGCTTTATCAGCACGGTGCATCCCTCCACATAGTGGATCTTGAAGAAAACAATGCTTACGTCTTGCTGTGGTTCCTCGGAGCCCTGCATATGCGAAGTCAGCACATGCAGCACAATGTCGCGAACAGCGAAGACATTACCTAGGCATTTTTCTTGAGGAGGTCGGAGGAGACGGTAGGGAGGCGTGGCGCTTGCCGTGCGGTCTTGCTTCGGGTACGCCGCCAAGCCAAGGTTAGCGCCAGCCACAACTGCATAGTATATCCCAGCCACTCGGACATTGCCGGGCACTGGACATTCCCTGTCCTCGATACAAGTCATTGGGCCAACGCCGACGACCGACTAATGTCAGTGCCCTGCTTGCTCGCTGTCCCGCCGCTAGACGACTCACCGTCTTTACGCAGTCCTCAAGATGCCGCACTCCTTCGGTTACCGCGCGCGCACGCGCGACATGTTCAAGCGGGGCTTCAAGGGTGCGCAAAGCACACTCTGATTGCGGGGTTGTACTGAATGAATATGTAGAGCACGGCCCCGTTAAGCTGTCCACCTACCTCATCACCTACCGGGTAGGTGACATCGTCGACATCAAGGCGAACGCCGCCCAACAAAAGGGTATGCCGCACAAATACTATCACGGGTATGTGCTATGCATATGGCCATTGGTTGGTTGGTGCTTACAGTGCATGGTAGCCGGACTGGGATCATATACAACGTCACCCCCAGTGCCGTTGGTGTGATCGTGAACAAGGTTGTCGGCAACCGCTACCTCGAGAAGCGGGTGAACATCCGCGTTGAGCACATCCGGCACTCAAAGTGCAGGCAGGAGTTCCTTGACCGGGTCAAGCGGAACCACGACGAGCACGTCGCTGCACGGGAAAAGGGCGGTGAGTCCCGAGTATCTGCCTCCATGGCCACGCTTGTTCACGCATCGAACCTCTCATTCCAGAGCGAGTCACCTTGAAGCGCATCCCCGCACAGCCCCGCCCCGCCCACACCGTGTCGACCCATGGGAACGCGCCGCAGACGATGGCTCCTGTCCGTTACGAGACCACTATTTGAGCCGCTATACTATCCTTCCTCAGGAATACTTGCGTTGTGCACGTATCATGGGGCTATGTCTTGCCATTGTTTCCACTATGCATCCATGCAATGATAAGCGTAACACGAAAACACTGTAAAAGTACATCCGCCCGTGCCTCCCGACTTGATACCTGCACTGAGATGGGTAAGCCTGCGAAGATTGCAGTTCACCTGAAGGGCGCTATGTCGGTCTAGGCGACTGGCTGCGGCTATTGCAGCGCAGCCACCGCGCGCGTGCGTCTTGCACCGACATACTCATCTCAGACTCAGTCGCTGTAGAAATGCCTCCTCATAGACGACGATCGCATTCCAAGGACAGGTCGCGCACCCCTCCCAGCGACAGGAATCGCTCTCGGTCTCGTTCCCCGGAGCGAAAGACTGCACTTCCAGCAGGTGCAGAATCCATCTCAGAGTCTGATTATTTCCTGAAGAACGATGAGTTTCGGGAGTGGTTAAGAGAGGAGAAGAATAAGGTACGCACTAGGAGTCGTCTCCTCGCGCTAGGCATGAACATCATGCACTAGTATATGACCGAACTCCCTAGCGAGAAGTCGAGAAAGTGAGTGCATAGGTGTCCTCGTTTCATACTAACCACTGAACATCAAACTAGGTACTTTCGCAAGTTTGTCAAGGTGCGGAAGACCGCATTGCATGTCATGAGAGCGAGTCCTGAACCCCGAATCATACAGGCATGGAACAGAGGAAAACTACCAGAGCATCTCTACAGCGGGGTGGCAGCGCCGTCTGCCAGTAGTCAGACTGGATACAGGTGGTCTTTCGCCTCCAAGGCGTCCAACGCAGAAAGTGCAGCTCTGCAGGCTGCACGGGACGAAGTCGGGGCTGCCACGCACAACCTCGCCGCCAGCTCTGCCGGTAGCGGCCGCCTCAAAGGCCCTACGTTACCGAGCGCAGCGGACCTGACTCTCGCACGCGAAGCCGCCGCCGAACATCGGTCTGCCGAACGTGACTACCAACGCAAGCGTGGCCGAAAAGAGGGGAAGGAGCAGCTCGAAGACATGATTGGACCTAAGCCCGTCGGGCGGGAGGGCATGCTGGAGAAGAAGCGTGCGCAACGGGAGGGCGACCGCACGTTCCGGGAGCGCGGGGACGAGGGGCTGGAAGTGGACGAGTCCACCCTTATGGGAGGTGGAAGCAGCTTCAAAGACGAGTGCGTCTCACTTCTGTTACTTCCATGTGCAGGCGTGGTGCTGAGAGCTGCTGCACGGTCTCGCTTTCCTGCTGGCCAGGCTGGCCAGGCGAGACGCCGCGCGGCGGAGATTCGAGGAGAAGCGGCATGGCCCGCGGGAAGACCGGGTGGCCGCGGTGCGCGAACGGGCGGACGAGCTACGGCAGAAAGACAGGGCGACGATGGATATGTTCATGCAGATGGCGAAGGCAAAATTCGGATGAGGATGGTATCCTATTCTCGTCGTGCTGTATATGGTCTATCTCGTGCATCTTATGCTGTCGATCTTCTCAATTTATCATCCATGCAAATGACAGCCTCGGTCCGTGCGAAGTCAATATACCTGCTTTCCTTGGGCACGAAGGACTCCACCTTGCTCTCCTCCGAGTCCGTGATGTGAAATTGCCATGCTGGCGCCTGTGCACAGCAGGGAGTCACCAGTGAGTGAAGATGCTCACCATGAATTCGCTCCCTTCCGGTGCATCTACTGTGCAGGCTTTCGCTACAACTTTCCCGGACTTCTGCACAGCGTCCGACAGTGCGTTCGTATCGGTGGGGTGCAAGAGAGAGCGGGCGATCCAGCGTATATACATACTTGGGTATTCCAGGAAGAAACATGGATTGCGACGAAGCAATGTTAAGCTACATATCCTACACGATGAGGGCCGTCCAGATCGGACTAGACTATTACTGGATTGCTCTGGTATCATAGCGAACTGTCTGTGAAAACACTGGGCTCTGTGGAAGGGAAGCTTAGCTATTTATACAGAATCACAAGTCCCAGTGTCGAATGACGTAAAGGCTTCGACTAGCAGGAAGGATGAGAGAGGCTCGGAGAGTTGGGGGTATAGAGAAGACCTTCACCCGCGAAGCTATGCGTGGTATCCAGCTGCGCTACTTTGGGTGTAGGGTTCGCATAGGTTTCCTAGTGGAATTTGCGGCGTTTGAATGGTCGGTCCCTGTGCTAGAAACCCGCTAACGTAGATAAGGACTTAGACCGGGGGAGACTGGACAGGAAGAGGAGATCACACCAATTGTGTATCACGTCCAGCCCTAGCGTACGCTGGTAGAGCGGACTGAGATTTTGCCTTCTGTCTCTTCGACGGCCGTGCGGACCATGCAGTATTCTCCTCCTCAAGATAACCGTCATCCTACATCCGTGGTCAGTCAGTTGCGGCAGACGTAAGAAACAACTGCGTACTTCTGAGTCCCGCTCAGGCAACGGCTCGAGGACATAAGAATCGAGGTTGTCCTCGCTCATATCGTAGTTGACCTGTCAAGATAGTCTCAAACGCGCAAATCATATTGCAATATCTTTGCTCACCAGTGTACTGGTCTCTGAATCCGTACCGCCAGAGGGCTGGATCAACGGCATATTGTTAGAACCTAGACGCTGTGCGGAGGGTCATATCTCAGACGAGGTGCTCTCATGCATACTCCAGGGGTGCCTACACTATGTGAGAGGTGACGCAGCTTCCCCTTCAATTTGCGAGAGAGAGAAACCTGGTCGTGACCGCTTGCAAGAGTCGATACGGTGGAGGCAGTGTCACTGGACTGCTTGAACACCGTACATGGAGTCAGCACATAAGCTTTGTTCTGTACAACCATATGCTCGTACCATTGCGAATATATGTTACGAGGGTTGCGTCGAGATGGAGATGGGAGAAGCGCCTAGAATCCTCAGAGGAGGGGCTTTTGTAGTTCCTGCACCTGGTTATCATCCGGGAATTGAGAGAAGAAATACGGTCCTAACAAGAGAAGGTGGTAACGTGAGCCATTAGTGATGCCGCGAAGACTTCGGTGGCAAACGACAGAGCCAAGCCTCAGCTGATCACCTCCGGAGCGCATTGCTGACAGCTTCAGGAAACCGCGACAGCAGGCGGTCACGACCCCGCAGCACCACCAGTCATGTCAGACAAGGTCACGGCACCAACGGTATTCAGTTGAGACACATATCGGTCATAAGCGTATCTGTGCATGATACATCGGTCAGCAATGACCTTCGTGCGAGAAGGACATAGCAGTCCAATCGCCTACCAAGAAGTACAATACAGGACCCGCCAAACTATACTGATCAGGTTGTGTCCATCTCTTCGTCCCGTGGCCCGCCTCTAATCTCCTCGAAGACCAGCTGGCCTTGCTGCTCTTTCAGCCATTGGACGCTGCGCTTCTCGTCCATGAAATATCCATACACCTTTCGCACGTCGTCGACCTCAACCTGGGCTGCCTTCCGTTTGCGCGCAATGACCTGCGCGGTCGATATTAGGTTGAGTGCATAGCGGAGTGTGTTGTCGCCCGCTATTTTTGTGAGGACTATCAAGGCACCTTCGGCCAAGGTCACATCCTCCTCCTCACACCTGGAGCAGCCCGGGTGCCAAAGATTTGTCAGAACGGCCCGTCTCGAGATGTCCAGGCGTCAAACGCACCGTATTTTTATGATCTGCGTGATCTCGTCTTCGGCGTATGGCGAAGTACTGACGATCAGAACCCTGTCGAGGAGGTCGACCGGAAGACCATGCGGACTGCGGAATTTTGTTCCGCGTATACGTGCCATGCCCCGATTCGACGCCATGATGACGAGAGGGGAGAGTTCATTTTCCAGTGCTCGGTTCAAGAATGAGAAACATTCAATATCGAGCATGTGCACCTCGTCAATAAAGAGCACCTGCGTGGAGAAAACGTGGCAAGTGAATGGCTCGCCAAGACAGAAGCGCGAGGAGTCCTGGACCACTTACACCAGGAATAATCTCAGCTTTCCCTTCCTCTCGCCACTCCGCCACTTTCGTGTTAATTTGGTCACGTAATTCGGGCTTGATCTCACCCGTGTCACCAGCAAAGAGCGCGAGAAATCCTTGTGTCCTGCTGTTGATGACATCGATTTCATGTAGCGAGACTGTATGAACGACCTCTTTTCGTTTTTGCACTTCGCCCTCTGGACATTGCACGAAGCGTGTCTGTGCGTGACCGCAGTCAGTCATCTTTGTCAGGGCCCTCCCACAGTATGACGACACACATCTGCACCCATAGCATCGTAATCCCTCGACCTCGCGAATGATCGGCCGAGCTTGGAAACTTTGCCGGAAGTCTTGTCAATAGCGATGACATCGCCCGCTGTGACCTTTTCCTTCGACAAGGCGTCGATCATCTTCGTGCCGAGTTCGTAGACGGTCTCCATATCCGTGGTCTTGATCGTGAGTTTACCAGTTTTAGTCGCCTGTGAGAAGGGCGCAATGCATCAACGCCCGGCCTACTCTGTTATTCAACGGACTCACCCCAGTTAGGCTACGGTCAATCTGCATCTCGACAACTTCGCCCTCAATAATCTCACTCTCCTCTTTGATGCGGACTCCAATGCTTCGCCGGAGGGCTTGTGTGAGGGCCTCGGTCTTTGACATGGAGAGTGAGAACACCTCGCTCGCGGCGATCATGGTAAATGGCACATCTGCTCCAAGGGTCTGCGCCATTCCTGTGAACGCGGGCTAGATCAGCTCCTACGATGCATCGAGACGTGGATGTAATAGATACCCAACGCAATAGCCGTCTTCCCAGTCGAAGGTGGGCCTGCGAACAGCATGGCACGACCCGCAATTCTGCCCTCCTGCACCATTCTGAGGATCATGCCCGCTGCTTTGCGCGCTTTCGCTTGGCCGACCATCCCCTGGGAGTTAGCACGAGGCTCCAGCCTGTCGTCGAGACCCAGTCCGCGAATATGTGAATGGGCACCTGCAGTCAAACTCGCCTCAGCGAGGCAATAAATACGAGAGAAGAGTGTAGAACGTACCGATACGCTCCATCTTTGTGATGTCGCGGAGCTCTGTGGCTCCTGTAGATATTGTTGCTGCCTATGCGTCGACATGGTGAACAGAGAGCATGAAGCGAGGAGAACACAGGAAGACGGGGCGTACCATGGTCGCGAGTCGGGACAAACGCGAAGGTACATAAGCGCCGAAAGCGTGCTCTGCTCTTACCGCCAACTGCCAGCACCTGCTGCTCCCGGATGTTCGCAGCAAGATGCGGGGCTAACCTGCTTCGCTCTTGCTTCTCGTCTCTGACCATCCCACCTTCTTCAACTCGCACCACGCTGCTGTCGAGGACAAGTGCCTTCGCGTCGCGCAACTACGCTACGGATGCGGGGTCGGAAGTCAATGCTGCTCTAGCGCGGACATCCGTGCTATACAAAACCTACAAGCCCGTCTCCCCGGGTATCCGACACCTCAAACGACCACTCGCTCCTCACCTATGGAAGGGCAGGCCTCTCCGCATGCTCACCGTCGCAGTGCGCAAAAAGGGCGGGCGCAACAACCACGGCCGCATCACCGTCCGCTCGCGCGGCGGAGGACACAAGCGGCGTATCCGCCTCGTCGACTTCATGCGCACTGAGCCTGGACCGCACGACGTCGTCCGCGTCGAGTACGACCCGAATCGCTCCGCCCACATAGCCCTACTCAAGAATCGCGACCCCGACGCTACAGGAGACAAAGTCTGGAGCTACATCCTCGCCTGCGAGGGCCTGCGTGCTGGGCAGGTCGTGCAGAGCTTCCGGCAGGGTATCCCCAAAGACTTCGTACCGGGGTTCAGGGACTCGAGGGACGTCCGGGGCACCGCGCTCCAGCAGCAGAACGAGGATTCACAATCAACGTCTACCGCCTCGCTCGCGCTGGGCATGCTGCGTCAGAAGGCCGTTAAGCCGGGCAACGTGCTCCCTCTCCGCCTCATTCCCATTGGTACCATCATCCACAGCATCGCGTTGGACCCCCAGGGCCGGGGCATCCTCGTGCGCTCTGCGGGAACTTTCGCGCAGGTCGTCACACATGAGGAGTCGGGGAAGTACTCGCATGTGAGGCTGCAGAGCGGTGAGGTGCGGAAGGTGCTGCAGGACTGCCCTGCGACTATTGGGAAGGTCAGCAACCCGCTGTGGAAGAACCGCAACCTTGGAAAGGCTGGCCGTGCGCGATGGTTGGGACGCAGGCCTCACGTCCGTGGTATGGCGATGAACAGGTATGCCGTTCGAGTGCTCGTCATCTGGATGCTTGCCTGATACCTGCTCCAGATGTGATCACCCTCACGGTGGCGGTCGTGGAAAGTCGAAGGGTAACAAACAGCCGCGTTCGATCTGGGGTTGGCTCACAAAGGGAAAGCGGACGCGTAAACCTGGTCCCAAGGGCCCCAAGGGTAGCAACAAGTTGGTTGTGCACGAGAGGCCACGGGGCAAGGAGAAGCGCATGGGTCGGTAGAGTTACACTTCACTACACCAGTATACGTGGTGGCCCTCTCCACTCATTACACCACTCTGTGACGAGCGTTACCATTGTATCGCCCGATGATGGTCCATAGCATCTTACTCAGGCTGCAGATGTTGCAATCAAAGTTAGCGACTTGCTCTTCGTGCTATCAATCACATACTCTGTGCCGCAACGGGGGGAGTACTTTCATCGAAAGGTTGCGTGTAGCTCACTGTTCGTCATTGGATGTGATGAGATGACTTGCCGACCGGATGGTGGTTGGGACAGACCTGTTCGTCCTGTTCGTCCTCGCCCTCCTCGTCTTCGTCACTCTTCTTCGAGAGCTTGCTCTCTTTCGTCTGTTCCGTCGTCCCGACTGCGTCCCTCCAAGCGGTCAGCTCCTCTCCCATCACAGTCTTGGCTTCCGCGACCGCTTTTCTCAAGCTTTCATAGTACGCCTTGCCCTTCTTGCCTCCTTCTACAGAGAACGTGTGCGTCCTCTCCTTTTGCAAGCCCTCTGAAGGGGTGTCCGGTGTGGGATGCAGCTCGTAGGTGATGGTCAGCGCAGACGGCATGGCTGCAGGAGTGGCCCTCCGGAGTGCATTCCTCGATCAAGTCGGATCGGAGATAGCCGATCTACGGGTCTTCGACGCCCAACGCTCTGCTTCCAACTTTCACCTCACCGCCATGCCCGTCATGCCTATCCTTGCTCAATAGCAACCAAGGGTTCTTCTCCGCACCCCTGGTAGTTAGATCTAGACTCTAGACCATAGAAGATACCCTAGAGGCATCCGTTTCTTCTGGCTCTCCGGCATACACTCAGAATCCAAGCAAAGAATAGACATTGTATAGAAATGGGTCATGCAATTCCACCTACCTCTTGTCTTCCCAGAATATCTACGCTGGCGACGTGCTCTCTCGAGCAACTCACACAAGCACTGGACAACCTGCGCACGCTGTATTGCCGCGCACCGACACGCCCGCTCGCGCTCACTCTCCCCGCTAAGCACCTGCCCAGGCACCTCATCCACGACATCTCCGCCCCAGACTCTGGGTACGCCTCCGCAGAAGATGAGGACACAGACGAAGGGCTCGACGAGGAGACGTGCGCCGACGACGGGCCTGACCCGGACGTCCTCCGCTCAGACGCCTTCGAGCGCGACTTCGCGATCCGGTGGCTCACCGGATTCGCCGCCCGCTCTGATACGTGGATCTCCGCCGAGACGGATGACGAAGCGGACGCGCGCGCGCTGCTGGTCGATTCTGCGACAGCGATACTCGCTGCTCTCGCGGGTGAGCAGGAGGAGGAGGCGCTGACCCGACGGTTCGCCTTTCCGTGCGGCTCAGACGGTGGGGAGGTCACAGTGGAGCTGAACGATGCCCCGCTGCTGAGTGCAGACCATACCTCCGTCGGTCTCCAGAGCTGGGCAAGTTCGATCTTGCTTTCTGAGCGGCTCTGTGCGGATCCCCATGCATTCGGCCTCAACGTCCGCGCCGGTGCGAGACAACCTCGCATACTGGAGCTCGGTGCTGGAACTGGGCTGCTCAGCATCATGTCCGCGAAGATACTCGAGCGCCAGCCTGATTCCGGCGCCCCCGCACACGCCACGCACCCCGGTGTCGTCGCGACAGACTATCACCCGCTCGTGCTCGACAATCTGCGCGTGAACATCGGCATCAACTTCCCCTCGATCCATCCGTGCTCCTCGACGGCGCCCGTTGTTGTTCAGGCGTTGGATTGGGAGCACCCCATGTACGAGGGTGAACTGTCGTGCGCGTTCGATGTCATTTTCGCCGCAGACGTGGTATACCATCCGCAACACGCACGGTGGATCCGAGCGTGTGTCGAGCGTCTCCTCGTGCGCCCGGATGCCGGGGTGGACGGAGGCGTCTTCTGGCTGATCGTCCCGCTGAGGATCGCGGGTCATCACCAGGGGATGAGCGACACAGTGGAGGAGATTTTCCCCAAGGCAGTGGACGTTGCGCAGATGGCGAGTGGGGAGGTGACGTTGGCGGTTTTGGCTGTGGAAGATCTGCAGCGGTGCAAGGGTGTCGGGCGCGCGGACGAAGGCGGGTATAAGCTGTTCAAGATCGGTTGGGTGTCAGGGTAGGTTGGATTCTTGGGCTCTTTGCGCTTTCGGAATGCTACGACGGATGCTATTCTACTAATCTACATACAGTTGATGTCATGTCATGCCATACTACCTAGATCGATACTAAAACAAATGGGTACCGCATACGAAATCGAACATGCTGAACCCCGCCGCCTACGTCGCAGTCATCTCACATACGACCTCCCAGCCCGCACAAGGCAAGCGCAGCATCCATAGTGTCTTCATCGCTCGCTTCCCGTGCAAGGCTCCGCTTCGGGTCCTTCGGGGCGTCCTTGCGGAGCCTCATCCACCTCTGAGGCCTGTTCTCCTTGTCCCCATCTACTATCCTCTCCTCCCCCCAAGACTCCATCCCAACAATGCCTGCACCAGTTCCGCCTCGACTGTAACTCCTAGGTGTGAGAGCCTCATCTGGCTCCGTCTCCACATCGGTGTCGCCCCCAAGGTCAAGCACCAGAGGGTCCCCGTCCTCCTGATGCACACCTCCCCGCTCACGTGCACACGCCCACTCAAGAGTGCGTCGCCGCTTCAGGCTACGCCCAAAGGTAGAGTCGAAGTCGAGCAGGGGCGTGCTCGGCTGGACAGGGGACGAGGGCATCGTCTCCCAGAGAGCCGGGGGCGGTGGCGGGGCGCGGAGGTATGGTAGAGACGCGGCAGAACGTGCACGGCGTGGGGGCGTCGTGGTCGCGGGGTCGTGGTCGGACGCGCACGGGCGCTCCGCACGGGCGGCAATCTGGTCGAGGGAGAGGGTGCGTGTAGGTCGCGTGCGCGCGTCGGGCGTGCTGCTGTCTCGTCGCCTCTTGCGCGCGGTGGGCGTGCTCAGGGCGTCGCTGGCACTTGCGCGGGAGAGGTCGTCGGATGTGGGGCTGGAGGAGCGTGTGGTGTGGATGGTTTTGCCTGGCGCAGCGGAGAAGGGGGAGGCGAGCGGGTCATACTTGGTAGTGCGCCGGATGGCCTGCCTGCGCCCGTACTGCCGTTTATTCTGGAACCAGACTGTTACGGCGCGGATGTCCCTGGGGGGAAGCAGGATTATCAGAGGACCCGACGCGTAAAGACGCTTAACCACGTTGGAGGGGCATGCGTGGACTCACAAGGTGTTCTCTTTCGCCAGGGCGTCGCGTTGCTCTCGGGTGGGGTGAGGTGTCTTGCGGTATAACGCCTCAAGAAGCGCGACCTGGTCAATTGAGAATCTCCTGCGCATCCGCTTCTCTAGACTGGACTCGGAGTCGGTGCGGGCGAGGCGTAGTGGGGAGGATAGGCGATGGTTGGCGTGGGGCATAGTACGCCAGGGGGTAGCAGAGGTTGGCCAAGAATGGGGAGGGAGGGGGTAGGAGGGATGATCCCGCCCGGGCTATTTATTCGGAAGCGCGAACAAATATTAAACACACACCGTGTCGCGTCGGTCACGAGGGCGTGTCGCGACGCGACGCGTTTCCAGTTCGTTGATCGCCGAGCATCAGCCGAGCGTGGCGCACTGCACCCTTCTACATACTGAACTACATTCGTAAAATATAGAATAGCAACCCATAACGTTGTCGTCTATCTGGAGCAGGTCCTACGCATCCTGGGCCTCATCCTCCGACTCTTCTGCTGTCTTCGTCCTCTTCCGAGCGCCGTGACCCTCCGTAGCATCCTCGCGCACGCCCTCGTACTCACCGACCTCTTTGGAAACCTCTTCCGCTTCTGCCTTCTTGCTATCCTCACCAAGCTTGCGCTTGGTACCAGCCTTGTCCTCTACGGGTGATTCCTCCGCTCCGCTCTCCTTCGCGTCCTTCCTGTTCGTAGGTGCTTCGGGTCCCTTGCCGTCGGTGTCTACGTCCGAGTCGACGGCTTTCTCCCCTCCTATTTTCACAGAGGATTCGTCCTTTGTGGTGTTCTCATCCCCATCTAGCGTCTTGATAGGGTCCTATGAATACGTGAGGATGTCTCGTGCCTTCGACACTATCGGCAGCGTACATGGCCCCAGTTTTTTAAGCTGAAATTGCTCACATGCTCAGGTAAGCCGGCCATCGCATGCGCACTGCGACGTATGTAAGACTGCCCCAGCTCATAAGACTGCCCCAGCTCATAAGACTGCCCCAGCTCATAAGACTGCCCCAGCTCATACTCGACTACTATCACGTGCGCCGATCGCGGGCGTTTACTGCGCGCTTTCTCCTCTTTGGCTGGGCCGAGCAAGTAGATGTCAATAAAGTATTCGAGCCATCCCCCGTTCACCAAAGAGGATCCCTAACTTTGATGAGAGAAGCATAAAGAAATTAGTTAGGGATCGACATTTGGATTACAGTCCCCTGGACGAGCTCGGATACATAATCTCTGGTCAGATCTGCCAATTTAAAAAATCTTATGTAATTCCTCAGGAAATTCGTAAACATTGTCATGGCAGAACGGTAGTAGTGTACTAGTTGGCCTACTGAACCTGCACTCTCTGCAGCGCACCTTCCGAGTGTGTTCATGTCTCCGCCTAACAAAATCTCAGTGGATATGTCGTCAAGAAGAGGGTGCTAACCCGAAGCCCTAATGAGAATAATATCACGGTCAGGCCTAATATGTTGCGATGGCACAGTGAACTCACTGCTGATTTGTTGTAGCATTCTAATGACCTCTACACCCTACCTATTCATTCCGGGCCTTCTCCTGAATCCATTGAGCCGGCTGCTGAGATGCCACACAGCCAGTATGCAAGTACCTTAGCTGCTGGACAGCAAGCACATCAGCGCTTCAGGGCCGCTTTCATGGAAATCATATGTCCGACCTGGGCAAGCTATGAATCCGAGTCATCTACTGCCTGTGTCCCATTCCATGACATCACAAACATACCTCTTCCACGCAATGTTGAAGTCTACCCAGAGCTTGGCGAGACATCCGTTTCCGAGCCCTCTGTCTTGCCCAGTGAAGGCTCTGAAGTACCCAGGCTCCCCGCACCATCACCTGCCATGTTGCCTACATCACAAGCCGTGTCGGCCATGCCATGTAGCAGTCCGTCCGTGACGTGTAGCAGTCCGTCCGTGACGTGTAGCAGTCCGTCCATGCTGCATGTCGACTCGCAAAACACGGACACGAGTGCCAGCGATCATCCGTGCACCCGAAGTAATTCAGGCTTAACGTTCAACTACGTACCTCCACCATCCCTTGCCACAACGTGCTCTGCCCTTGAGGACATCGACACCCTCCTTCATCCGCCACGCAAGAATGGCATTGGTACAAAACCGTTTTCCGGCGACGACTACCTGCAGACACGCATGACTATGATGCAGTCACTGTTGTGGGTGTATAGCCGCATGAATCGGCCAGGGTGGATCAAGGCGTCGGAGCAGGTCGCACATACGAACCGGGGGGGAGCAAGCCTAGCCAAAACACTTCGGTCCTGGTGTCAAGCATTCATCGTTGATCGTCATGACTTACCGACGAATCCATATGGCGGGTGGAAGCGTTCTATGCTAAAGAACAACGAAGAATTAGCAGAGGAGATCAAGGTGCACCTGCAGTCTGTTGGCAAGTATGTCTGCGCGGCCGATATAGTGCATTACATGGCACGGAGCGATGTCCAAGAATGGCTTGGGTTGACGAAGGGTGTCGGCTTATCAACAGCGCACGAGTGGATGCGCTCTCTGGAGTATCGGTGGATGCGGACACCACGCGGCCAGTTCATCGATGGACACGAACAAGAAGACGTGGTGACGTACCGTCAAGAAGTTTTCCTTCCGGAGATGTTCAAACAGTTGGACAGCTGTTGTCAGTGGAATCCCAATGGAAGCGAAGAAGTATGTGCTCACGTTGACAGGTTCCGAACTACGGTGGCGTGGTATGGAGACCAATCCATCTTCACCGCGAATGACCGCCGCGACATGCGTTGGGTGCAAGCATCTGAGACGCCACACCCTCGCCCCAAAGGAGAAGGTGCTTCCCTCATGGTCGGTGACTTCATTTCTGCCGACTACGGATTCTTGTGTTCGAAAGACGGGACCATGTCGGCGCAACGGTTGTTCAAGCCGGGCAAGAATCACGATGGCTACTTCCAATCACCAGATGTCTTGGATCAACTCACCTCTGCGATGGATATCCTGGATCGGGATTACCCTGATGAGGATCATGTCTTCATCATCGACAACGCTCCAACACACCTGAAGCGAGCTGACGACGCACTTTCTGCTCGGAAAATGCCCAAATTTCCCTCCACCAACTTCGGTGTACTGGCCAACATGATCGGGCCAAATGGTAAAGTGCTTCATGGACCGGATGGTAAGATAATGAAGCACAAGATCTGTATGGCCGATGCAAGGTTCCGTGATGGTCAGCCACAGTCTCTGTACTTTCCGGAAGGTCAGCCACAGTCTCTGTACTTTCCGGAAGGTCACTCGCAAGCAGGTGCTTTCAAGGGTATGGCAGAGATCCTGAAGGAGCGCGGGTATCAGGGCATTGACAGGCTACGCGCGGAGTGTCCAAAGTTCCAGTGCCCACCAGGCGTCACGAAATGCTGCTGCCGGCGTCTGCTCTACAGCGAACCGGACTTCCAAGATGTAGAGTCCCTGGCTCAGTTGCACTGCAAAAAGCGGGGCTACACTGTCATCTTTTTGCCGCGTTTTCATTGTGAGTTGAATCCGATCGAGCAGTGCTGGGGGTATGCCAAGCGGAAATACTGAGAATATCCACCATCGAGTCTGGAGGCCGACTTGGAGCGGAACGTGAGCACGGCGATGGATACCATCACCATCCTGTTAATTCGGTGGTAAGTGTCTCACTCCACAATGCCGTGATCCTCACTGAATATTCCATCCACGGGTCAGATTTTTCACGTGTACACAGTGCTTCATGGATGCGTACAGGAAAGGACTTAGTGGCAAGGAAGCATTGTGGGCGAGCAAAAAGTATCGCAGCCATCGTGTCTTGCCTCAGAGCATCTTGGAGGAGCTTGACAAGTGCCACACCACGTAACAGTGCCATGTAACCCCTCTTCGGTGAGCAATCACTGTCCTTTCATTTCGAGTTCCCGTCCCATAACGAACTTACATGTCACTCACTGCCTGCTACTCCCCGTAGGATGTCGCGCTCGCACCATGTCCGATCATTGATGTTGAACCTTACATTGCAAGTAATCCGTAATCATCTCCTCATTCATGCTGCTCGCAATTCGTACACAGTATATACACACTCCTATAGTAAATACTGTACTACACGCTCCTTCGCTCTACCATCTAACCCTAGACAAACCCTAATGGATAACCCCGATTAGACGCCAAGATAGCCCCAATTCGGGCGCATCAGGTGACCTCTTGCAGATGCCGAGAGTAGTCGAGTATGAGCTGGGGCAGTCTTACTCTCGGCATCTGCAAGAGGTCACCTGATGCGCCCGAATTGGGGCTATCTTGGCGTCTAATCGGGGTTATCCATTAGGGTTTGTCTAGGGTTAGATGGTAGAGCGAAGGAGCGTGTAGTACAGTATTTACTATAGGAGTGTGTATATACTGTGTACGAATTGCGAGCAGCATGAATGAGGAGATGATTACGGATTACTTGCAATGTAAGGTTCAACATCAATGATCGGACATGGTGCGAGCGCGACATCCTACGGGGAGTAGCAGGCAGTGAGTGACATGTAAGTTCGTTATGGGACGGGAACTCGAAATGAAAGGACAGTGATTGCTCACCGAAGAGGGGTTACATGGCACTGTTACGTGGTGTGGCACTTGTCAAGCTCCTCCAAGATGCTCTGAGGCAAGACACGATGGCTGCGATACTTTTTGCTCGCCCACAATGCTTCCTTGCCACTAAGTCCTTTCCTGTACGCATCCATGAAGCACTGTGTACACGTGAAAAATCTGACCCGTGGATGGAATATTCAGTGAGGATCACGGCATTGTGGAGTGAGACACTTACCACCGAATTAACAGGATGGTGATGGTATCCATCGCCGTGCTCACGTTCCGCTCCAAGTCGGCCTCCAGACTCGATGGTGGATATTCTCAGTATTTCCGCTTGGCATACCCCCAGCACTGCTCGATCGGATTCAACTCACAATGAAAACGCGGCAAAAAGATGACAGTGTAGCCCCGCTTTTTGCAGTGCAACTGAGCCAGGGACTCTACATCTTGGAAGTCCGGTTCGCTGTAGAGCAGACGCCGGCAGCAGCATTTCGTGACGCCTGGTGGGCACTGGAACTTTGGACACTCCGCGCGTAGCCTGTCAATGCCCTGATACCCGCGCTCCTTCAGGATCTCTGCCATACCCTTGAAAGCACCTGCTTGCGAGTGACCTTCCGGAAAGTACAGAGACTGTGGCTGACCTTCCGGAAAGTACAGAGACTGTGGCTGACCATCACGGAACCTTGCATCGGCCATACAGATCTTGTGCTTCATTATCTTACCATCCGGTCCATGAAGCACTTTACCATTTGGCCCGATCATGTTGGCCAGTACACCGAAGTTGGTGGAGGGAAATTTGGGCATTTTCCGAGCAGAAAGTGCGTCGTCAGCTCGCTTCAGGTGTGTTGGAGCGTTGTCGATGATGAAGACATGATCCTCATCAGGGTAATCCCGATCCAGGATATCCATCGCAGAGGTGAGTTGATCCAAGACATCTGGTGATTGGAAGTAGCCATCGTGATTCTTGCCCGGCTTGAACAACCGTTGCGCCGACATGGTCCCGTCTTTCGAACACAAGAATCCGTAGTCGGCAGAAATGAAGTCACCGACCATGAGGGAAGCACCTTCTCCTTTGGGGCGAGGGTGTGGCGTCTCAGATGCTTGCACCCAACGCATGTCGCGGCGGTCATTCGCGGTGAAGATGGATTGGTCTCCATACCACGCCACCGTAGTTCGGAACCTGTCAACGTGAGCACATACTTCTTCGCTTCCATTGGGATTCCACTGACAACAGCTGTCCAACTGTTTGAACATCTCCGGAAGGAAAACTTCTTGACGGTACGTCACCACGTCTTCTTGTTCGTGTCCATCGATGAACTGGCCGCGTGGTGTCCGCATCCACCGATACTCCAGAGAGCGCATCCACTCGTGCGCTGTTGATAAGCCGACACCCTTCGTCAACCCAAGCCATTCTTGGACATCGCTCCGTGCCATGTAATGCACTATATCGGCCGCGCAGACATACTTGCCAACAGACTGCAGGTGCACCTTGATCTCCTCTGCTAATTCTTCGTTGTTCTTTAGCATAGAACGCTTCCACCCGCCATATGGATTCGTCGGTAAGTCATGACGATCAACGATGAATGCTTGACACCAGGACCGAAGTGTTTTGGCTAGGCTTGCTCCCCCCCGGTTCGTATGTGCGACCTGCTCCGACGCCTTGATCCACCCTGGCCGATTCATGCGGCTATACACCCACAACAGTGACTGCATCATAGTCATGCGTGTCTGCAGGTAGTCGTCGCCGGAAAACGGTTTTGTACCAATGCCATTCTTGCGTGGCGGATGAAGGAGGGTGTCGATGTCCTCAAGGGCAGAGCACGTTGTGGCAAGGGATGGTGGAGGTACGTAGTTGAACGTTAAGCCTGAATTACTTCGGGTGCACGGATGATCGCTGGCACTCGTGTCCGTGTTTTGCGAGTCGACATGCAGCATGGACGGACTGCTACACGTCACGGACGGACTGCTACACGTCACGGACGGACTGCTACATGGCATGGCCGACACGGCTTGTGATGTAGGCAACATGGCAGGTGATGGTGCGGGGAGCCTGGGTACTTCAGAGCCTTCACTGGGCAAGACAGAGGGCTCGGAAACGGATGTCTCGCCAAGCTCTGGGTAGACTTCAACATTGCGTGGAAGAGGTATGTTTGTGATGTCATGGAATGGGACACAGGCAGTAGATGACTCGGATTCATAGCTTGCCCAGGTCGGACATATGATTTCCATGAAAGCGGCCCTGAAGCGCTGATGTGCTTGCTGTCCAGCAGCTAAGGTACTTGCATACTGGCTGTGTGGCATCTCAGCAGCCGGCTCAATGGATTCAGGAGAAGGCCCGGAATGAATAGGTAGGGTGTAGAGGTCATTAGAATGCTACAACAAATCAGCAGTGAGTTCACTGTGCCATCGCAACATATTAGGCCTGACCGTGATATTATTCTCATTAGGGCTTCGGGTTAGCACCCTCTTCTTGACGACATATCCACTGAGATTTTGTTAGGCGGAGACATGAACACACTCGGAAGGTGCGCTGCAGAGAGTGCAGGTTCAGTAGGCCAACTAGTACACTACTACCGTTCTGCCATGACAATGTTTACGAATTTCCTGAGGAATTACATAAGATTTTTTAAATTGGCAGATCTGACCAGAGATTATGTATCCGAGCTCGTCCAGGGGACTGTAATCCAAATGTCGATCCCTAACTAATTTCTTTATGCTTCTCTCATCAAAGTTAGGGATCCTCTTTGGTGAACGGGGGATGGCTCGAATACTTTATTGACATCTACTTGCTCGGCCCAGCCAAAGAAGAGAAAGCGCGCAGTAAACGCCCGCGATCAGCGCACGTGATAGTAGTCGAGTATGAGCTGGGGCAGTCTTACCTGATCGTGCTTTTCGTGTCCTCCAGCTCCTCTTTCGTCTTGGTCTCCTTGAGCTTCTCTTCCTGCGCGAGGTGCCTAGCATTGTAACTTCCGCCGCCGTATATAAGATTCACCCTCCACGATATCTGCGTTGAGAGCACACGAACCTGGCGACCTTCCTCATGTGCTTGATGTCCTCCTACACACTCAGGGACATCCGCCATCCCAAACGAACCTGGTGTACACACCTCGTCATACTTCTCCGGGTCCTTGTCTGGGTTCTTCTTCAGAATCTCAATAATCGTGTGCCCGCTCTCCAGCCCAACGCCTGTGCCCGCTCTGGTGCTCTTCGGGTCATCGAGCCAGTTCTGCAACTCGTCGGCGTTCATGTTGACATATTCGTTGAACGCAGCGACGACGTCCTCCCTCGACTTGACCATGGCCTCCTTGAATGCACGCGGGTGGAGAGATTGATCCCCCCTCCTCATACACGTCGCATTTAATGGGCGGCCCCGAGCATGGCGTGCAGATGGGCGTGTACGTCTTGCTAGAGATTGTGTCGCAATCTAACCATACTTTGCCTTCCGCGCGCGCTGAATTGAAGGCGGACGACTCGCCATAAAGGGATGCAAATTGGCAGGCCCAAGCCCATTGAGGATTGTATGGTACGTGTATATACGTATACGAATTAACAATATGATACACATTCATCACCCGTCAGTCGGCACCCAAGAACCCGTCCATCTAAGCAGCAGGCATAGGAAGAAAAAGCAATTGCAACCATCAGCGTCCTTTCCACCATCAGTCCAGAGCATTGAGGCTCTGCCTAATCTGAGCCACCCTCTGCTCAACCGAGTCCAGCGCCGCCCGCATCTCCGCCACCTCCTCCCGCCACTCGCTCGGCGCGCGCTGCTGCGCTGCCCACGTCGCGCCGCCACCGCTACCGCCGCCAGTATTCTTCGTGGCGAGGAGCTCTTCCCAGAGGGTCGTGACAACGCCCTGGACCCACTTCTCGCGCTCCTCCGTGCGGCGCATTTCCTTCCTGCGGCCCGCCTCCTCGCGCGAGCCGACCATGAGCAGCGTCCACACGTTGCTCACGACGAGGAACACAATCACGAAGTATAGGATCGCCGTCGACGACGACTGGTCCCACGCGTCCTTGATAAGCTCCCATGCGCCCTCCGCGCTCTGCTTCCCCACCCGGAATGCGCCCTCAATTGTGTCGTACGCCCACTGCAGCCCCCGCTGGTTCCGCTCGTACTTGCGCGACTTGCGCCGCTCCAACTCGCTGAGCGAGACTTGCTCCATGCTTGGACGCGCAGAGTCGGTCGCCTGTGCCTCGGCTTCCTCAACGGCGGCGACATCGACGCCCTCGGGGATGAACTCGGACTGGTGCTCGTGGATGTACTTCCGCATGCTGCTCTCCAGGTCCGAGTGGTATGTCTTTTGCCCATCGATAGCCGACTTCTCGATGATGCCTGTATGCCAATATGAGTGGACTGCGACCCAGTACCAATGCACATACACACCTTTGATGAAACTACGGCCAGTCCACTCGACCTGAGTGGTGACGGTGATTTTCGACGAAACGGCGCTTGCCCAGGTGATGCACGTCTTCGTCTTCACGGAGAACGCTCCACCACTGGGCACCTCCGGCGTCCGCGTCGTCGTCATCATGGTCACATAATCGTCAAAGTCGAGGTGGAGCATCTCATCGCGGAGCTCGCACTTGGCAGACTTCGGGCCGATGCTGCCGTTGAGCGGTTTTGTGTACGACATTTGGCGGTAGAGCAGCGTCGACCCCTCCGCCAGAGGCATCCAGTCGGAAATCTGGAGCTCTGGGAAACATTGCGTCAGCATCGGCCAGTGAGGGAGCAGACACCACAGGCTGACCTGTGAGATTCTGCTCTTGCGTCATAAAGTCCTTGATGAACCCGCTCGTAAACAGCAGGTTATACACCTTCTCCGGCGTGCCGGGCAACACACTCTCCATCGCCACCTCCGAGAAGTGCTCGCCCTTCCTCCCGCACTCGCATATCGTCGCCTTCGGCTTCACAACCGCCGCCTTCGCGCTCGCAACGACGTCGCTCGTGCTGTCGGGCATATCGAGAGACGCCCGCGGCGAGGGCAGCGCGGACGACGCGCCGGGGCGCGCGAGCCGCCACACGTTGTAGATCACGTCGTGCGTGTTGTCGCGCGAGAGGAACGACGTGAACGTGTACTTCTGCTGCGTCGTCGTGACAAGGATCGCGTTCGGGATGACGAACGCGGTCATGCGCTTCTCGAGCGCGGTCACGTCGTACATCGGGATGCAGAGCTGCAGGAAGTCTATGTCAGCCGGAACGCGAGGAAGTACGGAAGGGACTTACGTCCGTGATCCAGCCAAAGATGTTCGCATGGAAGCACAGGTGGTTCTCGGACACGTACAGGCGGCCTTGTATGAGGATCTCTCGTTGCAGTGCACAGCCATAGTCTATGAATGATCAGCGGTGATCACATAGCAAAAAGACGGACACACGCACCTTCGATGAGATAGTCACCTTCCGGCACACTCGGGAACAACTCATGGAAGTCCTGGTTGCGCTTGTTGCTCGCAACCGCGAAGCCAGTCACAGGTATGTCATCCGCGTCCAGGTCCAAATCGTCATCGTCCTCCAGTCCGCTCCCGCCGTCAAGCAGCTCGTCACCCGAACGATAGCTATCCCGGTCACTATAATCGCTGGCCGCATAGTTGAGGCTCGCCTGCCGCGAACGCGGCCCGCGCGACATATCCGAGCTGCGGCGTGGGCGGTGACCGCGATCTGAGACCGAAGACGCCGTTCCCGGGGTAGGCGGCAACTGCGTGAGGTCGAGAGGCGGGACATGTGTCATGCCCATACCCATTGCCAAGCCAGACGCAGCGATGGCACCTGCGATGCCCGTGGGCTTCCGCTTCGGGCTTAGCGAGAGCGCACTAGACGTGGGACTCCTCTGCGAGTCGGTAGTCGGGCTACGCGGCTTCCTCGCCCACACTTTGCGCTTTCTGCCGCCGGACGTGCTCTCCGCGTAACTGTACACACTCGCTGCGTCCGAGTTGTCCGGGACGAGCAGGCTATTCGCCATCGACGGCGCAGCGCTGAACTTGCTGGAGACAGACGTGTTCGGGACGCTACCCGGAAAGTCTGACGAGGTGGGCGATGTCGTCAGGACGCCGTCCTCGGTGACCGTGACGCTCGGCGGAAGTGGGGGTGGTGGACTGACCGTGACGGGCAGCGAGGGCACTGAGGCTGCGCGGTCGTGTTTACTCTCCTTCGTCGACGGCTCCTTAGCCGAGCGCGCCGTTTCTGGCCTGCGCAACTTGCCCTTGCTCACTTTCTTCGACGGCGAAGGACCTGGGCTACGGCTGCGGCTTTGCTCCCGGCCCTTATCCTTCACTGGCGAGCGGCCGTCCGCCAGCATTCGCGACCGCGAGTACGAATCTGTCGGACTCAAGACCTCATGTGAGGGCGACTTGCGCAGACTGGTGGCAGACTTGGGCCGCGCCAGCGAGTGGTCGGCCATCTGGGTATCGAAGAAGGCCGTACGAGTTGTCGCGGGGGTAGGCGTCGTGAGCCCTGCGTCCTCGACCGCGGTGACAGAGCTGTTCGTGTTTGTGGAGAAAGGCGAGCCGAGGTCGGGAATGGAGGGCACGCGCTTCGCGGAGCCGTTGCCGCTAATCTGGTTTTCAGGGCCGTCAAACAACGTGGGCCGCGATCGGGCGGAGTCGCCGTCATGAATATCAGAGCCGTAGGTGGTACTCCTGGGCGACGGAGGGACGACTGTGACGTTCGGAAAGGACTCTGTGCTCCCATTGTACGAGGGTGTACCTACGAGAGTGTGTCGCCGTGGACGTGCTTCTACGCCGCTGGATGCGGGGGAGTCCAGAATGATGGACGGCGGGAATTTGTGAGGGGGACCGGGCGAACCAGAGCGCGAGTCCGCAGAACTGCGGCCGCTAATAGAGTTCGAGGGAGACCTGTTGACGAACTTGGCGAAGAAGTTCGGGGCCATGATAGATTAATCTATGAGTGTTAGTGAAGCATAAGCTACATAGCTTCACACCTTCTCGCGGGACGGCAACACACCTATTTTCCTTGCCTCGCCACGCGTCTCAACGCACGGATGGCTCAGCGTCTAGACCGCGAGAAGGGAGTGACGTTGACGCGTCGTTGAGTATCAAATTGGTGGGGCTGGAGGTACGCCGCGGGGAGTCTGCGTAGGTCAGAAGCGCAAGTGTTTTCAGTTCGTGCAAAAGCGTACGAGGCCCGATAAGAGGCGAAGTGTGGAAGAGGCCTTATGAGAGGCGGATCTCGGAAGGAGAGAGAACGAAGGAAAGGAGGTGATGAGGAGGAGGAGGAGGGATGCATTTAGCCACCGACCGTAGGCGCTTTCGCGCCTTGACGATGACAGCGCTAGCGTTCACTATTTACAATATCACAACAGATCACAACCCAT
This sequence comes from Fomitopsis betulina, assembly GCA_022606075.1. NCBI lineage: Eukaryota > Fungi > Basidiomycota > Agaricomycetes > Polyporales > Fomitopsidaceae > Fomitopsis > Fomitopsis betulina. The sequence goes on from JABYQK010000037.1 coordinate 193,510, forward strand.
AGCACTACAAACTATACTACCACAACCCATGGTAAACATTCTCTGTTAACCGATGCAAGCATGTCTACATAACCTCCTCTACTCGAATTGGCAAGTGTCGCCGGCCTTGGCCCTCACGCATAGCATCGCGCGGCGGGATCCCATGGAATGAGCGACAATGGTGGCCAATACAACTCGCTGAATCCCACGGTAAGTAGACTACCATGATTGATGATTAAGTTTCTGATGGGCTTTTCCACCCGTGCTTAGTCACGGGCGCAGTGCGACTTTCATGAGCTTTCATTCCCATTCGACAACTTGAAGTACTGCGTGTAACAGCCATTACGAGTGACTATCGGATACGAGGTCAACAGTTCGCCGAACGATTCATCCAACAAGAGGGTACTGCTGAGACTGTTTAGGATGCAAGGTGATCACCCGAACGTATGTGAAGTCTTCGACGCCAAAGTGACCATACCCAGAGGCACCACTATATCGTAATGTAAGTGTGAACAGTGAGCGTCTGGGAAAGCAATGGGCATCAGTGATGCTTACCCGAGGCCCTTCAGGCTACCGACGCCTGAGCCCGCCATTCCCATCTCAGTGTGTATAGTCGGGCCATTGATGTTCACCGACCCTGCCGGTTGATTCAGCACCAGAATCCACAAGCTCTTTCGCAACCCACCGGAGTGTATGCGCGCCGCAGTCTCGTGCGCATTGTATACGTCCCTTGTCCACACAGCAGCCATCAGAGAATATTCTGACTGGTTGGCCAAGGCCACGGCTTCATCGACGCTTCCGACTGGGAGGAGCACGATGTCTACGCAAACAAGGTGAGCACTTCATAGATGATGAACCGCGAACGGGTCTATGCTAACTCGGTGCAAAGGTCTCTTCGCTCCATATACGCATATCTGTGGTGACGTTGGTCACTATATGCGGCTGTACAACGCCACCGTCGCGCTTCTGGTCCCCGACGAGAACCTTCGCACCACGGCTGACAGCATCCTAGAGCATGTCAACGAAGCGTTGTGCGGAAGCTTCCGTGAAGAGCGCAGAGAGGATCTCGCCAGGACCGCCCGCTTTCATGTTGCTGAAGTGCTTTTTCAAGGCTTCGGTCAAAGTGGGCGCAACGCTGCGCTGGACGATCACCCGCTCAGTCGACATACATATCTGACCGGAGTTCATCAGTGCCGACGATGTGATGGCTCGTGCAGCTCGCTCGATATCCGCGTCTTCCAAAACCTGCCAAGGAGCGTCAAGTTGATAGCGCGGTATGCACCACTGTGGGGCTTACCACTACGGGGGATTTCCCTCCCAGTTCAAACACGCAGGGCTTGAGATACTTCGCTGCTTCCGCTGCGATTAGCTTTGCCACGGCGGAGCTCCCAGTGAACTGGTCAACAAGAGAGAGTAAGAGTGTGAATGTTTACTATACTCGCTTCCGCTCACGGTTATCTTTCGCACAGCAGGATGGGCAATGATCTCCGCTGTACGTGCAGGCGACTCGCTGCGTTTGGTAGATATGATATTCAGGACGCCGTCCGGCAACCCTGCCTACGAAAGAGTGAGTTTAGATTTGCTTTAGAGCGTGCGTGCACTGACCTCTTTCAGAAGCTCTGCAACAAGCGTCGAAGAGCGTGGACTGGACTCCGAGGTCTTAATAACAACCGTATTTCCGCATATGATCGGCACGGCGACTGCGCGGATGGTCAACGGCAAGGGGGCATTCCAAGGCGCTATGGAGTAGCTAGGACGTCGCGTCATTATAGGTAAGGTGTTCAATACTCAAACAACCCACATAACACCCATCGCTCTACGCTGTGTTGTAACCTGTCCGCCGGCGAGTATTGAAGCGAATGTCTCTCCCTTTAGCTCGTTAATCGCCCCCGCGTCGACCCTGAGGCCGTTGTCCGCGAGCCAGAAGTTGAAGAACACCATGTGGTCGGTCGCAGAGACTTCTTCCTGCAGTGCTTCAGTGGCCTTCTTCCTCCACACATCCGTGGCAAGAAGCTCCGATGCCTTCAGGAACACATCTCGGCGAACGGAGAGAGGCGACTGCTCCCAAGAATGAAATGCGCGGACCGCTGCGTCAATCGCGTCTTGTGCGTCTTGCTTTGAGGCGGCTGCTGCAGTGCCCACTACTTCCCGGGTATATGGGTTGTGCACCTCGAAAGTCCCGCCGTCGCTCGCGGGGCGCAATTGTCCGTCGATGAAGAGAGCGGTGAAGGGAGGTGTCATGGTGATAGTGGGAGTTGCGACGGTGGTCTACACCACTATAAATGAGTGGGACGCCTGCCGTCCCAGATGATGTCGCGGGTGATCAAATCCCTTTCCCCTGCCTGGCCGCCCTCCATCGATTTGATCCCTGGTTGACATAGTGGCGACGCATCCGGTACTAGTACGTGGTCGGCATTGGCGAACGTAATTGAGGGCCAGTCACTAGTGCCACATCTGTGGTATGACCTGGAGCAGTCGCTCTCTTAAGAAGGCCATCAGCCTAATCATGACAAGCTTCCAGGAGCATGTCATCCACATGACCCTCAGTATGATGAGGGTCCTCACTGGCGCAGGAAAAGGGGCACCGTATTGAGCGAGATCCATAAAGTTCAGATGTTGGTCGGCTTTCATTGCCTACAACGAGTCTACGTCTACCATGCAACTGAGCCGAATTCAGCTGAGGGTTGTCTCGTTTGTGCGAATGCCGGGGCAGATCCGGTCGGAACATTCAGGGCTTACGAATCACTCAGATAATAGGGCATTTCCAAGGGCTACATAGCAGCTTTGCAGGCGAATAAAATACAGGGGAAACAGGACTGGGAAGCTTTGTACTTATATATACCCTGATACGTGACTCAACATCGAATAAAAATCATAGCTCAATCCACACATCCGCAGAAACCACTTCTTTGCGATTGTATGACCCACAAATGAAGGGTAACATGGTATCCCAGAGTGGTTCGTCTCTGTTCAAATTTGTCATGGTCGGAGACTTAGCAGCAAGACACTCGAAGCACGGCAGCCAAAACCCCGCATAAGCCCGGTCGGAAAGCCAGAGTCGGCCAGCCGTCCTCGCCTAGTTGAATATTGCGCACGTTGATATCATGATGTGTGAGGACGAGGGGCTGAGAATCGTCGAATGGATCATCACGATACTGGGCTGCAGCAATCTCTTTTGGTAGATGATGCGACCACCAGATAAGGGCAGCATGGTGGAGTTTGTTGAACAAACGCGAAATTTCGGAGTACGACTAGAAGGGACTCCTAGTGTCGACTATGGGGTCGAACAGCGGTGACATGCATGTGCACTGCGCGCCATGGGGCCTGGTACTGTCGATCTAGGAGGTTGGGAAGCACGTAACTGCCGCACGTACTCTCGCAACTTCACCGCAACGCGGATCTTTTCCCAGGTAAGGATGGCCAGGCTTCCCAGAGTGACCGTCCGGGGATGTGATCCATGGCGATGTAGAAGGGGGTAGGGGTGTAAGGGATGACGCGTCGTACTCGTGGAACGGGGATCGTAGTCTCGCGATGCACGAGCTCTAGAGTCAGTGCCTCAAAAAACTCCGCGATGTTTTCATCGAAGTACTCTGCTAGCTTCTGTTCCATCGGTAATACGACGGACGTGTCGTTGGCTGGGAACTTGCCATCCCCACTATCGCCGGTGCGAGGTTTTGTACTCGCGATGAGGTCCCGGATCCGAGAGTCGGTCAAATCATCGACATCCGATGGCTGTCGACGGTGTTAAGTATGCTAAACTCACTGCATAGTCTGGGAAGGACGTCTCTTTGCTTTCTGATAGTCCTGTGGAGGGCTCATCTTCGTATAGCAAGCCTAACTCAGAGAGATGATAGAATTTGGAGCAGTGGGTGGTAGCGAGGTGAGGATTGCCATGAGACCGCGGCTGAAACTGGCTTTTTTAGCTTGCGACTGATACACCATGGTCTCTTTTCTTCAGAGCTCGAGGTGCTATGGCAAGGGCAATCATAAGCTGCAACGAAGCACCTGCTCGCGTCAAGTTATGCACACTTGGTGAGTTCTGTCTCGCTCACCTCATACGACCAAGTGAGCTCGTCATTTCCCTCCCCATTCCTCCATATTGACAGAGGGACGTTGACGCAGTGAAAAAGCGCAAGGGCAATACTCCGTTCCCGAGTAGTCATCCTTCGCAAAACTCTCTAAACAGGAAGCTCGACCAAATCCGAGAAGACATCCAGTCACCTTCGAGTCATGGGAATGTCAAATTGTATTGAGTACCTCTCAGTGTCCATTGTGGAGATCATGACACACTATGAACGGACTTTTGCAGGCTATGGTCAGGGACGGATACCGCTGCATGGTCACAGGACGTCCAGACTTTGATTTTTTTGTATACCAACGACATGAGCGGCGAACGCATACAAGTATAAGCAGACCTTCCACCCATACTTGTCCGAGTCTTCGTTGACCTCTGTGGTATTGTTTATTGAGCACGGGTGATATGACAGCATTCTGTGGGGGGGGAGAGCACCAGGGGGGAAGTCATTGACAAGATAACGAAGGTCAGGGATGCGCTGACGAAACGAGCACAGTTTGAGGGGACCGCTTCTCTCAAGGGCATTCTGCAGTCGTTTGGCTGCCACCTTGAGCCCGATGTCAATGGCAGTGAAATCAATAGACTCGACAACATCATGTAACTTGCTCACCAATTGCATGGCGCGTTCGACAATCTGAATTTTTGGCTCGAAGAAATAGTAGGCCAGGTGAGTTGAGATTGCTCAGTACGCCTTCCGATATATATGAACTCCACCTAGGAGAATATGTATCGCACATGCCTACCCAGCAAAGCCGATGACGCGAAGATCAGAGAATGTATTTTTCTTCCTCCCACAGTCCAATTTACAGCCCACAATGTCGATCTGGCTCGCAGTGGCACCCAAACATCTGGTTCACTCGCTCTGCCCAACCCACAATATCTCCGGATTCATGCAGCGTGTTGCAAGGTCGCTCATCTATCAGGTGCTGCAGAGTACCTTGACGAAGCATATCGAGACATGGAGATGCTGCAGGTCCTTACGAATGATGGCTCATCAGCACAAGTGTTGGATGTTGCACTATGACGTATAGGAGACCTTATCCCTCCGGGGTGACACCTCGAGGAGCGCGCAGGGAGCTAGGCACGAAGAGCTTAGACTTTGGGTGGACTTCACGCGGCCAACTCGTTCACCGGCGAGCATGATCGTGATCGCTAGTGTAAGAGTCATGAATTTTCCATTACACAATAGACCATGTCCTTACTGTGGACATCACCAGGCTGGCTGTACGCGAGTGTGGCGTGCGCATAGGGGTCTTTCGGACATTGCATCAACGTCTCGGAGTGCACTCGCAGTGACGTGATAAAAGCGAGATGCATATGGCATAGTGGTGATCCAGCATTATTTGACCGAATTGTAATCCACAGCAGCTTACTTTACCGTGCGCGCACAGTGTGTCCGCCGAAATCGCGACGGTCTGCACCATTCTCCACACTCCGATGTCAGCGAACAGCGCGAAGGTCTGCACACACGATGACGCGCTCGACGGCACTGTTTACTTGCTGCATCCGTCGCCTGAGGATGGAAAACGGTATTAGGGCAAAACACAGAGCGATGTATGCGCAGGGGCGCACCGCTCTCGCTCGGCGTCCTCTGACGCCTCGGCTCGCTGAATCGCTCCCCGTCTTCACGCGCTTTCGCGTCCTTCACGTGCCTATCTGGACCTCGGAATAAGTTCCCATGTCTGAAAGCGGGCATGGGTGGTGGGTGTGAGGGGAATGGCCAACAATGTGGACCGTTGGAGCTGCGAAAGATCACTGGCACGAAGCTTGCGGTACAAGCAGCACCATTACGTGTTCGGGGTGGACCACACTGCAAAGACGAACAGATGCAACCGCTCTGCCGACTCACTCGACTTCGAGGGTGATTCCACAGCAACTGGCGAGCGTGGATCGGATAATTGTTGAGTGTGTGTATTAATGAGTGGTCTGCAACGGTACGTAGAGTTAGTGCGGGTAGATACTACAAGGCGGAGGGTGCGCTTCTGACAAGGTACCGAAATACAATAACACAAAATAACCGCAACAAGGAAGGTGGGGCCGACAGAATCCGTAATGAACACCCTGTGTCCTTACCAGGGGCCACGAAAGCAAAAAAAACGAAGGAACGTAGACATTGTTGGTAAATTAAAACTGTAGATGAGATGCATGCATAGCGGTGGAAGCAACGAGAGAGAAAGATGCAACGTGGAGCACAGCATGTGGATGTATGTATCAATGGCAGCGCGACGGAGGTCCGACGCTACCGCGGCGATTGGAAGATCGACAGTACCTTCTCCCCCGCTTCCTTGTACTTCTTCAAACCCTTGCTCTTTTGCTTATCTTCGTCCACAGCGACGCTTCGGATAGTGTGATCCGTGATGTTGTTCGCGTCATCGATGGACAGATCGGACGAGTCGCTCGGGGGGCCCATAGACATGGCCGACTCCTTCGACCGCAGCGACGGCGTGCCGGGGACCGTACTAGTACCAGATGGCGAGAGCGACAGCAGCCCGCCCGTGGACGTCGTCGACGTGGCCGAGAGTGTCGCCGAATTGGAGGACATGAGCGTCTTGGCGCTCTGACTCGAGCGCGTCGTGGCTGGGGGTGACCGTTGGCGGAGGAATTGCCGCGGATGCTTGCGGAAGGTAAGCCCTGCCGAGCGTCCTCTCCGCTGCTTGTCAGACGGCGTCGGCGATGTGCCGTCGGGACTCGCGAGATCAGACTCAGTCGACATGCTAGAAAACGTCCGCGGTGCGGGTGGTCTCCGCGGCGTCGATTTGCGGAACACAGCGAGCTTGTATCGATCAACGACACCACGCGCGAAGAGGCTGGTGCCCTTCGCGGCGCCATTGCGTTCTTCAACATTGACGTCCGCCTCCACAAAGTCCCAGTCATCGTCCTCTTCGCGCTCCGTATCCTCGTCGTGTGCGTCGGACAAGTCGCGGTCCAAGGCCGGAATACCCGACTTCTCTCTTCGCCCGCGCTGGCGTTGTGCGCTCTGCCGCTTCGCGGCGGCCTTTGCAGTCTTTGTCTCTTCTGCAGACGTTTCTGCTTTGGCGGCTTCCGAGATCTGCACCTCGTGGCTCCGGCGAGGGACTGTCTTCTTCGCAGCCGCAGCGGCCTGCTCTCTCGCGGGGCTCGGAGGAGCGACAGGCTCTGGTAGCGCTGCCGGGCGCGCTTCTGGTGTCTTCGGCTCGACAGCTTCTGCAGCTGACACTGGCTTTGGTACCTCTGGCGTGACCGGCGCAACCTCTGTTACTTGTCCATCAAGAAGCACATTGTCAATGCTTGGGCCGGTGATGGACTCTTCGTCCTCCTCTTCCTCTTCTTCTTCATCGTCCTCGTCCTCATCGTCCATGATGATCGAGTGCCGGCCCTTGAAGGAGTACCCGTCGAAGACATCGATGTCGCCTTCTTCGGGGTGGACGGAGGGGCTTCGGGATTGCGACGGTGTCACGGCACCATCCTCGCCGTCAGTGCGCTCAGCGTCGGTCTGGCCTTCCTGGTCGGTGTCGGTCTGTTCGTCTTCATCTTTGATTACAGGCTCCATGTCCAGGAAGGTATCGTCGAAGTTCTGGGTATCACTGGCGTTGGATGGGTCGATAGGCGGAATATACGGGGCTGCCGATGCCACAGACGATCAGCATCGCGTCACAGCCGCAACGAGACAAGCACGTACGTATGTAGCGTTTATAATACACATGCGACCAGTCTCTGTGGGTGGATTTACAAATGAGATACAGTGTGATCAAGGGATGCTAACGGAGATACTGACATCATGGAGAAGTACGGGTGCTTCTTGATCCGTGGTTCCTTCATACGTAGAGCAGGGTTGCGTTGTAGCAGCTATGTAAGCGATGCCGATCAGCGCCAGTATTTCGCACATCAACGTAAGAGAACGCACGCCGCGGATGAGACTCTTCGTATCCTGATCCATCGTCCTATCCTCGGGGAACTGCAGCTCGTCTTGCAGCACTCTGTAGTACATGTCGGAATGATTGTTCGCCCAAAACGGAGTCTATCGAGGAGGCGCATTTAGTCCGCATACACACCAAGCCCCACGACATACTCACAATTCCGGTCAGCATCTCATATAGCATGGTGCCAAAGCTCCACCAGTCGACCTCATAGCTGTACGGCTGGCCCTGGATAACCTCCGGCGCAAGATACTCTGCAGTACCACAGAATGTCGACGTGGTGTCCAGCTGCGCAGGGGGCGCCCAATCCTTGCCGGCCTCGCTCTTCATCCAATGAGGTGTTGCAGTCGTCGGCGTGCCCGCGGTGAAGTCACCACGGAAGCTGGATGGCGTTGGTGGCGCCGTGAGGGGAGCATTCCCGCGCGGGAACTCTTTTGATAGACCAAAGTCCGTGAGGACGATGTGCCCGTCAGCGGCAATGAGGATGTTCTCCGGCTTGAGGTCGCGGTAGATGACGCCGGCTGCGTGCAAGCCCTCAACGCCCTCGACGATCTCGGCTGCGTAGAACCTCGCGCGATCGCGCCCCAGGCGGCCCCAACGCGCCAGCTGTGTAGCCAAATCACCTCCGGGATGGAAGTCCTGCGGTCGTGATAAGCTATCGAGACACCAGATGCTGCACAACCGCAACGCACCATGACCAAGAAGAGATTCTCTTTATCGTGGAAACTCCACCACAGCTTGACGACGAACGGATCAGACCCCTCGGCGGCCATCCTCTTCAGCACAGCCTGCTCCGTCAATGTATGCTGAAGTTCCTGGTGCGCCAGCACGTGCCTCTTCGTGATCGCCTTGAGCGCAAACACGTCCTGCGTAGGCTTGTGGCGCACGAGCAACACCTTGCCTGCGCAGCCCTTTCCAAGCACGCGCATCATCTCAAAATCGTCTACCACAACCTTGCGCTGGCTCTTCTTGCCGACCGCGTTCGGGTCCATGCTCTTGGAGCGCTTCTTCCGCGAGGATGTCCGTCCCGTCGTTGAGATCGATGAATCGTCTGCCGACTCGCCTGCTTGCGACGTTCGCGACGATGTGGCCTCGCTCTCTGGCGGCGACGCAAGATACACGCGGGAGGCGCGCAGCATGGGTTCGGCGGACTGCGAGCGCGGGATCCGGTGTGTGGGTATTGCCTCCTCTCCTCCGCCTTCGGCCCCGTTAGTCGCGGTCTCAACGGTAGACGAAGAGGGCTTCGGAGAACGCGGAGTCGGGGCACGGTCTTGCTCCACCTCTGTGCCCTCCTCGGCACCATCGACAGACGTGCCAGACGGCGTAGTGGTCTCAGCCTCCCCCACGACATCCTCGGTGATATCCTCCTGTAGAGACGGCGCCGTTTCGGGGGCCGCTCGCACGCCATTGCCGTTGGTCACCGATTTCACCGCATCCCCGTTGACGACCTGGCTAATAGACTGATGTCCGTCCGCCGAGCTGCTCGGACTGGCGTGCGCAGCTATGTCGGACCTAACGCGCTTGATCGCACGCTCTACGCGCACGCTCTGCAGGTCATCGGTGCGCACTCGATTGAATCGCTTCCAAACGCGGGACTGGCGGAGGACGGCGTCGTTCGCTACCGACGTCAGGTACGCGGCAAGTGCCGTGATAGTGCTATTTGCGGGAGGTATGGGAGGCTGCAGGTCATCTTCGTCGTCCGCTTCGGAGAACGGGTCATTGAGCTCCAGTTTGGGCGACGCGAGAGGAGTGGGGAGCGCGCTCGACACGGAGCTCGTGGCCGAGGTGTGGCGCCCGGATGCCGAGCGTTGGCTTGCCTTCGAGGCGGGTGATGCGAAGCGCGAGAGGGTATTGAGGAAGGCTGATTTGCGTTTCGGAGGCGGTGGGATGGCAGCAGCGTTGATGGGGAGGGATGGCATTTTGTAGCCGGGGTGCGTCTCGCGCAGCTTGGAATGCATCTCGAGGATCTCGAGGGCCGTACGGGTCAGGGTGATATTATGTGTAGGCGCTATAAAACGGGCAAGGAGTTAGCATATAAACGCTTGACGTAAGAGCCAGAGCGTGTGCGACTACGTATCGAAGAGGGAGGTGTGGGGAGGGATGCGGGGAGTTTGTGCGCGCGAGACTGGATAAGCACTCACTTTTAATGTAGATGCTGTACGAGTTGGCTTCGTGGGGCGTCTCGGCGACACTGACGGTCCACGGACCATCCTGATTCTCTGCCCGGACGGGCAAACGCCGTGCGGGCTGCGATTGCACGACTGAATTCCTGATCGTAGGCATATCGGAGGGCTGAGGAGCTGGGGCCGGCTCGTCGGAAGTGTAGAAGGATGGGTCTGCGACACTGGAAGGATTCCTGCGATGGTGCCGTTTGAGACTGTAACCAGAGACGACGTCGACGCTCCGGCGGTTAAACGAGCGAGACTGGGTAGATGCTACTGCAGAGGACTTGCTCCGAGAAGGTTCAAGGTCTTTGTTGAGAGCACCGAGGCCAAGAGCCGTCCTGAACTTGACTCGCTGTGTGTCGCTAGGTTGCTGCGGGACTGCAGTACGTAGGACGCCGAGCATGCGATGGCGAGCGCGGCGTGCTACGCGACGGCCTAGACAGTAACGAAGTGGCGGCGAGAGTGTGAGGAGTGAAAAATTAGAAGGCGAATGAGAGGCAGCGGGCGGAAAGGGCGTGGGCAGGATGGTGCGTGCAAGCCACGAGTCCAGGGGACAGCCGAGGTCGCTAGGTGAGAACTATCTTGATTCTTGAAACTATCACTAGGACAATTGCGTCGCGAGCCTCTCGTCGCGGTGGCAAAGATGGGGGCAAGGGAGAGTGTTATCGAGTTGAACGAGTCGCTGTTATTTATTTCGTCGAGCAAAGCCAAGCCGTCCCAACACCAGTCGATGACCGACGGCGCTTGTCATTGCAGCACTTGCCATATCCGCTCCCTCTGCTCGTCTCTCTCGTCAAAGCTTCGCATCACTCGCAGCGCTGTCGTGGACGCGTACTTCGGGGCATGGCCAATAACCCAGTGTCCGTACGTCCTAGTCTAGAAGCTGCATCCGGTACTTGGAACGGTGTCTGAGCCATTCCGTCTACCCGTCTACTACATTCGCTGAGCCAGTGTGCCATATAGCAACCGTGCCCTGTGCCATGGGTACTATGGGCGCATGTAACGCGCTTGGATCGGTATTGCCAACACAAAACATGGTCTGCTATCCAGGTGAGGTACGCTTTCAAAGCTTGTTCGATCGCATGGGAGGCTTCATCACTTGCCCGGTGGTATGGGTACTCTACCCGGTCACTGAAACCTCTGTATCTGACAGAGTGTGGATGCTTTGCTCACACCCAACACTACGGGCCCTGCCCAGCCCGAGGCCTCGAAACTCGAGCTCTCGTCCATCCGCGAACCCTGTATATTGCAGCTGCGGCAAGAAGTTGCATGACCCGCACGCTTCGCGCAAGAGCTGCAGCCTAGTGGCCGAGGTCTTGGTAGACTACTGCTCGACGGCCTGAATGTTACCGAAGCTGCAAAGCGAATCAGCGATGCACTGCAGCCTACTCTTGGACAATGTTACGTGATAAGTTATCACAGTTCACCGGCACCTATGGAAAGCATCTTTCATGAGTCTTTGGGATCGTGGCCTTCTGACGTACTTATCACTGAATGTATGTCATGATCTCCTTAGTCTCGAACCGACCTCGAACCGCAGATCAAGTTATGCGGCATATTCGAATATCCGAATGAGAACTGCATGCGCACGACTGCGCCAGATGTACTAACCATCCTTGCAACATGTGCATGTGCTTACTTACTATAGTCTGGTGACGATGCTGCGATGAGAGCGATATCCTCTTAGGATGGTGTGGAAGCGAGATAACTATCCGATGGGACGGCAGCGATGGGCGTCGATAATCCTCAAACTTTCTCGCAGCGGCATGGATGCGCTGCAAATCGAATGGCCCGAGCGCACTGTGGCACCACCGCTCCCAAGCCTCCCCTTGTCACTTACTCTCACCTCCCTCTCCCCACGTATCTCTCAACTTTTGAGCAATGGCGTCCTACCAGCTCTTCTGCATGGGCAACCCCCTTCTCGACATGCAGGTTCGGGACGGCGAGGAGCTCCTCAAAAAGTACGACCTCAAGTCCAACGATGCCATCCTCGCAGAGGAGAAGCACTTCCCCATGTTCGCACGTCCCTTCAATCAACCTAACGCGAGGACTAATGCACGCATTTGTATTCTACTTTAGCTACGACGAGCTGGTCGAGAAGTACAAAGTAACCTATGTCGCCGGTGGCGCATCCCAGAACGCAGCGCGAGGCGCAGCGGTAGGTGCCCTTCCCTTCCCAAGCGATCTTCGGTCTCATATCTGCGCAGTATGTCCTCCCGCCTGGCTCCGTCGTCTTCACTGGCTGCGTCGGCGACGACGAGCTGGCTGAGCAGCTCAAGGCCGCGAACAAGCGCGAGGGCCTTGACCAGCGCTACCTCGTCAAAAAGGGCGAGCGCACCGGCGCGTGCGCCGTCGTCATCACTGGCCATGACCGGTAAGTCATGCCCTGCCTTGTCGAGCCCTCCCAGGCACTCACGCGCGGGTCCCCGCCTGCAGGAGTCTGGTGACTGCGCTGCGCGCGGCGGAGAAGTTTGAGAAGGCGCACCTGAGCTCGCCGGAGGTCGCGCCGTGCATCGAGAGCGCGCGGGTGTTCTACATGGAAGGGTTCTTCCTCACACACGGCAGCGAGTCCGCGCTCGAGCTCAGCAAAAAGGCATCCGAGGCCGGCAAGGTGCGCACCGTCCCGTCCCGTCTACCCCAGCAGATCACGCTGATGCTGACGGCCCACAGGTGTTCGTGCTGAACCTCTCCGCTCCGTTCATCCCCCAGTTCTTCCAGGTCCAGCTGCAGCAGATCTTGCCCTACGTCGACATCGTCATCGGTAACGAGTCTGAGGCGGAGGCATGGGCGACTGCGACCGGGCAGCCAGAGCAGAAGGACCTCGCTGCGGTTGCCGCGTCCATCGCCGCACTCCCCAAGTCGAACCCAGGCCGCCCGCGTACCGTGATCATCACGCATGGGCCCAAGGCGACCACGGCTGTCTCGAGCGCGGACCCTACGCACCCGAAGGTGTACAGCGTCCTCCCGCTGAAGGATGAGCAGATCGTTGACACCAACGGCGCGGGTGACGCCTTCGCGGGTGGCTTCCTCGGCGCGTACGTCCTTGGCAAGAGTCAGGACGAGTGCATTGAGGCCGGCCACAAGCTCGGCTCGATGTGTGTCCAGCAGGTCGGCCCGCAGTACCAGTGGCCGAAGGTCAACATCTTTGCTTGAACACGGTGCCATCCTCAGCTTCTGGGGTGACATCAGGTTGCTATACATTATATGTTACGCTCTCAACAGCGATCTCTGTATCATATGGTAGCGTGCTTCTGTTAGCATTATTAGAATGTAGAATATCGAGTCAACCATCGTTATATCTGTAGCCGCACGCATATATCAATATCAGGTTCGCGTCTGTTATCGTCCTCGGTCTACCTCCCAGTATGCATGCAGTTGTAGCAAGACCAAACCATCTAGTATGGTTTCATCCCAGTATCTAAATTAGAATTAATTGCACATCGAGGGATCCGAATCCACAGAGGGACAATACAAGAACAATATATACGATCCTGGACGTCGAATGTCAATGCGTTATATCACCCCTTCGCGATCGTGGCGGCTGCGAGGCCAGCGACTCCTGCGGGAACATCATAAAGTCAATACCGAATAGAACATTACTCCAAACAATGGTCACCGACCTGCGTCAATAGCTCCGCTACCGGTGCACCGTAAGCAAGTCAGCAACATTCATCATCAGCACCGGCATAATGGGACACACCTGAGTTCAGCACGGCCACGCCATCCCCGGCTACGCGCCCGTCCGGCGGCGGCGGCGGCCCCGGGGAAGGCGCATCGTCGCCGTCGCCCTTCACTTCCTCTCCGTCGCCGTCGGCTTCACCATCGGCATCAGCATCCATGTCGAAATCAGCAGAGGCGTCCGGGGCACTAACAGATGAAGGCGGTTGCTCGCTCGCTTGCTCGGGCTCCTCAGGCTCCGTTGTAGGTTGTGCGGTGCTTGTGGCAGCAGGGGGCGGCGCTTGGTCCTCAGTGTTGGCATCAGCAACTGCCGCGGTCGACTCGCTCGCTTTCTGCATGGCGAGCACGGCCTTGACAGCAGCCGCGGTCTCAGCGCTGGAGAGCCTGTCCTCTTCCGCGCCGTTGTCTATTTCGCTGGACGGCGGATCCTGGTAGTTAGCCTGCGTCGAACTCGGGTGGAGGGCCGGCGCGGCCTGCTCGAGCGAAGGGTCGATCGCCGGCGAGCCCCGGGAAGAGTCGTCTTCCATATCGGCGTCTTCGGACTCAACGTCATCCTTCTCGCGCTGTGGCGGTGAGGCGCTACCGCTGTGATGAGGCTGTGGGGGCGGAGGGTAGGGAGAACCGTACGGAGGGTGGCTCATGTATTCTGGAGGCATGCCTGGATGCATGTGTGGAGGGAGGGGCATCCCAGGGGGACCGTACCGATAGTGTGGAGGGTAGTAACCAGGCGGGGGAGGCATGTGGTACATTGGATGGCCCTGGGCTGCCTCTGCCCACGGGGGCGGCGGCGGGGCCGACCAGGTAGCTTGATGAAGCCTTGCGGCAGACGTAGGGGGTCCAATAGATTGTGAGTAGTGCGGGTCCATAACCATGCCAGAATGTGTTCGTGGCGGAACATAACCTACGCACGACATCATCGGACATGGCACAGCACCGAGCAGGATGAATGCGCACTTTGGTTCATAGTGTGTTGACGATAGTAACTGCCAGGGCCTGACGTGCCAGGCTGCGCGACGGCTTGCGGCGGTGAGCCATTTGTACTGCTTCCTTCGCCCTCTCTCGAAGGCGTGACACTTCGAGATCTCGAACCGGAAGACTCGCCATCATTATCCATGACTGGCTTGACCTTCTCAGCCTCAATAGGAGCAATCACGATACCGTTATGCCTGTCTAGACGTTAAGAAGGTACACCATGCGACAACCAAGAACGACATACCGTGACTTCTGGTGTCGGCGAAGCGCGTCGGTCTAGAAACCGACGCATTCAGACATTGTACCACAACAGAGGGTTGTTGACTCACTCTCGTGAATGTTGCATCGCATTGAGGGCATGCACTTTGATTTGTGCGATTAAAACAGTTGTTAGACGTGATACATCGCACGGAACACTCACAAGCCAGGCATCGAATGTGTCTTTGTGGTTCGTTGATGTCGCTTTAGGTCTGCCTCGCGGGCAAATACCTTGTTGCAGCCATTCATCCTACATGGCCATGACCCGATCTCTATTTTCTTCTTAACGGGAGTCTTCTTCTTATGGGTCTCTTTCTTCTCATCGGGCTACATACGGGCATGATCAGCCACAGGGCTGTGGCAGAGGTGGCTGAAGAGCAGAACCGTATCCGGCCACCGACCGCTACTCACCGTCTGCTTCATGTGTGCGCGAACCATCTTGCTCGATGATGGGCAGCAAAATGCTACGCTGGGGCGTCGAAGAGATAGAACGGACAGGGAGGGGGTGGGAGGTCGGGGGACGAGGGTGTGTCGGTGGCTGAGCGGTGGCGTCGAGTGGGGGGCGGCGAAAAGTTGGGTGGCAACTCACGGTGGCTAAGTACTCGTGACGTGACGGTCACGCCACACTAATCTTGTCACACAATGATGTCACAGTACAGCACGTTCCTGTCAGCGAGTCTATCACTGACTGACGAGGGGAGTATAGAGTCACCAGTTGCCACAAAGCGCCCTAGAATGGTATGAGTTCGTTCGCAGGTCTTAATGCTACAGTTATAGATAGTCAACAGACAGATGATTGCAAGAATTAGTAAGCTACTTGGGTAGCCGAGCCTCGAAAACGACAAGCAAAACATAGTTCTCACGTCCGTGAAGTAGTTGGGAAAGCTATGACGGCAATTTGCAACCCATGATACGCACTAGACACAGTGTCAGCCACTAGGACACATATTCAAGTAGACACGCATACCTGATCCGTCCCAAAGCCCAACAGCATGGATCATCTCTTTCGGGTGGAATGCTAAGCTACTCGAGCGATTGATGAACGGAAGATGTGGGTCCCTTGGTGGTGGCATGGTCAGGCCCGTAGTGAGCGTAGATAGCGGATTTGGCCGAACGAATGAATGGACGGCCGTTCGCTGAGTTCTCCAGTTCGACGGTACCAGGGATGAAGTCCTGAAGACAGGATCAGAAACAGTCCTTGGGCCGGAGCAGGCTACTCACGCAGCGAAGACTTCCGCCTGATCGTGGACATCGAATGAAGACAACCCCTGCGGATACATATCCCAGGTATGCAGGGCACGATCTTCTCCCCTGATATCGTACAACCGAACTTCACCATCCACGCTGTTGTACAAATTAGTGAGCAGCTATGTCCATGATCGGCACACGTCACTTACGAGCCAGAAAAGAATTGACCATCGTAAGTCGGATGCCACTTCACATTCTGCACCCAAGATGCGTGGTCATCGTACGCTCGCACAACAGCATTTTCCTCGTCCATGCGTCGGTCAAACACTTTGACACTACCGTCCGCAAAGCTGGCCAAGAACGTATTGATGGACCTATAGTCAGAGACCATGGCAGTTATTGGACTGTCAGAATTGGTCTCGAGGTCCTAAATCGCAGCATCGCAGCATGAGCGTCTGCATTCTGGCCAGGCTCGAACGCACTCACCGAGACCTGACTCTCTGTATGGGCGTCCCAAACCCATACAACGCGCGAGTCACCGCCAACGAGCAGCGTGCCACCCGTCTGCCGCCAATCCGTGATCACTCCGCTGCCGCGCTGGACCTGGAGCACTTCCTTGGCGCCGCGGAAAGAACTAACCATTTGCACGGGACCGTTGCTCAGCGACGGATCATAATTCCGGTACAAACGGATGACACCATCGGCTGGGTGATTTAGCATGAGCTTGGTGTGAGCAGAAGAAACGTCTCCGTACGCACCTGCAGCGGTCAGGATTATACCTCCAACCTCTTGGTTGATGATGTGTAACGAAGTCACACATGTACCTTTGATATTCCCATTGAAGAATCGGTTGAGTCGCTTTCGCTGCATCCAATCCCAAACGCTATAGGAGGCTCAGCTAGGGATCTTCTGAGGAAGCGTAGGTACTCACGTGATGACGTCGGACTCGTTGGCGATAACTAGATGCGGGTCAAAGGAATGGAAAGCCAGCTGCTGCGGGAGTCCCGCGATTTGGATGGTCGAGACGGGCCTATCCCATTTGCAGGATGCTGCAGGCATGTGAGTATGCACTACAGACTACAGAGAACCGGTAGCTTTACGTACATGCTATCTCCGCCTGCGCTCGGGTTGTGCTAAGCACCTGTTCGTTGCGCTGCTGCCGCCAGAGCTGGTAGTTGTACTGCACACTTCCAGGTTCGTCGGCTTCCGGTTGCTAAGCCGAACATGAGGACGCGACCAAGCGAACAGTCAACCTGTGAACGTACCCTCATCTGTGGCTCCTTGAAATACTCGCAGCACCAATCATAGAACCGGCTCTTCAGTGGGAGCACGTCCCGTATGCCGACACCCGTTCCAAGGCCCAGAACAACGCTCGAGTCCATAGAGAATGTGCTTCCGGCAGGGCTGCCCATGCCTCCCGGCGGGTGAGAGTGATTGTGCCGTTGATGCGTCCCGACCCTCCGTCGTGCCCGGAGCCGCTCCATGTCCTCTTCGATGAGCGCCTCGATAACATCCCACGGACTAAACTCGTTGGGGGGCGTTGACGGCTCCTGGACAGACCGGAGAGACGAGTGCGGGGACGGCCGATGCGAAGACGATGCATGTGGCGGAGTGGAAGGTCGGGAGTACGGAGAAGTGTACTGCGCGTAGTTGAGGTTTGGTGAAGGCGGGCGTGACGCACCATCAGGCGCATCAGACCGAGGGGTGGAGGCCGATGTCGGGCGCGGCGATGAACGGCCATCGTCCATGGTGGGGAACGCGATGTTCCCCGCAAGGTTCCGGAGCGCATTAGCGAAAGACGACGTACGGCGCAGTGTACTGGTGACACCGTTCGAGATTGTCCCGCCCATAGTGTCACTTCGTGTGATGGCTGGCCGGCTGAGGACAGGCGAAGGAGGCTGTTGGCCCCGTTCCGAGTGTACAGAGGGCGCCGGTGTCCGTGTTCCACTCTTGAGGTCTGAAGTGATAGGCGGTTCGTTGAGTGTGTTGCTATCCATCTTGATGAACGGCGACTGCAGTAGTAGTGCGATGATATAATCCACCGTCGTCTGCGCGTTGATCGCGACTTCCTCGTATGGGTCGACCGATAGCTCCAGTAATATACTATAAATAGTGAAGAACGATGAAAGGAGGACTCGGTTCTCGTCGCGGGCTTCGTCGTCTCCGAACCCGTCCAACCATTCAGCTACGGCTTGAGACGCCAGATCTTCCTCATGCAGCGGGACACCCTGCTTCCAGCGGCGCTCCTCCTCCCAGTAGATCCACGCGCAGACGATGAAGTACCCTCGCCACTCTTTCACCAAACAACTGATGAGCACCAGGAGCTCTTTTCTGACCATTGGGCTGGCGTCTTCTTTGATAGCTAGCGTGGCGCCAGTAACCACTGCCACCTCCATCCGGAAATGAATACGCTCCTGAAGCTGGTGTTGCGTACCACTGCCTCCACCGCCGAGTTTGTTGATGTCTGGCGAGCCTGATGCACCCAAGAACGTCCCGAGCGCATATAGCGCCGCGCTTCGCACTTCGGGCGAGTCGTCCGCGAGCAGCGCGATCAGCTGGTCCTGAGTGCCTCTACTATCGACGCCGTACGTTTTCACCTCGTCATTCGCGTCCCATATTTGCGCGAGACACAGCGCGGACCACTGCCTGAGCAAAAAGTCGTCGTCGTTCAAACGGTCAAAACACGCGTCGAAGACGTGCGCGCGCCAGCACGCGTTCTGGCCGTGTGGGTAGTCGCGCGCGATCGCGGACAGGATGAACGCGCACATGGCTTTGTGCTCCGAGCTGTTCGGGATCGCAGGGTGAGGCTGCTCGTTCGTGACTGCCAGGATTTGCGCGAAGTACTTGTATCCCTGGTTGGTGTATAACTCGACCTGACATGACGGATCGACGGCGATGATGCGTGCCCAGATGAAAATTAGCACCGGTCGCAGGTCCGCTGAGGCGGCTTGAAGGAGGCGGGAGATGTAGGGGAAGATGCCGATGGTGAGAACGAGGTGAACGGCCCATGGGCCGAGATCGACGAATTGGGACAGGAGGATAAGTGCGCGGAGGCGGTGGGGTTGGGAGAGCAGGACCTGGAGGACGATGGGAAGCTGGTCTGGCGGCTTGCGAGGCACGAGGTGGTGATCGTTCTCGAGGGTCTCCGGCGGGTGTGCTGCATCGCTATTTGGGGCATCCGGCGCTCCCGTTTGCTCTGCACTACTGTCAGGCAGCGAGAGCGGCCCACGTTTGGTCAGTGCAGAGCCTCCCCGAGAGATCCACACTTCGAATGCCGTCAGCTGGTCGCTGAAGAACTTGCTGTGGATGTAGGTATATGCCTGCTCGACGGGGGAAGAAGCAGGAGCTCCAGACTGTGCACGAGCCGTTGCGGACTTACGCGTTGTCAAGGACGCTTCTGTCGTCGTCCCTGGTTGAATGTGCTTCAGCAGCTCAGGCAACTGTCGCAAGCACGAGTCTACCGCCAAGTCCCATGATGCCCATAGAGGATGCGTGTTCGTCGCAGGCAAGGGCGGGTACGTATGTGGCGTACAATGATAGTTCTTCATGACCCGCTCTGCAAGCAGGAAGTTTCGGAAGAGAGAGGCGATGAGTAGATCCGACCGGTACAAGCGCGTAAAGACCTCCCTGGGGAAGGTGGTCCAAGCAATCGTGTCCGTAATCGCTGTGAATATCCAATTCAGCTCCCCTAGCGGCGTTCGACGGTCTTTTAAGTCGCCAGGCAGCTGCATCACCATGTCGCCCGTGATATTACCAGGGAGTTGGTTACACATGATGAACCACCGTAGTGCGATGTCGATGGGTGAGGTCAGACAGGACGTGAACAGGTCGGCAGGGAGCTCCGGACACGATGGGAGCTGCTCGTCGGCGGCACATGCAGCGAGTTGGATGCAGTCAGAGAACGGAGGCATACCCTCTGGATACATCCCTGGGTTCATCGATGCGTCGCCGTCGCGAGCTCGTGCAAATTTGACGAAGCTCTGCAACAAGCGGCCTGCTGCGGAGCAGTCCCAGATGTAGACGCAGGGAGAGAGAAGCCATGTCTGCACTTCTTGGAGGGATACAGGGATATACTGCGTGTACTCCTTGTTGAAGCACCACATCTCGCCGCTGGGTGTAGGTTTTGGCACGCCATGGCCATTGTAGTAGAACAGAATCGCATCCTCTTTGGCCGACTTGCGCAATGAATGGCAGTATTTGCGTAGGTCGTCATACGCTGGATCAAGAAGAGGCTTGAAGGTGATCTTCGCGCTCAGACCCTCGAATTGGTGTGCGAGGTTCAGGCCGATGACATCGAGTGCTTTGGAGGCGGGTAGCGTATGGGGATCAACCCAACATTCGAGAACAGCGCATGGGCTTGTCTTGACAACATCTGGTGGATCAACGTCAATATTCAGACAGAGGACGAGGGCAGCGTTTGCGGTCTTGAGCTTGGAGGGTGTAGTACGCCACGGCGTGATCCGCGGTGCCCATGGGGGTGGAGGGGTAGGATTCCCGCACGTCAGATGTCGTTTGTGAGACCAGTAGGGGAGGGAAGTGAGTGGGTCAGGGAGGTCGGCGACAGACCCTGCTTGTCTAGTGTCCTGTTCAGCCAGATGGCGTATTGGTCCGGTATGGGACGAGGAGGGGTCAGAGCGGGGATAGTCGCGCTCCGTGGACGAGTCGAAATCAGAGCCGTAGCGTCGAGCTTGGCCAGCTGCGTAGCCGTTACTCCCTGAAGCTACACCAGCAGCCGTTACAGGTTACGTAGGATTGCTAGAGAGGGGAAGACGCACCTTCAGGATAGTACGATTGCCCATAAACCGATTGGCCGCGAGATGAAGGCCCAGCAAACATGGCTCTCCCCTTCAGACTAGTCCGCGCGCTCTCCAAGGTGGATGAAAGTATTTTGAGTCTTTACTGCTGTGCCATGGTTGAGCGAAATCCGTGCGGTCGCAGACAAGTAAGTGCGTAATAAGGAATGCTTTACCCTACTAACTTAGTCTTAGTCCTACACTGACTGTGGGATCAATCTCGCCTCGTGACTTGCCCAAATTGGCCTCCCGAGATCCTGATCTTACTGCCTCCTTCTCCTCCTCCTCTGCTCCCTCACCGGAAGGATATCAAACGTAACACAAAGTCATAAGCTTGTCCCAGCCCGGAAACACCGAGTCTCGGCCATCGCAATGCCTGGTCTAGCAGTGGCTGAGCGGAAGAAGCTTGGGTCTTATGATTTTTATCGCGAAGTTCTGGGCAGTCCAAAGTTTGTCGTTGCACCGATGGTGGACCAGAGTGAATTGGTATGTTTCAAAAACGCCGATCGTCCAGAAAAGCTGACACCATCAGGCCTGGAGAAGGTTGTCTCGAAGATATGGTGCCCAAGTACGTAAGTGCACTGGATAGGATTTCGTCTGACTCCAGACGCAACTACACCAGCTCGTATACACACCTATGATCAATGCTAAGGTATGCGGTGCTTCTTCCCTTGCCTGCTGCATGCCATTCATGTTTATTCTAGATGTTCTCGGACCCGAGGCATAAGTATCGGGAAGAGGTATTCAACACATTAGCCGGGGAAGAAGGCGGACCAGAAGACCGGCCACTCATTGTTCAGTTCTGCGCAAATGACCCAGAGCAACTACTTGCGTCCGCGAAAGCCCTTGAACCTTACTGTGATGCCGTCGATATCAACCTTGGATGCCCCCAAGATATCGCACGCCGAGGTCGCTACGGGTCATACCTGCAAGACGATTGGGATTTGATATATAACCTCAGTGAGTGTACCCATTCTGCTATCGCATCGCGGATTCTCATCTATGTAGTCAATACCCTTCATTGCAGCTTATCAATCCCAGTAACAGCGAAGTTCAGAGTCTTCCCTACCGTTGAGAAAACCGTGGAATACGCTCAGATGCTTGAACGCGCCGGCGCACAGATACTTACATGTCATGGTCGCACCCGCGAACAACGAGGGCACAACACAGTACGCAAATTCAGTGTATAGTACCCTCATCTTGCAGGTCTGACTGTCGCCCAGGGACTAGCAGACTGGGAGAAAATCCGTGCTGTAAAGGAGGCCGTCTCGGTACCGGTAATCGCCAACGGCAATGTTCTTTTCCATGGTGACGTGGAACGGCTGCTCGCTGCGACGGGCGCTGATGCTGTCATGTCCGCGGAAGGCAATCTCTACAACCCTGCTCTTTTTTCGCCCGCTCCTATCCCACCTCCATCGTCTGCTTCTTCTTCACCTTCGACCCCAACGGCATCGTCTTCGTCTTCTACTCCGCATTTATCCACGTATTTGACCGGCGCGCACCCCTGGCACACGGCTCTTGCGCTTGAGTATCTCGAGATCGTCAAGACGCAGAAAACGCATACGCCATTACGATGCGTGAAGGGCCACCTCTTCAAGTTGCTTAAGCCTGCGTTATCCCGGGAGACCGAACTTCGGGACAGGCTAGGACGCGTACGGTACGAAAAGCCCGAGACAGCAATGTGGGAGAAGTACGAAGAGATTGTAAAGGAATTGGACGAGCGAATGCAGGTTTGTGTTCCTTTGATAATCCACCTGTGATTTGTCCCCGCTAAGGACTTGTGCAGCGAGACGTCAAAGCCGTAGAAGGACAACCACTGGTAGCACTCGTAACATTGGAACCTCATACGGGCCTACCTATCCTACCACATTGGCTTGCGCAACCTTACTTCCGGCCGCCACCTCCTGTGCCAACGAAGATGAAGGAACAGGCGGAACAAAACAAGGAAACTACAGCTGCCAAGCGTCCACAGCCGGACTCTGATGACCCATACGAAGCTGAGTCGAGTAAACGAGTCAAATTGGACGAGATTTCTCAGGTCGCGGATGGAGTAGCCGTTGCTATAGGGTAATATTGGTTAGTGCGCTGTTCAGAACTTACAATCTCAGTGCATCATTCTGTTTCATACTATGCGTTGTCAGGCGCGTCAAGCATGTGGCTCGTCACTGGTGTTCGTCGTGCGTGTAGAGTGAGAGCTGCTCTGCCGTTTTGTTGCTATTCCGCTGGTGAGGCTTGATCAGCAGAAGGGAGCGGCGCAATATCCACTTGGGCAAGAATGGCCGAATTTGGCTTTCCGACAGGGCTTATGCGAGGTTTTGGCCGTCGTGGTTCGAGTATATTGCTGCCAAGTATCCGACCATGGCAATCTCGAACATATGTGATTCGCTCTGGGACGCCATGGTACCATTGACATACACCAAGAAGAGTGGTTTCCGTGGATGCCTGGTGGAATGTATTTTGATCATGCTCGAGGTTGAGTACAATGAGGATGAGAGCGGTGATTGACGGGTGTGATATGTCTCGTGGGGTTATATTTAATCATCTACATCTACAACTCATATACAGGGCCCGATAGACATACTAGCTTTATATGTTGCAAATCAGAGTCGTTAATCGGTGGGCAGAACTTGCATCGTGTTCACTGCCAGGGTTTGCGATTCTTGTCGGCATGGTCAACGTACCTTGCAAAAATGCGAACCATGCTCGGAGTTGTGTTGAGTATATGTAATAAAATAACAGTCTGTCTAATTTTACCAGCGCCTCGTGCCACTCTCTTGATCTTGTACCGTCAAGTCGCGTTCAACCCTGTCTCTGTTACGCCGACGGCGTGAGTGACTTGAGTACCATACACTACAGAAACTCATTATTGGCCTTTCCAGACTCATGTATGGATTCTGACACCGAATCACCCGTGGCCTCCGACTCGGACACGGCATTACAGACTTCATCTTTCTACAGGATCCCACCGGAAGTGCTGCAGGAAGTCTTCATCAATCAGGAACGCTTCATCTGTGTTGAAGATAAGGTGGCCTCCGGCGGGATAGATGACGAAGAGGCTTGCGGGCCATACTGCTGGCAAGTCGTAACGCACGTCTGTCGCATGTGGCGTGCGGCTGCTCTCGGATTCCCTATACTCTGGAGCCGCATCACACTCACGTCGCATCCAGAGTGGATGGCTGAAATACTGAGGCGGTCTGGAACCCTCCCGCTCCTGGTCGTAAGCCACATCCTACCCGCCTTGCACGACAAGCAGATGGATGCTCTTGAGGTGGTACTTGGCCAGCTGTCTCGCATCCAGACTCTCCATCTGTTGGCAACGTGCACATATTCCCATCCTTTGGGTTCCATCTCAAACATGCTGTCTGGCAGCACACTACGATCACGCACACTCTCACTCTACGGCCCTCTGGTGGCCAAGCAGGCCTACGAGCCTGTCCGCCCCGTATATCTCCCTGCTTTGCTGCACCCTGATCGGACGCCATGTTTAGAGACGCTGAACCTCTTAGGCCCTCACTACGGCATTGTCCTCCGTGGGCCGTGCGCCAGCACTCTCAGACATCTCAACGTCAAAACAGTCTACCAAGGCAGCGATTCACACTGGCCCAACACGACAATCCTCCTAGACGTCCTAAGCGCGGCTCCACTCCTCGAAACCCTCTTGTTCAAGCGACAACATGCATGGCCTGTCTTTGAAGAGCAAACAGTGCCCAGGACTGCCAGTCTACCATATCTCCACACTTTGGTTCTCCAGATGAAGAACAATGAGATGTGCACCGTACTTCAGAGTCTGGATCTGCCCGCTCTGTGCTGCCTCATGCTGTCAATGACACTATCCCCACGAGATATCCCCGTGTTTATCTCTGCGCTCCAGAGCAAGAGCGATGTGCTCGGGCCCATGCACGAGATCAGCATCAAATCCCTCCCTTCGAACTCACGCGGCGTCACTATGGTTGCAAGTGATAATCTGTTAAACACCGAAGGTCTTTGCGGTTGTCGCTTCGACCAATTCACGACGACCCCCCCTATACGTACACCATTCTCACAATCGCCGAGAGCATGATCCTGAAGGACGTTCGCTTGCTCGCCGTAGAGGCGTACGAGATACCTCGATCTTATTGGAGTTTGCTGCTCCACGAAATGCCCAATGTAGCCAAACTCCACATCTCTGGCCTGTTTGCACTGGTGCACTTCCCCTTCGTACTGCGCGCCACACGGGGGCTACACATGCTGTCTGCCGCAGGATATGCAGTCGAAGGGGAACATGACACTAGTGGATTGCAACTGCATTTGCTGAAGAACCTCAACATCCTGCAATTGCACCGAGTCTGCCTCAATAAGGCCACAGACTATACTATAGGACGGGTAGGCCCTTGCATACAAGACTTCTGCGCGAGCCTCAGTGGGGCGGGTGTACTACCGCTCAAAGAGCTAGTCCTTGACTGCTGCTACAATGTGAACGAGGCGACGGCGTCCGCTCTACGCAGCCTTCTCGATGAGATTGGCTGTTGGTACGCTTTTGGGACAAGCTTGCATGGTGAGATTGTGCGGACTTCAGAGTGGGAAACACTGGCGCCCCCCAATTTAAGAATGCATGTATTTCAGATAGCACGTCGACATATGTCCCTGTACTCACTACCGTGTAAGGTTGAGTGTGATGTGTTCTGACTGAGGATATGTATAGCTAAGTAGTAAACTACACCCGCAAGCCACGAAGTTTCGATGTCTCGGATGTCCTATGTATGCTGCGGTGCATTGCACACAATGCTGGTTATAGTTATATGGAGCCTTTGGCAATGTGACCCTGGGTTTGAGAACATGATGTTGAACTTCTACCATTTCAGGTGTTATCTTATCAGGTTTGCCTGATATGGACTTGTATTATGTTCTGCAATGCTACGTACCTTACTGTATGCTCACCTTCCTTTTTCGCTCTTATCTTATCTGCAGGACTCATTATCTCTCCTCCGCTCCTTAGCATATGATATTACTGGTAACCAGGAGTTCTGGCTTTCCATCTTACTAACGCTGACTCACGTAGCTTATGATAATAACTCATGATGACTCGACCATCAGGTGATGGTCTCCCCACATGTATATATACTGGGCTCAGATGCCCTCTAATGTATCATTCCTTCCTGCTCTCTCCCATGTGCCTAACAGGCTCCTCCCTTGAGCAGTTACCCTCAGGTTTGTTCTCCTGCCTTACAGTCACTTCCACCTCACTCCTTCAACACATGACTGTGACAAACTGTATCTTCCCGGAACTGTAGTCCATAAGTGTTATGCCATACCATGACCCAGGTGCTTGGTGTTGAACTTCTACTATTTCATACATTATATAATCAGGCTCTCCTGATAAGGACTTATCTTATGTTCTGCTACACTACTATATGTAGATTACATTCCTTTTCTTCTCATAGATAGTTGATTATACCGAGTTCCATTCAGCATTCCACTCAGTATCCATTCGGTACTCCATTCAGTATCGGAACTCCGCTCCCTTGTCATATGATATTGACGATTATCTATAGTTCCATTTACCGTCTTACTAATGTCTTACTCATGAAGCTTATGATGATGACTCACAACTCAGGCCTCATCTGATAGGCATACTGTACGATCAGATAATGCCTTCCTCTCATGTATATATACTGGGCTCAGATGCCCTCTAATGACATCGTTCCTTCCTCTGCTCTCCCATGTGCCTAACGGGTCCCTCAGCAGTCCCTCAAAGGTTCGTTCCCTGCCTTTACAGCCACTCCAATTCACTCCTTTCAACAGGTTATGAGCCCTGCGCTACACGCGCATACCTAGTTGTTTCCATCCCTGCAGGATCTCCAAGACTACGCTCCTAGGAGTAAGCATAGCAGTTTTGCTAGTCTCTCAGTAGACTCAGCGTTTGACGACCTGAAGTGCCCAAGGCACTAAAGGATCATATTTCCAGTGGGCCTTCATGCCGTTTGCACAAAGTTTA
This sequence comes from Fomitopsis betulina, assembly GCA_022606075.1. Classification (NCBI taxonomy): domain Eukaryota; kingdom Fungi; phylum Basidiomycota; class Agaricomycetes; order Polyporales; family Fomitopsidaceae; genus Fomitopsis; species Fomitopsis betulina. The sequence continues at coordinate 220,488 of JABYQK010000037.1, forward strand.
TCCACCAACAAGACCTGAGAGAAAAGTCCGTTGACGCCGACTCTACCTCTTCAAGTAAGAAGACGTATCTAACGTTTTCTTGATTCCAGTCACATCCTCTCCCCGCTCCCGTCCGCTCCAACCCCGCCACCCAGCCGCACTCACTCGCTGAACGCCTTTCAGCACCAGCTCCTCGCCCGCTCCCCGACTTCAAGAAGAAGTCTACTGAAGAAGTCATCGGGATCCTCGAGAAGAAAGTCAGTGCCACCATCGAGCGCTATCAAGCGATCTTTGACAAGAAGTATCTCTTCAAATCGCTTCTCGGAGACTCCCAGTGTGCGCTCCACCACTTCGCCGACCAATTAAATTGGGTCAGCGACAACTTCGACAAGGCCAATCAGTGGTCTAAGCAGCAGCGAGATAGCATCTCGTGGGCTTGCGGTTGTGTCGGCACAGTCGAATTCTTGACACCGCAGGAGCCGCTCGTCAAGCGGTATAGAAAGGTCACAAAGGACCTAATGAGCATAGCCAACGGGGGCTATCTGGACTGGATCAGTTTGTAGACAGGTCGGCGTACCTAGCGCTTTTGTTGTATTCATCACTGGAAATATACACTAGTCAAGCATCACATTGTGGCTTCATCTGAGCATCAGCCAGACAATAATTCAGAAGCATCAGAAGAAGAAACTCCATATGATTGTAGAGGTCTTCAACACCTCTTCGACATCACAGAATTAAGAGACTATCACCGACGGCCTGAAGAAACTGAATACCAGTTTTGGCCGTGTGACAAAACAGTCTGTGAGCATAGGTGGTCAGGTCCATACATTGGAAGTACAGACTGGGGTATCCCGGTTGACCACTGGCAAGAAGACAACTCTTATTCTGTATTCACTTCTCTAAGCTTCTTTGAGGGTTCTGAACCTGAACCTCAGCATTTAGCTTCAATCCCAGAGTATGGGTCTCCTTCTATCCCCGGCTCTAGAGCACAGTCTCCTACTCCTATCGCCTCCCCAGTAAACCTATCTCCATCATTTGTTCCTACTACATTACCGTCTGATCTATTGAATCTCTTCGAAGAAGACGACATAGGGGAATTACTAGCACCATCTCAAGAAGAAGCAGAGGAAGCAAGTCTATCGTCTGACCTCGCTTTTGTTCTTGACCACCCTCTGTTTCTGAAGAAGTCTCAGACTTCTTCGAATTTCATATTCTAACCGCCACCATGTCAGACATGAAGGCTGACAGTATCCCTGTCCTTAAAAAGTCCTCGGACTACAAGGTGTGGTCGAGCCAAATGCTCGGCTACTTAACGTTTATCGAGGCTGATGACGCCCTCAAAACTGGTGATCTTACTAAAGCAGATTACAAGAAGGCAAATGCCCGAGCCAAGGGTGTTATCCTCATGCGCACAGACAACAGTTTCCACCATCTCCTCTATGAGAAGGATGAGAATGGTGATGAGGTCATGAAATCGGCTAAGGACATGTGGGCGGCACTCAAGTCGCATTTTGGTACACCGGACGCAGCATACATTTGGTCACAGTTTTCGGCTCTTATCAAGTCGAGAGAGATGGATGACGGCAAGCCAATGCAGGATCAAATCTCCAAGATCCAAACAGTACTCAAGGACATCGTCAACGGCGGCATTACGTTGGATGAGCCAACTCAGGCTCTCCTCCTGATGTCTAAAATACCGGAAAGCTACTCGACAATAGTATCGGCCATCATGGCAACCACCGTTCTCAAGGAGTTGAAGGTTGAGACCCTCATGAGCAAAATACTCTCTGAGGAGTCTCTCCGCCGGTCCGGAATGGGACAGTCTGCTTCCAAGACTTCCCAGGTTAAGGTACACAATGGTAACAGTCCTTGCTCTCACTGTGGCAAGAAACACGGTTCGGACCAGTGCTGGACTAAGTTCCCACACCTGCGCCCCAAGAATGGCGGTGACAAGGGCAAAGGGAAAGGCAAGGGTGGTAATGGCAGAGGCAACGGTAAAAAGGCGAACACAGTAGTTGTCCACACTACCACGGATGGCACAAAAGTCACTCAATCCGGTTCGTCCTCGTCTAATGGTCAAGGTGCTTCGGTGGTGGAAGTCGAGGAGGTTAATTACACGGCTTGTACGGACCCTTCGTGTAGAGTCTGTCCCCCTCGGACTGCTGGTTCTTTAGTGACTTCTTCTCTTGTTGTACATAATGGTGCGTCTGCTGATGCTGGGTCTGCGCAATTGAGCTCATCATTCTATTGCCCTGGTGTGAATAAGTCTCATTCACATCAATTTAAGGGCATTGTGTGGCTCATGGACTCAGGTGCAAGTCAGACGGTCGTCAATTCACTTGAATATTTCTGGGATTACAAGCTGTACACGGTTCCCGTCGTTTTTGGTACAGCAGGAGATGCTAAAATAGAAGCACTAGGCTCTGGCACTATCAAAGGTTTAACAACAGTCGGAAAGGAGCGCATGATGATTACCATATCTAATGTTGCATATATTCCTCAAGCCTCTGGCTGTTTGTTTTCAACTGGTATTGTGGAGAAATCAGGACACACACTCGTTCAAGGTTCAGGTCAGATGGTCATTTATGACCAACCGTTTTCGCATGGCAAAGTTTCTGGCAACATTGTTATGGAAGCACCGTACAACTTCCTAAATAACTTGTATTTTTCGTTTATGGACATCCTGGACAGGAAATCGGCAGAACTGCTGTCTACCCCCTTTCGTACCTGGCATCACCGGATGGGGCATCCGTCTAAGGAAGTTATTTGCCATTTACCTGATCATACCAAAGGTGTAGATCCAGTGGGAGTTGAGGATCAATCTCCCTGTGAAGGTTGTCAGTGGGGCAAGTCTCATTGCGCCCCTTTCCCCACGTCTTACAAACGTGCTACAAAGCCTCTTGAGTTGGTACACACCGATGAAGATGGTCCTATGCCTACCCAAGCAGTCAATGGTGGTTTCAAGTATTTCATTTCGTTCCTGGACGACTACACTAGTCTAGGACGAGCCTATTACCTTCGTCATAAGTCTGAGTCGCTCCAAGTGTTTGAGGATTTTAAGGCATGGGCTGAGAATGTTACTGGTTATAAACTCATCAATGTACGCTCGGATCGAGGGGGGGAATACACTTCTGACGTTTTCACGGCACGTCTTAAATTCTACGGAATAGTTCATCAAAAGACGGTAGCACACTCGCCTCAGCAAAATGGGCGAGCTGAACACTGGAATCACACGATCATGGAAAAGGCTATGGCTATGCTTCACCACACTGGTCTTAGTCATGGTTTTTGGCAACTTGCGGTTGATACCACTGTCCATATTTACAATCGCCAGCCTATGTGATGTTGAAAGGAGTAAAATGGAGTGGCTGTGAAGGCTAATAAACGAACCTGTGAGGGGAACTGCTCGAGGGAACCCGTTAGGCACATGGGAGAGCAGAGGAAGGAATGATTGCATTAGAGGGCATTTGAGCCCAGTATATATACACAAGAGGAAGATATTATCTGATCGCACAGTATACCTATCAGATGATGTCTGAGTCGTGAGTCATCATCGTAAGCTTCATGAATAAGTGTTAGTAAGATGGTAAACAGAACTATAGATAACTGTCAATATCATATGACAAGGGAGCGGAGTTCCGATACCGAATGGAGTACTGAATGGAGTCCAAATGGATACTGAATGGATACCGAGTGGTATGCCGAATGGAACTCGGTATAATCAACTATCTATAGATAAGAAGAAAAGGAATGTAATCTACATATAGTAGCATAGCAGAACATAAGATAAGTCCTTATCAGGAGAGCCTGATTATATAATGTATGAAATAGTAGAAGTTCAACATGCGACGCCTTAAGTGGCAATGCCCGATAACTCTCTGGGATGGCACGGTCCCAGATATTTCATACTTCAGAGTATTCGGTTGCAAGGCATTTGTGCATGTGCCAAAGGAACGAAGACAAGGGAAACTCGACAAGAAGGCAGTCGAGATGATCTTCATTGGATATGAGCAAGGCTCCAAGGGCTACAAGTTCTGGGACACCTCCAGTCGACAGATCGTAGTGTCTTGTGATGTGACCTTCAATGAAGATTCCTTCCCAGAACGTAAGGATTTGGCTAACCCGAAGACTCTGGGGCCACCACTTTTCAATCCTGTAGACTCTGATTCTGAGGATGATGACGAGGAACAGATCAAAATTCCACTTCCTCTACCGGTAGAGAGCGAAGATGTTTATGAGGACATCGACAAACCGGAACCAGTGGGAGAACCTGACCGTCAGCTCCCTGAACCTGCACAACATCCAGAACCTGTTCAGCCTCCTCAGCCTGAATATTCTTGTCCTAGACGTGAGAATGCTGGGAGAAATCCAAACAGGAATAAGGACAATGTTTATGGTGATGAGCCTCCGGCTCAGATCAACCATCATACTGATACTCATGGAGATCAGCGCGCGGAAGTGTTTATGATACTGCAGGCTCTCAAGGAAGCTAGCTACTCTGAGTCAGTTCCTACCTCGCATTCAGACGCAAGGAAATCCCCTGAATGGGACCACTGGCATGCTGCTGAAGGCTCTGAGATGAAGCCTCATGAGCAGAATGGCACCTGGATCTTGGTTCCCCGTCCCAAGAACAGGAAGATAGTCAAGAATAGATGGGTATATGCGTGAAAGCATGACGGCCAGTACAAGGCCCGGTTAGTAGCCAAGGGCTTCACTCAAGTCTGGGGTGAAGACTACCATGAGACATTCTCACCAGTCACTCGTTTTGAATCGCTTCAATATATGTTTGCACATGCTGCACTCAAAGACTGGGAGATGGACTCTATGGATGTCAAGACAGCATTCCTCAACAATGAACTCAAAGAGGAAATCTACATGGAACAGCCTGAAGGCTGGGTAGTTCCAGGCAAGGAGGATTGGGTCTGCCTCCTCAAGAAGGCCATCTATGGTCTCAAGCAAGCATCTCGTCAATGGAATGCTAAGATCCACAGAATTCTTTTGAACCAAGGGTTCATATGGACATATTCAGATGCCGGAGTTTATGTTTACTCCAATAAAACCAACAGTCAAGTCTGCTATGTGGTACTCTATGTCGACGACTTATTGCTTCTTGGAGATTCTAAGTCATTCATTGAACAAATAAAGAATCATCTCAAGAAAGAGTACCAGATGACTGATCTTGGACCAGTAGAGCATTTCTGAGGACTCAGAATTTGTCATGATCATCAAAAGCGACAGATTCTAGTTGATCAATCTGAATACGTTCAGACCGTTTTGGAGAGGTTTCAAATGTCTAATTGCAAGCCTGCAAAGACACCTCTACCTGCTGGTTCAGTTTTAGAGAAGAACATGGAAACTGCAATGGATGTGTTCTGTACAGAGTACCAGAGTATTATTGGTAGCATCATGTATGCTATGCTTGGTACTAGGCCTGACCTTGCTTTTTCTGTAACGAGACTTGCCAAATTTGCCTCGAACCTGTCGAAGCAACACTTGTGTCTTGCTCAATATGTCTTGCAATATCTCAAGGGAACAAAAGACTATGTGCTTTGTTACGATGGTGCTTCCAACTCCGGGTTAATTGCCTATTTGGACTCGGACTGGGCAGAAGACCACGACAATAGGCACTCCACAAGCGGCTTTGTGTTCCTCATGGCCAATTGTGTCGTTTCTTGGGTTTCCAGATGCCAACCCACTGTTTCCCTCTCTTCAACAGAAGCAGAGTACAAGGCCGCCTCTGATGCATGTCGTCAAATGGCCTGGCTTTGGAACTTTGGACAAGAGCTCGGTGACAATATGACCGCTCCTACTCCCTTGTGTCTGGATAATCAAGGAAGCATTTTCCTTGTGGTTTAATCCTGCTGTGGACTGCCGCACAAAACACATCAAAATTTGGTATCACTTCATCTGAGAATTCTACGAGAAGGGTGAAACCGACATCTTCGTTGTTGCAAGTGAAGACCAACTTGCAGATGCATTGACTAAGAATGTTCCCCTCTCTGGAATAGAGAAACTTTGAATGTCAACTGGCATGGTCATAGCATCTTGAACAAGTGGGAGTGTTGAACTTCTACTATTTCATATGTTATCTAATCAGGCTCTCCTGATAAGGACTTTTCTTATGTTCTGCTATGCTACTATACATAGATTACATTCCTTTTCTTCTTATCTATAGATAGCTGATTATACCAAGTTCCATTCAGTATCCATTTGGACTCCATTCGGTATCCATTCGGTATATCCATTCGGACTCCTCTTGGTATACACTCGGTATCCACTTGGTAAAATAGATTACGACCTTACAATGACTCATAATCTGATTCATGATGACTCACATAGTTTATGATTATGACTTGACATGACTCAGGCCTCATCTGATATGCCTACTGTACAATCAGATAATGCCTTCCTCTCATGTATATATACTGGGCTCAGATGCCCTCTAATGTAATCATTCCTTCCTCTGCTTTCCTGTGTGCCTAACAGGACTCCCTCTAGCAGCTTCCCTCATAGGTTCGTTCACTAGCCTTTACAGCCACTCCCTATCACTCCTTTCAACAGCTGGTTCCTCTGCTTCTTCTTGAGACAGTGCTAGAAGTTCCTCTACGTCATCTTCTTCGAAGAGATTCGATAGATCTGACGGTAAAGTAGTAGGAACAAACAATGGAGATAGATTTAGAGGAGAAACTTCAGGAGTAGGAGAAAACACTCTAGAACCGGGTATAGAAGGAGACCTGTATTCTGGGATAGATGCAAGATGTTGCGATTCAGGTACAGAACCCTCGAAAAAACTTGAAGAAGTGAATTCAGAATAAACATTGGTCTCTTGCCAGTTGTTTACCGGGATACCCCAGCTTGTACCTTTGGCATATGGACCTGTCCACCTGTTCTTACAGACTGTATCATCACATGCCCAGTACCTGTAGTCAGGTCCTGCAGGTCATTGATGACAGTCTTGCTTCTCAGTGAAGTTGAATAGATGTGTTTCTTCTGCTGATGATTCTGCTGCTTCTGCTTCCAAGTTGTCATCTGGCGAATGCTCAGATGAAGCCACAATGTGATGCTTGACTTATATATTCCAGTATATGCAACAAAAGTGCTAGGTACACCAACCTGTCTACAAACTAATCCAGTCTAGATAGTGTTGGAGCACACGATCGTGGCGAGCTCGCAAGCTCGGCCGCGATAGTACCTGACTGGGAATGGATAGGGGGAGGGGTATATAAGTCGTGGATTTTCGTGTATGTACCTCACGTGATTGCCCTTCGGGCATCGTCCGCGCCCAGGACACTCGCGCTCACCGTATCGATTTTCCATTTGTTCTCACACAATTGTGTCGGCCCACTTGGGGGCTCTATACCAAGCAAGGCTCTGGGGGCAGCCTGTGAATGCCCGCCACTCGCTGTGTCGCCAGATCTCGCGCGCATGCCACCGGTCATCAACGATTGCCGCTGTTGGCCCACCGCCGTGCCGCAGCATGTTTTGCCGCTCACCATCACCATCAAATCGCCTGCCTAGACGAGGCCGAAGTCGTCTACCGCCGACTGCCGCACATGCGCCAACGCTGCCACATGTTGCACGATCGACCCGGATCATCCAACCGAACCGCCCGGGACAGGGCTGAAGCTGTCCACCGCCGAACCGTTGAATTGCCCGCTGAGGGCACTGCCATTGAACTGACCGAACTGCTCGCCGAGAGCAATGCTGGACCATCCGCCAAGGACACTGACCGAACCGATGAATGAACCACCCGCCGAGGGTACCGATCGAACCGCCGCTGGAGATGTTGTAGAGTTGCTGGATTTGGACGAGGATTGCCCGCCGTATGTTTCACCTTACCTTCGCGCCTAAGGGTCGCCCGTCGGAGCTCATCGCGAGCATGGACTATTGGCCGTATGTCGGAGTGTTGGAATGGGTCTGGACTTGGATGGCCGCGAGGATGTTGGGTTGAGGATTGAGCTTGGGGGAGTGCTGGACTGCGGGGAGTGCACGCAAGCACTCGCTTGCTTCACTCGGGGGAGTGTGTTGGAGCACGCGATTGTGGCGAGCTCGCAAGCTTGGCTGCGATAGTACCTGACTGGGAATGGATAGGGGGAGGGGTATATAAGTCATGGATTTTCGTGTATGTACCTCACGCGATTGCCCTTCAGGCATCGTCCGCGCCCGGGACACTCACGCTCGCTGTATCGATTTTCGTTTGTTCTCACAGATAGCCCCCGTTGGCTATGCTCATAAGGTCCTTTGTGACCTTTCTGTACCACTTGACGAGTGGTTCCTGTGGTGTTGAGAATTTGACAGTGCCGACGCAGCAACAGGCCCACAATATGCTGTCACACTGCTGCTTAGACCAATTGTTGGCCTTGTCAAAGTTGTTGCTGACCCAATTGAGTTGATCAGCGAAGCAGTGGAGAGCACACTGGGAGTCTCCGAGAAGCGACTCGAAAAGGTATTTCTTGTCAAAGATCACTTGGTAGCGCTCAATGGTGGCGCTAACCTTCTTCTCGAGGATCCCAATGACTTCTTCTGTTGACTTCTTCTTGAAGTCGGGAAGCAGACACAGAGCGGGAGCGGAAAGACATTCAGTGAGTGAACGAGGCTGGGCGGCGGGGTTGGAGCAGACAGGAGTGGGGAGCAGGTGTGACTGGAATCACAAAAATGTTAGATCCTAGATCAGAGTTGATGCAGTAGAGTTGGTGTCAATGAACCTTTCTCACAGGTTTCATTGTGGGATAAACTTTGTGCAAATGGCGCGAAGGCCCACTGGAAATACAATCCTTTAGTGCTTTTGGCACTTCAGGTCGTCAAACACTGAGTCTATGATAAGACTAGCAAAACGCTATGCTTACTCCTAGGAGCGTAGTCTTGAGAATCCTGCAGGGATGAAGTAACAAGGTTAAGCACAGAGCGCAGGGCTCATAACCTGTTGAAGGAGTGAGATTGTAGTGGCTCTAAGGCAATGAACAAACCTGAGGGTAAACTGCTCAAGGGAGAGACCCATTAGGCACACGGGAGAGAGCAGGAAGGAACAATACATTAGAGGGCATCCAAGCCCAGTATATATACATGTGGGGAGACCATCAGGTGATGGTTGAGTCATCATGAGTCCATCGTAATCTACGTGAGTCAGTGTTAGTAAGACGGAAAGCCAGAACTCCTGGTTACCAGTAATATCATATGCTAAGGAGTGGAGGCCTGGAGGTCCGTAATCTAATCTACTGAGTCAGGACAAGAGATAACAAGTCCTGCAGATAAGATAAGAGTGAAAAAGGAAGGTGAGCATACAGTAAGGTACATAGTGTTGCAGAACACAATACAAGTCCATATCAGGCAAACCTGATAAGATAACACCTGAAATGGTAGAAGTTCAACAGCTGCAGTCCATGAGACTGGGAAGTGAGGTCATCCAAGGTGCATTTTGTGGGTACCACCCCCCACCAATCCCAAGCCACCCCGCAGGGCAGCCTGGGCCAGGGGCTTGGTCTTTTCACTCGAAAGTTAGTTGGAAACCTATGAAGGGATGTGGGGGCCGATTTGGACAGTCTTGACTCCAGGAAACAAGGGTGAATTAAGAGGAGGAGGGTAGGTAGATGGGCTCCGATAGGCGGGCGCCTACCGGAGATGGTGGTGGATCGAGGTCAAGGAGCGGATGACCTCACGTCGACATACTCGCTGTAGAATACTGTTTTTTTGGATGGCTCTGAACGGAAGTCTGCAATAGACTATTTGTCGACCCTCGCTTCCCGCTAGCCAGGAATACTGTTTTTATAGTACAACACGTGCCCAACAACTGCCGCATAACTACAGGGAGGCAGCGATTTCACCCGAATCACCCTCTCAACGCGACCCCATTTATCGAGGATGCTCTGGACAACGATCCCGAAACTGCAGCGTATAATCAATTACGTGATTACGTCGTCCGTGCTTTATTCAAGGGACAGTGTAGAGTATGACAACTCGCAGATGCCGAAAGTCCCATGCCAGAGAACAGTTGCTCATCATACAGGTGATAACAAGGACCAGAAACGCAACAAAGAGTGTAGTCCAATATTGTAATAAGTGACGACCCGCAGTAACTAAAGAAGTCTCAAAGTGTCAGCGTGTATAATAGTCCAGACCCTGTAGATCGAACGACCGTCACGTCTCACGGCTCAATAGCTGTACCCAGGCTGAAGCGGCGCTGCCCCCGGAGGCAGGGTCGACGAGCGCGAGTACCTATTCTGTGGCGGTGCTTGCGAGGGCGGACGCCGACCCTGTTGTCGTGATACTCTCCGCACACCGCCGCTACCGGGTGCAGGGACAGGGCCATTATCTGCCAAACTAAATCCACGCCCTGCTCGTGTCTGTGCTGGCGCAGGCGAGGATGGTTGCTTCGGCGGGGGAGGAGGGGGTGCCGAATGATCGTACTCGCTCGGGTTGAAAGCCTGTGCTGGCTCGTCGATGTAGCCTCCACCCGTTCCATGGTAGCCATATGGGTTGAAGGTCTCGCCCGAGTACTGAGAGGCGGCGGGGACTTGCCGGAGGGTGGCACCACTCGCACCGGCAGCACGCACCACGCGCTCATGGAACGCGCCTGGCTGCTGCACGGGGTGAGAGGGGTGCTGCGATGTTGGAGATTGAATCAAGGGTTGTTGTTGCACGTAGGTAGCCTGGGGGGAGAAATCAGGCCGCGAAGGGGAATCGTAGTCGTCCTGGTAGTCATTGTTGGGTGATGGGCTGGACACTAGTTTATGTGATGACCCAATCTCCGACGTGTTCTCGTCCGTGCTCGAACGCGACATGTTGGTAGACACGGATGGTGTGGTAGTGGGGAGCGGAGGTGGTCGACTGTTGACGGCGAGCGGGGCGGGCAACATGAGCAACTGATTGCTGTCCTTCCGAGATCGGGAAGGCGCGTTCGATGATTCGTATGTCTCCGAGTCGTACTGTCCGTACTGGGGCTCGGCTATTGATGACACCGAAGGACGCCGGCTATCGCCCCTGTAGATCAGTGTGGATCAGAACAGAATAGATCGAATTATGCAGACAGCACTCACCTCTTCGGCGAATACGAACGATAGTCAAACACGGTTGAGTCTCTCGACTGACTACCACTCTTCCATCGCCTCTCGCGCTCGAACTCCGCCCACCGCTTCATAACAATATGCGACGAATCGAACTCGCCGTCCTTGTCGCCATGATTGCCCGTTTCCTTCGCGCCGGCAATCTGCCGTGTCTGGCCCCACGAGAAGTCGTCGAAATGCCAGAACGAGTACGCCGGAAGGACACCGTTCCAGATCGGCAAGGAGAAGAGGTAGACAAGCATCCATCCCACATACGCCAGTTTGAACGACGTGATGACGATGAGGACACCGGGAAGACCGAGGATAATAGCGAGAAGGACCAAGGGGATCGTGGTGCTCGACGTGTGCGGGATGATGGAGTCGATGATGACGTAGAGCGTGAATGAGATGGCGGCAGGGAGGACCAGAGTGCCGGCGAGTTCCATGCCGACGACAAACTGCATAGAGAAGCAGAAAGTACCGCACATGTCCCGCACAAGTATCAGTTCTGCGAGATTGTGCACGGTCGAGTTGATCCAGCGACGTCGCTGCGACAGTAGCACGCTAAACGTATCCGGAACGATCGTCTTGCATACGGCCGATGCGCAAAAGATGTTCTTACGCTTTGGGAATGTCTTCAGCAGCAGAGTCGTTAGGTACCGATCCTCTCCGAGCAGAAGTAGGTTCTTCTTGTGCAAGGTGTCCACGATGTTCTCTGAGTAGTGCTCCACGATGTCGGGGTTGGCTAGGATAGGGACCCAGTAGCCGGAGTCACCCTTCGGCGCCTTAATACGGTACATACTGAAGCAGCCCGGCAAACAGGTGACGCTGCCGAAGGTAGACTCGAACGCCTTCGTCATATGATGCGAGATGTAGTACTCGAACACTGGACGTCGGTAAGTGACTGCAAGCTAGCAACGAGACGATGCTCACCTTGGATCATCGTGACCCAGCTATCGGTCTTGTTTGCGATCTTCGTCTCGCCGCAGATACCCATGACCTCATAATCCTGGACCATACACGCGACCAGCCGACTGACAGAATCAGGGAAGACCTTCGTATCCGCATCGACACAAAGCACCGTCTCGTACCGGTCCGGACTGACGCCGGTGCAACGCCAGATCGCGTTGAAGAACTCGTACTCGAACGTTGTCATGCGCTCGTCAAACATGACCTTCTGCAGGAACGCCATGAGCACGATCTGCGAATCGCGCTTGCCACGGTTGCCCGGCTTCGCGTCCGTCGCTTCGAGCGGATTACCGACCTTCGCGACCAGTATCATCGGCACGCGCTGCTGCTTGCTCCGCTCCACTGTCGCGTCGTCGTAGTCATAGAATCCCGCGTATACCTTCGCCATGTTGTGTCGTTTGTGTCCATCGGCAATGGCGACATAGGAGTGCGCCTCGACGTCTTCCGGGGAAATGACGAACTCCTTCATCATCGTAAGACAGATCTCCGGCGTCGTCAGCGAGTTACCAGCACCCTTGACCATACCATCGGCGATGACGAGGATGAACTTGTGACTGTTCGGGTAATCCGTCGTCGCAAGGGAGTCCAGTGTCGTCCTGAGACCTTCCGTTGACTCCGAGTACGCTGTTACCAAGCAGATGGTGTGCGCGAGAGGGAAGTTGAATGGCTCGTAATCTGGGGGCGGCTGGGGCACGACGTTATGCAGCGGGAATGGACACGGGTTCTCCGGGAAAAGCGCACGAGTGCCTTCCGTTGCGAGTGACACAGAGCTTCTGGAATTTGGGTATCCCGGCGTATCCGGCGGTGTCAGCTTGCTTGTGCTCCTACCGCCGTATACGCTCATGGACTTCTTGTACGGCACGGGCTCCAAGATACCGTACGCGGCCGACGTACGGCTCCCGAGGACACCAGGCTTCACTGAGGTCTCCGCAGGCGTGAAGCGCGATGTGCTGGGCAGGAACGTCCGCCTCTTCGCGCCCTTCGCGACGCCGTTCTTGTGCACGTTCGGGCGGTACTCCGCTGGGGCCGGCTTGTAGATGTCGTTCGTCCAGTTCTCGATCTCGAGCATGCGCTGCCGACGTTGCTTGTATGTCTCGTTGTTGTAGTTGCCGACTTTGGAAGAGATAAACCAGAAGAAGAATATGGCGATGGCGAAGCGGATGCCGACGGCGCCGATAATGAACACCAGCGAGACATAGAGCACGACCTCAGATGCGACACAGCCGATCGTGTTTGTGTCAATGAAGCCAACAAGGATGATATCTTCCAAGCATTGAGCGAGCCCGACCTGGTTTGTACGCATGAAGTACATCGACAAATCTTTGCCGTTATACGTGCCGTCGCCCTGCTTGAAATCGTTGAAGACGGATGGGTAGTTGACTTCTGACGAATCAAGCCACTGAAGCAGATCGAAATCAAGAACGGCGCTGATGACTTGCGTAAGCCATAGTCAGTGAATAAATCTCGATGAACGTACGATTCATAGACGACGAGATTCCGTGAGTCGTCTTGAACCTGGTCCCACGTAAAGTAGACCTGACCCAAAGGTTTCATACTAGCAAGCTCACTCCGCGCTGTCGATGATAGATGACACGTTGTGTCCGAACCGTAGTTCGTGTTGTTAACAGGGAGGCTCTTGCTCTGGCCGTAGACATTGCATGGGAAGTACCAATCTGGGTTGCTAGTGCTGCCATTGATCTTTGAAGTGCTTGCCTTCGTGATGTAGTTTGAACAGCGCCCGCCGACGTTCTGGAATAAGAACGAGATATCGGCTCCAGCGGCGTTCCAACCACCGACATACAACGGGTTCGATGAGCCGTTGAAGTTCCCAACCTTGGGATGCTTGAAGTTTGAAAAGTCGTAGTCGTATCCATGGATGATCACGGACGCGTTCTCCACTTGGCCCGACTGATACCGATTGGCCGGCGTACCGCAGACGGCCTTCGTGAAACCGAACGTGATGAAGCCTACGACAGCCATCAAGGCAAGGATGATCCCGATGAGACCCATCTTTTCCCGCCATGCCCGAATTTGCTCCGGTGTACGAATGCCTACATATGTCCTATGAGCGGAATCTCGTGACATGAGAAATCAGGCGTACCGAAGAGTCGCATTAATGGTGGCGGGGCCAAGCAAGTTAGAATGAAACAGTACATGAACCATGGGCCTTTAGGGCCTGGGCCCAGTCGGTCCATGCAACTCCTCTTAGGGGTCCCATCTGTCGCAACAGACATTTTCTTGCGACGGAGTGTCTGGCCACGCTTGAATAAGGCCAGACCAGACTCCTGAACATCCTCCTCGCGCGCAAGAAGCGATTTACCGCGCCGCAAGGGTTCCCTTTGTGGGATATTGCCCGTGGCTGATGTAGAGGCACCGAAGAAGAGCGCAAGAGTCAACGGCAGCCCAAGACAGACGTAAAACGGTAGCGTCGGTTTGCAAGCGCCAGAGCAGAATAACGAAGAACAAGACCAGCGTCAATCGCCATGCAGTTGAAGAGTGGGTGCAAGGCGGTCGCGACAAAGGCAGAATTCGAGTAGCGGGCATGCGAAGCGAATAGTGGGTGTGGATGAGAGCACCGGAAACCATCAGAAAGGTAAAAGGCTAAACAGGCGTGCAGTACGTACTGGACGGAATAGCATTTCCTCCTCCTTCGTACTCCATTTGTTGTGCATGGTTTCTGTAATGCCATAGCCGGTGCCCCGGCTCGATCTTCTCTCTGTCTGGGCGCACCAAGCTCTTCTTCCGCCCCACCCCACTCGCACCGCCCTCTGCTAAGGCCGCGTCGCCAGCCGACTCGGGTAACTGTAGCTGGTGGTTATTATATGCGTTGTATGTGCGGGCACGGCTCTGGTCGATAGGGTCGTGGCGGTCTCCGGTCTCCTTTCCCTGGAAGGAGACATTTGTATAGGAGTCGATGGGAGGCATCGGCGGGCGGTTGCCGTAGTGTTGGCCATACGGGACATTGGGAGGCTCGTAGTCGGCTGGCGAGGGCAACTGGACGCTGGGCGGGCGCGCTGAGCGTGGGGGACGTTGGCCGCGGCGGTCCATAGCGGGGTCGATGGGTGGGGACGGCAAGCCGTCAGTGCATGCAAGGCCGATGCAGGGCGGAGAGGGCGAGCGAGCGAAAGTAGGTGAGCAACAACGTGAGAGCACCTTACTCACGCAAACTTAACGTTTAATTGCACTAGGCGATAGCTTACAAATTGTAATGTCCTAAATCATATTTCTGCTAATTTATCCTTCTCCACACACTCGCATACTATCCACATGTCTACGTCGTGCTGCATCTACTCTCATACGTCTATGTCGGCCTACGGCCCCTCTAGGCTCCACGACGCCCAATTACTATTAAGACACCAGTACTGAGTATTTGCTCGCCAGGAATAGGGGGCGCGGACTATGTGTGCTGTGAGGACCCGAGTGTCTATGTTTGGTTCAGTTCTACACACTGAACCACTCAACACACGGAACCATCAGATTGGAAGCGTATGGCACTTGTTGCGGCCTGCGAGCGTGCGATGTTACATACCCATGGGTCGTGACTGCCGTGGCACCGCGGTCGTCTCCTCTGCGCGTGGCTTTGCGCACGCCCTCCCCTGAGAATTTCGATTGCGAGGCGGGATGCATGTGCAGCAGGGCCGTAGAGACACGTCGAGAGAGAACCATCGGATCGACAACGATGAAGACCACCACCCACGGATACGACTTGCCATCTCCCCCTTGCTCGATCACGAAGCACCCGCTCCAGATCCCCTGACCATAGTGGAAGACTTCTGCCTGATAGCCTACAAGCACAAAGAGCTGACGAACTCTAGCATGCGCATCTACATGGGGATCGCAGGCAACTGCGTCGGAAGGATCCCATAACGTTTTTTGATGGTGACTCGGTGACGCGAAAACTTGTCGTCGGGCGAGAACCGTGCTGAGATAAACGGCCTGCGTGAGCTTGGATAGGTGACCACGCGGGGAGGGGACGAACCTGGGTGCGCGGACTTGGTGATCTTAGCAGAGTCTGTGAGTTTCTGGATTGGATTTAGCATCCGATTTATACTGTACAGCGAAGGTATCGCACCTTCAGAGTATAGACTCTGTTGCCTTTGTCGTCGAGTGTGAACATGAGATGCATGGTGGGCGTCGTGGAGCAAGGGCGAGGAATGTCGCCGAGGCCCAAAATTGCATCGACCCGATAGGACGGATATGGTGATATCCATGTAAATTAAATAGAATATGGATCCGTGTAGGTCCATCGCTCCGAAGGCCGCCTCGGAGCTCGAGGACGTGCAAGACGAGGACGACGAGTCGTCAGCTGCCAACCTCCAGTCGCAACAGGACTTGGAGAGTAAACTGGACGATGCCGACAAGTGCTCAACGTGCTCAACATGGGATGGGCAGATTCAAGTTGTTGGGAGTGCCGAGGGGATGAGTCAAGCCGGCATAGTCGGACCTGCAGCGAGGATTACTGTACGTGCATTACCGGCTGCTGCTGACCCGCACACCTTGCGTCTGCCCCCTCTCTGCAGCTCCCCATACCTCCCTCTCCTCCCTCTCCCCGCCCAACTGCCACAAAAAATGGCCAAATCGACGAAGATAATCACCGCTCCCGCCCCCGAGACCGAAATAGGACCAGTGAGAAATTATACGGAGCAGCAGCAGGCCATGATCAAGGCCCTGCAACAGGTGCGTCCGCTGACTCTCTTTTCTCAGACTCGCCGTGACCGTGGTCTGCTCGCAGTATGCCGATACGCTCCTCCTGCCCGTGTCCGATCCCTATCACCCCTGGGAGCTCCGGTGGCTGAACAGATGGGACACCATCCCGCGCTATATGCGCGCCGCAAAATGGAACCTAGACGATGCGAAGAAGCGCATCCAGGGCACGCTCGAGTGGAGGCGCGAGTTCCAGCCTGACCTGATCCCCCCTGCTGAAGTCAAGATCGAGGCGGAGACTGGCAAAATGTACGTGCCCCGCTTCTCCCCAGACCCGAGCTTGAGCTTACCTGGCACTGCACTACAGCATCCTGAATGGCTTTGATAACCAGGGGCGGCCCATCATCTACATGCGCCCCGGGCGCGAGAACACAGAGACGTCGCCGCGGCAGCTGCGGCACCTTGTCTGGTGGCTCGAGCGCGCGAAGGACATGATGCCGCTGGGGCAGGACTCACTGGTCATCATCGTCGACTACAAGTCAACCACGCTCCGCACGAACCCGTCCATCAGCGTCGCCCGCAAGGTGCTCCATATCCTCCAACAGCATTACGTCGAGACCCTCGGCCGTGCGCTCGTCGTCAACCTCCCCATGCTCCTCAACTTTTTCTATAGGGGCATCAGCCCCTTCCTCGACCCAGTCACGCGCGACAAGATGCGCTTCAACCCGGATCTGCTCGAGCTCATCCCGCCGGGGCAGCTCGATGCCGACTTTGGCGGGGATTACGAGTGGGAGTTCGAACCCAACAGCTACTGGGAGCAATTTGTTGCGTGCGTTTCCTATTCTATCCGAGTACCCAACGAACGTGGCTGATTATCGTTGCCGACAGACATTGTGGGATCGCTCCGGACGGTACTAGGGTAAAAGACAGCGCGCCGGACTCGGAACTGCGTGACAGCGTGGAGGACAAGCTCACCGGCCTACAAATACAGACATCGCATGCCACACCAGGGCCTGAGCTGAATCAGCATACGATTGAGGAGGATGAGACAATGTACGTGAACATACATGTGTACTATGCGTGTGCAGGGTGCTTACTGTCCCTATAGACAGCGAGAGGGCGAACCATCGACAGCCATTGCTGCTGCTGCATGATTCCGCCCTGACAATTATTGGTCAAATGTGTCTCGCATAGAAGCTACGTACTAGTAGACAGGCAATGTACTCCATACCTCATTTCATATATCCTCTCACCCGTTGTATCCGACATAATCATATCGCAACTCGCCCACGTCGCTGCGAAACATGTGTTGTCCTGCTCGTATGCAGCATCGCGTCAGTCTACTCATTATAGCCTACATCGATAATTGGAAGAGATACGAGAGATAGCAAGTAGTACGGAGAAGAGCAAGAGACGTGCGGGAGGACTAGTAGGGTCGCCATAGGTCGGGTCTGAGGACAGAGAGTGGTAATAGTGGCTGACGAGAGTAAGTATGTGTATATGTGGGGTATTCGTAAACATGAGGGATAATAAGATATCGCAAGAGGAGGGTCGTCGATCGGTGGCTGTATGATGAGGCGACGACATCGGGGTTTCGTGAGGGGATACCATAGGGACCAGCGCAGCGCAAATATCTTACGAACGAGGGGAGAAAGTGATGTATGGAAACACCCAGACGACAAATGATGGTGAATGCACAGACCGAATAATATAACCAACACGGGTGCTCTAGCCTGGGCCGCAGAGACATCGTCCGCGCACCGCCCAGGATGCAGAAAGCAGGTCAGGAAAATGGAACCTAGATAAGAAACGTGGCGAACAGGCTTCTAAGTACCAACACTTACTTGCTGCATGACTATGCTATGCTGGACGACCGCCAGTCTTCCAGCTCGACGGCGGCAGCGGGGGCACGTCGCGCTTCGGCCCTGCACCCGACGGGCCCGTTCGTGTGCGCGGCCGCGGTCCAGGACGCTGCGGGGTCTGTACCACCCCCGAGCTCTGTGCGCGGGGCGGCATGCTCGGCGGCTGCATGCCATACGCCGACCCGCGCAACATTGAGGTGCGATCGCCTGCCGACGGGTCGCCGTACGCACTGCGCGTGCCCCATCCCTGGCTCCTCGCGCCCGTGCCGAGCTCGCTCCCGCCGCCGATGACGCTGCCCGCGTACATGGATTGCGCGCTGGAGTGGAAGCCGCCCATCATGCCCGGCCATTGCATGCCCATATTCATGCCCATCGGGGACATGCCCATTGGGTTCATCCCGTAGCCCATCTGCGCCATCGAAGGCGTCCCGAGGCCGAACGTGCTCATGCGCCCGCCGCCGCCACCGCCGCCACCGTTGATCATGCTCGCTGCGACAGTCGATCCGCGCTCCCACTCTTCCTCGGCAGCAGCCATCGCTTGCTGCGCGACCGCCATCTGGTACGCCTGCTTCGCGTACATCATAGCCTGTTGATGCGCTGCGAACAAGGAGGGGTCTGCGTTCTGCGGGACGGGCGGGATCATGAATTGTTGTGGCGAGAGCATGCCGGATTGGGGGTTTGACCATGACATTGGAGAAGAGAGCATGCCCATATTCATGTTCATGTTCATGGGTGTCTGCGAGTTGCCCATCATGCTGTTCATCATGCTCATGCGCGGCGGCATGTTGTCCAGTGGACGATCATCGTCATCGTCATCGTCCACAGGAGGCCGCCCGTTGACGATTTTCCCGAGCTAGCACATTTTGTTGAGCACGTATATCTCGCACCGTTGCATGCACGAAGCTTACCTCCAGCGCTGCTTTAGCCTCACTACGCCTCCGCTGCCTCCTCCTGTCCTCAGCCGCCGCCTCCTCCTCCTCTGCAGCATCCGCCCTCTCCTTCTCCTCTCGCCCCGCAAACGCAGCACGACTTCTCTGGCCCTCCGCCTCCGCGAACGTGACGCTCGAGCTTTTGCGATGGCCCCTCCTTGCCGCGGCACTCGCACCGGGCCGAGGGCCCTCCGGCTTTGCCCTCGCGCGCTCCCTACGTGCGTAGCCGGCCTCGCTTTCATCCTCCGGAGTGATGGGCGTCCGGCCGCTACTCGAGTCACCCGTCGAGCTCGCAGGGCTGTATCCACGCACACACCCCGCGAAGGGTTTCACAGGAGGCATGCTCGCCAGTGCGTCTCGCTGGCCCTCCATCGTTCGCGCACGGGCACGTTGCTGTGCTGGTGTCATGGCGGGCGGTGCAGCGACCCTGGGCAATGGCGCCGACCCCGACGTCGACGCGCTTGTCTGCGAGGATTCTGACGACGTCGACATGGGTAGGTTCGGGCTGACGAACTGGCGTGGACGGATGGGTTTCGGCGCAGCGGTCGGCTCTACGATCGGCTGCAACGTCGGGATGTGTTCAATAGTTTGTGAGCGGCGGCGCGCACGGGATGGCGCTGTGGAGTTGGACGACGCGGAGGCAGGCGAGGAGCGGCCTGTCTCTGTAGACTCGGCAGTAGAAAGTAGGCCGCCGGCGGTGAAGCTCTTCGGTGGAGGCATACCATGGTTAGAAATGAGCGGCTGAGGATGTGAAACATCGTTGTGTTTGGGCTTCTGGGAGGAATGCGAAGCTTGCGAGTCCGCCTGAGGTCTGGAATCGGGACGAGGTAAGGGCTGAGGACGCGACTCGGTGGGAGACTGCGTTTGCGGCTGAGGCGTGATGTTGCCCGGCGACGGCGTACGCGCCGCCATCATCCGTGCTTGCGCCGTCGTCAGTGGAGGGCTGGTCGGTGAGTGCTCGGACCGAATCCCGCCAAAGTTGATGTGCGACGCGAGGCTCAACTGCGACGCGGGGCGCGACGTCACGCTGAAGGAGGGAGGGGGAGAGCGCTCGCGGATAGGTGTAGGCACGATGGGCTTGGGGTCCGAGAGGTCCTGGATTCCGTCGTATGCGTTCGGGGTGGAGTATGACCGGCCGTTGGGCTTCGACTGTATAGGAGAGGGTGTAGGGGGCATCGGCGACACAGAACGCTCTGTCACGGTAGCGTCGACAGGGAGCGTTTGGCTGCGCTTGGGGTGCGCCATCGGTCCTGGCGAGCGTCCACGGTCTGTCTGAGCTTTGTCCAGCTCGTCAGGATCAGCAAGGTTATTTGACCGAGCAACAGAGACGCCCGCTGCCAGTCGTGCTAGACGGTCGTTGAGACTGGGTTTAGCGTGGGCAGATGCCACCTCCTTCTCCGATTCTTTCGACGCCTCCTGTGCTTCCGGAAGCCGCAGAGTTTCCTTGTGCTCGTCCCTCTCTGCCTTGCCCCCGAGTTCCACAGGCGACGGTCGGTGCAAAGGCGACCTATCCATTTCCAAAGGCGGCAGACTCGGCGGGGACAGGCCCGAGATATCGATAAGAGGTTTGGGAGGCATGCGCGCGCGAGACACGTTTGTGGCTGCTGTGGCTGTGGACGTCCCACTGCCCCTGCGGCGGTGGCCGATGATCCTGCTTGCGAGCGGCGCATCGTCCGAGTCCGAGTCGCTATCAGATGAAGACGTCGAGTCGCTGTCGCTGTCCGCAGCCGCCTTCTGCGGCTTCGCGTGCGGTATGCCTGCGTCCGGATGACATGAGACGGGTGGATGCGCCAAACAGGGGAAACGACTGACCACTGCTGTCGGGGCTCTGCGCCGCATACAACGCTGATGCGCGCTGTGCGGCCGCGTTGGGCATGAGTGCCGACGTCGATTGCGACGCACGTGCGCGGCTGTAGAGGCTAGATTGGTCACTATTGCTTTGAGCAGATGGTGTCGCTCTTATTTGCGGCGGAGTAGGCTTATTGAAGTGTCCGAGCTCGGACGCCCCCTTGCCAACTGAACGTGGGGTAATCGTGCCTGTAGGGCCTTGGCGCTTAGGGCGCAGTGTCGAAGAGCCTGCAGAGTCGTTGTCGTCCGAGCTTGATTCCGACGACGTAGAATCTGACGTCGGGGATGCCTGTGACTTTGGCTGAGGGCGACGGAAGGAAGGGGGCGGAGGTGAGGGCGAGCTAAGACCTTGCGTAAAAGTAGAAGGAGGACGCAGCCCGTCGCCACGAAGATCTGGGGATGTCGGCGACGGCGAGTTCGCAGCGCTCCGCCGTGCTGCCATCTCGCGGAATGCTGCGACGGATATTCGCTGTGAGGAGTCTGTCGAAGCAACACTGTTTCCCCTGGGCCGGGCTGGCGGTGCCAGGCCTGAGGTAGAGAGAGACGAGGGTGGACGCAGGGGCAGCTCCGCCGGACTCGGAGAAGCGGGACTGACATGCCGGAAGGACTTGAGGCTGAAGGACTCATCTGGGTTCGAGGGGATATCGAGCTGATACGGTTTTGACTTCTTGCGCTCGCGCTGCGCCCAAGCGAACATGCCCTTGGGCTTCTTGATGTCTGGGGTGGATGACATGCGGCTTGTATTGTCGAGGTCCGGACGTGAGCCGCCGGGTTGACTGGTTGTGGTGGGTAGTGATCGTGTCGAAAGAGATAGGTTTGGCTCCCCATACGCGGCGAAGAGTTCTGACCTTGATGGAGGAATGGCCAGGAGGTCATGGCCGGACTCTGATCTCGAGCTGGAGAGGCGGGGCTTGGGAATGATCGACGGTGGTGGTTGTAAATAACCATTGTGGTCTGTCTGGTGCGACGGCTTGTTCTTCTTCCCACCAATACCGAGCATGAGCTTGCTCGAGGATGCGCCGAGCGGGCCGCCATAGACTGAGTGGCCTTTCCGCGATGGCTGGGCGGAGGTGGAGGCGCGGTCGTTGTCGTCGGAGACAGACGCGTCGACACTGGTCTTGCTGCTAGTTTCCTGGGACGACTTGTGCTTGTCGCGCCTGGAGAAGAGACCAAAGACAGCCATGGTGGGGCAGGGAAAGCAGGAGAGGACCGGCTTTGAGCGTGGGTGGGGGCCCTGTAACTGTAGTGGTAGACAGAGTCCGCGTTCGTGCACGGGCGAGTCGCGATGTCCACTTTGTTGTGTCTCTGTGTTTGGCGCCGTCCCCCCGCCTCCCTCCTCGTTGTCGACCGTCCCTCTCATTGCTGCTGCGTGTACGGGGCTGCTCGCTCAGTTTTGTACGCACTGACACTGTGTGGCCTAACTAACAGCGCTCAGATTGCACGCACGTTCAGAAATAGCAGCGAATCGTACTCGGCAGCCGTACTCTCTTCTCTCTTGGCTTCCCAGGACCACCTTTGTCAGAGACTCAGACTGCCGGCGATGAGCCTGCCTATCTCCCTGTTATGGACTCTCCGTCGTTGCGCTGACTCTCGGTCCGTGCTTCGCTACACGTTGCACTCTATGTCCTATCACATTGTGTCCGTGCAATCGCTTTCTGCCACCGCCCGCTGCTGTGCAAGACATAAGGTGAGACGTGCATCGTCTCAATGGTAACCATCTGACCCAACTGCGTTGTTCCTGCACAATGTTGCGAGCAATATCAGGTCTGCACGGGTGGCATGCTCGCTTCGATCACGGATTCACCGCCTGGTCCCTACGCCGTTTGAAGCCGGGCCATCGCAGTGCTATAAGTAGGACTGGTGTGTCCTCCCACTCCCCCTTTCCTCTCTTGGCCTGCGAATCTGACTGCCGCTTTGTGATCGTGCCGCCGCTCCGAAGTTCATCTGCTATGGTGCTCCACATGCTGCTACTCTACGCTCCGCCCTTGTTGCTTCCCGCTTACCCACGACAGAAGACATCATCTGCGTTGTAACTTGGAATGCTATATTGTCAATATGGGTATCCAGCCCGGTTGTAGTCGTGCCCTCGACTAGACAACAAATCAACTGCAGTATCCCTCTTCTACTCCTGGAGTCAAAATGTCGCTTGACCCGACCTTCAAATGAACACCCTGCTGCGAACGGCACCTGATGCTTTGTGAGAATAGCCATACCCTCGACCACACGAGCGAACAGGTCACTCGCTGCACATGACCTGCTAGTCAGCGCGTCGTCTGCCCAGTGTCTTATGCCGCAAGACGCGTCCAAGCGTTGTTTGGTCGGTCCTCGACACCAGCTCGCCGCGCGCCATGCCCCCTTTCCCGACGCGCTCGTCCCACTCGCCGCAACTCGCACCAAGGTAGCATCGCGCCGTACATGGATCTCGCACTTCGGCGCCCGCTTGGCAGGTCACTGGACGGACCTCGAGGAGCTCCGCCGTGGCCAGGACGGTTCTATCCGCATAGTCCTCATGTATGTCGCTCTTCCTCTCGCACGACGATTGTCGTATTTGTCTGGCCGGGCTGCAGCAGCGCTCGCCTGTGCGAAGCCGGAATATGTCCAGAAACGCGGCCGGGTGGAACATGCTGCTTCGAGGGAGGCCTGTATCCCACTCTCAGGTCGATCTACGCATTCCTGCCCGTCCTTGACGCACAGAAGGGGGCGCTGCCTCTATAGGTTCTAACCCTTGCAGGGCTGGCAGACTCGATTCAGGCATGCGGAGATCACATGCATAGTGCCCGATGGCCGAGGGAAGTTCGGCGGTCACCACGTCATCGACGCATTGACCAAGGGATAGGCTGACAAAGGGACACGCCGCAACAGGATCATCGTCACATACTTAGACTCGTTCTGATGTTACAATATTCTGTGGGATGAAAACTTTACGCTACTACTGATAACAATAAACGCGCGGCAGGACAGGTATGCGACGGGAGCCGCATCTATATGAAGTCTCGTACTCATGCGTTGGCGGCCGCCTCGGTGATGAGGGTCTGCGAAAGGCAACGAGATTCAGAAGAGTCAAGGGCACTGCAGATGGGACCAACCTGGAGAGCACCCGGGTTTGCACCGACGAGCTCCTTGACCTTGTTGCCGCCCTTGAAGACGAGGAAGGTGGGCATCTATCGGGGATCCGGGTCAACACCGAGCGCGGGGCAAAGTAGAGACAACTGTACGCACCGCGCGAATGCCAACCTCCTGGGCTACGTCAGCCTGCTCGTCGACGTCGACCTTGTAGTACTCGGCGCCGGGGAACTGCTCGGCCAGCTTCTCGAAGATGGGCGAGATCTGCTTGCACGGGCCGCACCAGGTCGCCCAGAAGTCGAACACGGACGGGGTGTCCTTCTTAATCTATGGGATCGCGCACGATAGGTCAGGACTTTGGGTGAAGAGCCCAACATTGCGCGCGGCGCGGGTGCGGCGGCGCGGGGAGAAGAGCAACGGGGACTCACGATTTCCTGGAACTGGGCGAGGGAGTTGATGACGGTGACGGGCATGTTGGCTGGGGGTGGGTGGACGGTAGCGGGACGGGGTTCTGCGGCAAGGTGAGTGGTGGCGGTGGAATGGTTTTGAGAGGATGGTTGGTCTTATAGGGCGGGGCAGCGGTGTACGATCGGATCGCGCCATTAGTCACGTGTGGCTTACAGATCAATGGCTGATTCTCTGCGCAACGCCCGACGCCCGACGACTACTTGGACATCGACCCGCCTGTGTGCTCACCCCATGATTGTGCAAGTACTCGTGAGCCTTCCTGACACCCCACTATAACTGCTCCAGTTCAGTGCACGGTCAGAGCGGGTTCATCGTGTGCTACGTGTGTATCGGCGCTGACAGCTGTAGCATTCAATATGCAGTGATTGGCCCATCCCTACCGTGCCACGGGATGGCTCGAATAAGGGTAGTTGGAGTCCCCCGAGCGCGCATGGGGGATGCGCCCACAGAAGGTGGGCACGCGGACCACACCCGCCACACGAAGGCCTCAGCCTCAGGACTGTCCATATATCCGCGTAATTTTGACCGCAGCGGACGTCTTGCTTCATCCCTCGTACTTCCTGCACCGGACGAGCAACACACACGAGGAAAGTGAGCCCCTTCACCTTACCGATCGCTCCGCTTCCATCTCCCAGGATCCAGAAGGTCCGTCTGCGGTCACGCAATGGCCCATCACCGTACACATTGGCGCGACGTGTACGGTGTCATCCGTATGCGTGACCAGGCTATGCAAGGGAGTCTAACCGATACCGGTTGTGTCGACTGCGTTGATAGAGCGGCAGAAGCGAATTGGCATCTGATAATAGCAACCTGGATTCAACGTTCAACGCTGACTGCCATGCGAAGCAGTACTATCCTATTGATTGATGTGACGCCCTCGTGTACGCTGTATACTCGATGACGTGAAGAACAACATCAAGAAATATATAGTGTCAGTCAACATTGAGGCCTATCAGGTGCGCCGTGATTTCGAAGTCGAATGCCGTGGGTTGCAGCTTGGTCAGAACTATGCCTCGTTTCGCGTCTGTGTTCTGCATCTGTTTCAGTGGTTCAATTGAATTGTACCGCACAACTGTGTTACACGAAGCCATCCCTCAAAGCGTACGACGAGCATACTGAATCTGGGCCACGACGTGACTACGACGTAACGGCGCGGAGGCTCTGAAAACCATAAAATTTGTCCCATAAGCACGGCTTGCTTTCACTTTCTTCTAATCACAGCAGAGGACCTTGAAACGGGCGCTGCTTGAAGGTAAGTCGCCGTTGAGTATTCGTTGTTGCATACACGGTCCTGAACGAGGCCTGAAACTCTAGGCTATACACGGCTACGAAAGCCATTGGCAAGCATACGTAGATCGGCGACGATGTTCCCGACGCAAACAGTTTAGCTGGTGCCTTCCCCGAGCGCAGGTCTGAGATCATCAAGTCTCACCCTCTCCGGTGCTAACCTCGGGTGCCACTGCCCGTGACGCTACCAACGACATCTGATCAACTTCAAGGTCATAATCCTATATAGTGTCCGAGTCGTTAGACCATGGGCAGTGCACTTATGGAACTTGGAAGTTACGACTATAGATCTGATTGCAACTCAACTTATGAACCCCTTGCAGGTTCATATTTAGCCTAGTCCTACACCTGAGGAGAAAGGGCACACCGCCTGTTCTGGTTGTATCTGTGCACACTGTCGGTGTGTTCTTTAGATCAGAAGCTAGGAGGATATAAGGCATCGCTAGCTTGGAGTGTACTAGTGTCATGATCACGAAGCGGTGGAACTTGTGGGGAGAATCCCACTTGTGATCCGGTAGATCTCGGCATTGGGAGCGTATGAGCGTCTAAGACCACAGAGACGACGAGTCCGACCAAGTGACGGCGTGCGTTCGTACACAAAGACACACTGGCCGATATAGCTGCGATAAAAGGAGCAAAATCAATCTATCCGCGTCGTATAAGTATGGCCACAAAGGACGACGGAAGTGTCAGCGACGCTAGAACCCAATCCTCTTTGGGCAATCCTTGTGGTTACGCAGGAACAAGACTCGCCGTCCGGGCCCTATCTCCTCTGCACAAGAATCGGCATCCCGCGGAAACGCATAAGTAGGTGAGTGGTCTATTGTAACACCATCTTCCCGGTGTTGGTGTCTCCTGCCGCTTTCCCCTCCTACGACTCCTAGTGCTGGTCACTCGCAATGCTGTCAAGACGCAACTCTCTTTTCTCACTGGATGCGCTCTTTAAATTCAGACCTATTCTGGACCTCGAACGTGGTATGGTCGCGCTGGGCTTATGGCCCAAATATAAAAGACAGACGCAGCTTCACGATCTCAGTAACGATATTCTGGTCATGATATTTGGCTACTTGAGTGTGAAGGACGTGATCTCCGTGCGGCAGGTGAGTTTGGGTCAACTTGACCTTGACTGGTACCCACTTATTCCGTATTTGACATAGGTAAACAAGTTCTTCCACGACATATCCCACCATCGCATCATCTGGAAAAGATTTCTGCTCAAGTCCGGCGTACCTGTCCATCCCCTTCCGCCTACCTCGCGTCACTCATTTCCTTACCTTAGCGGCCTTGACGCCGAACGACTTCTCCTACGGGCCACATCACTGGAACGGAACTGGTACAGTAACAACACTCGCCCCTTGACCCGCTGGGCTTTCGCCACGTACACCACTGTCTTTTCTATGACCACTGTCCCCGGCGGGCAATACCTCATAGCTTCTGTCGGCACCTCCGTGGGTACCTCCGGGGATAAGTTCACCGACTATTCCCTTGTCATTTACGCGATGGACCACCCACTGGGCGTCTGGGCTCTCGCGCGCACGCGCACGCGCACGAAAGCGTACCATCTCAAGGCTCGCTATACAACGATCCAAGGGCGGCGCTGCATCGCGATCGCATATGTGCGGCGCGACTGGGGTCTGCTCTCCGACCGAAAGGCACGCAACCATCCGGTGGACGTCTCTATATGGAGCGGCGACTACGAGATCGACGCGCCCATACCGATCAAGTACGAGTGCGTCACACTTGAAGTTCCTCTAGTATCTCTGGAGACGTTGAGCGACCCGCGCCTCGTTCCGGGCACGCCCGAGTGGATCGCTCATGCGAGATCACAGCCAAAGCCGTTCCGCTCCCTGACCGAAATCCGTACACGCAGCCAGCTGATGTACCCCGACATAGCTGAGATTTTCGGCGAAGCGTATCTTGCGGTGGTGAAGCGACCTAACAGCATTCTTTTCAAAAACATATCGGGCGGGCCGTCCGCCACGCTGACATGCCCTGTCCCTGATGTACACCTGGTAGGCTTTACCGCTGATTTGTTATGCGAAGGACAATGAATTAAGCATGAAGCTCAGACATCAAAGATCTTTAACATCCGACTCCTTCCGATCGACAATGCAATCCTCGTCGCGCGCAGGCTCGACGGGTTTCCCGGCGGCCCGGATGGACCAGGTCGCAAGACGGTGCTCGAGATATACCACGCCATCCCCTCAAACGCGCCAACCCCAGAGGGCGGCAAACGCGAATGGACGCGGGAACCTATGGAATCGGAGGAGCTCGACGACTACGACTTCGTCGACTGCACCATCTCCGACCACGGGATCCCCACGCAGCTCGATGACTCTGCCCTCCCGGAGTTGTACAGCGCGATCGACAGCATGGTCCCGCACCCGGTCACGCTCTTCATGCGCACGAGGCAGGATGACCTGTACCACTTCGTGATATTCCCTGAGAGGCGGGAAGTCGCACCGCCGCCACCGAGCCCGACCTACACGCACAGTTCCGTGGCAAGCCACGTGCAGACGTACGGCGCGTGGCATTACAACTTCATGTACTTTCAAGAGATGGGAGTCTTGAAGAGTGGGATTACTGATGAGGGCGAGCCGCGTGCGTACCGTGCGCTGCCCGGCTCGCTCCGCTCGATGATCTACTTGGTCGCAGGGGAGGATATAACGGAGGCGCCGCATGTGTACGGGATCGGCCGCCATTGGTGCCGCCAGACCCTCGCTGCGGCGATGCCGCCTTCCGAGGAGCAGGCGGCGCAGATCCAGCCCAAAGCGATTGCGTGGCAGCGCCTCCCGCAGGACCTTGACGAGGTGGGCTGCATGCTGTGGGACGAGACGATCGGGCGGCTGTTCCTCGCGGGCAAGACCGGGTATGAGGTATTCGTACTCGAATATGCGAAGAATCCCAGGCTTGGTGAGTTCACCTGCAGTACTTGAGGCTGCTAATTACTCAAGATGTCTTGCAGGTCAAACTCTCCGGCGCGAGGGCCCCATTTCGTTCCGAATCTTACCTGACCCCGACGAGATCCTTGCACCCCTTCCTATACCTTCCCTTCCTGTTGCACCCCTTCCTACACCCCCCGTTCCTGTTGTACACTTTGTTCCTCCCATGCGTGGGTCAGACATCGACGCTAACAAGCAATGTGCACGTTAAACATACCCTTGCACCTGTTCCGTCTCGTGTACTCTCTTTCTCTTAGGGCGCGTATATGTAGCAAATGGCGGTCTACACTACATGTAACACATATTGTCCATCCCATTGTATACTAGCGACTGTTTCTTCTCCGGCGGAATATATGATTGACCAATTCCTATTGCGGTATAATATGCCAATGCATACTAGTAGCGTCAAACATTGCGATTGTCAATATCTTCGCCCCGCAGCCATTGGGCGATCTAGACGGTACCAGGACACCAAAGTGCGATGGCTCGAGAGGTGTTTCCCGATCGCGGAGCCCCGCGCAGTGCGGGGAACTTAGACGCCAGAGTAAGCGCCCATCTCAAGTTCGACAACGTTGACATTCGCGCACACTGCTGTTCCTCTGCACTTCCTCTACATCAGCTATGTTGTCCAAGACTCGGTCAGTGGCGGCTTCAATGCCGTCCATGCTCCGAGCAGGCTTTGCAAGTCGTGCCGGTATTCCATCTTTTGATGGTGCGTCGGCGACAAGGAACCTTGTATCCGGACCTCGCCTGTACGCCCCAACGCAAACACGTAGAAATCACGCTCATTCAGTATCTCAGGGAAGGGGCTTTTCTGGTATGTTTGCGTCTGCGTTCTGTGCATTCCTGACAGCATGCCATCAGAAGAGTCGCGAGCAGCCTCCTCTTCACGAGCGCATGTCAGGAAACCGCACTTCGACAAGATACTTATCGCAAATAGGTTTGTTATATGCGTCCACGGCTCAAGAATCAATGTAATTTATGTACGATACAAGAGGTGAAATTGCCTGCCGCGTCATACGTACGGCGAAGAAGCTCGGGATACGGAGCGTGGCGGTATATAGCGAGGCAGATGCAGATGCTCTGCATGTGAAGCTGGTGCGTTCGTTTATTCTTTCTGCAGTACATGTATTGAGCTCCAGTGCTCGCCCTACAGGCCGATGAAGCCTACTGCATTGGACCGGCAGCTTCCGCAGAGAGCTATGTGAGCTCCTTCCACCTTCGTCCCTTGGCTGATTGCATCTCATCCTCTGCAGCTCCGCATAGACAAGATCATTGCCGTTTGCCAGAAGAGTGGTGCTCAGGTATGTGGTCACTGTGCCAGCAGCCCGTTTACCGAATCGCACCGCAGGCCGTTCATCCCGGCTACGGATTTCTTAGCGAGAATGCCGAGTTTGCGGAGCAACTCACACAAGCAGGAATTGTGTTCATTGGCCCACCCGCCCCTGCCATTGTCAGCATGGGCTCCAAAAGGTGTGTTCTGTCATCTAATGGGTATAGCAGTATGTCGCTTCATCGTCATCTATAGCGAGTCCAAGACGATTATGGCCAGTACGTGCACCTTCCTTGACAGTCTTCATGACACTATATATGCGCTGTCTCTAGATGCTGGGGTACCCGTAGTGCCAGGCTACCATGGCTCGAACCAAAATACTGGGCTGCTTGCCGAAGAAGCGAACAAGATCGGTGGGTACATCGCCTGCCATGGACGCACCGC
This sequence comes from Fomitopsis betulina, assembly GCA_022606075.1. Classification (NCBI taxonomy): domain Eukaryota; kingdom Fungi; phylum Basidiomycota; class Agaricomycetes; order Polyporales; family Fomitopsidaceae; genus Fomitopsis; species Fomitopsis betulina. The sequence continues at coordinate 251,235 of JABYQK010000037.1, forward strand.
CTCACGTCTGTCTAGGCTACCCTGTTCTCATCAAGGCCGTTCACGGCGGAGGCGGTAAAGGCATGCGCGCCGTACATGCGCCTACTGACTTTGCCGAGGCACTCGCGTCGGCCCAGCGCGAAGCTAGCAAAGCATTTGGGCGCACGGAAGTGCTCGTGGAGAAGTGGATCGAACGCCCGCGGCATGTGGAAGTCCAGGTCTTTGCAGATAAGCATGGCGGGTGCGTTAGTCTCTGGGAGAGGGATTGCTCTGTGCAGAGGCGGAACCAGAAGATAATCGAGGAGGTGGGTCAGATAGAGCTCGCGCGGAGGGGATAGTATTATTGAAGTCGCGTTTAGGCTCCAGCACCGGGACTGTCGTCTGAGCTGAGAGCAGACTTGAGTGCAAAGGCAGTTGCTGCGGCCAAGGCTGTCAACTATGTCGGCGCGGGTACCGTCGAGTTCATCTTTGACAACGACACGCAACAATTTTACTTTATGGAGATGTACGTGCACTCTTTTCGAACCTCGCTATTTTTCTAACGCGATTACAGGAATACACGCTTACAGGTCGAGCACCCTGTCACTGAGATGATCACAGGCTTGGACTTGGTCGAATGGCAACTTGAGGTGTGTTCGATGATTGCTTGCAAGCCCTGATGCCCATATATGCATAGGTCGCGGCAGGAAACCCTTTGCCTCTTAGCCAGGGTGCCATTCCCATCGTCGGGCACGCGTTCGAAGCACGCATATATGCCGAGAACCCTCGCAACAACTTCCTCCCCGACTCGGGCCGCCTCCTCTATCTCTCGACACCCACACCCACGACCGTTTTTGCACAGCCCCTCGCCCCACGCATCCCCACAGTCCCAGACGCAGAGCTAACACCCCTCGTCTCGGCGGACGCCGCATGGCAAGTCCAGCCCTCCGTGAGGTTGGAACAGGGCTTCCCCGAGGGTGCAGACATCGGGGTCTTCTACGATCCAATGATTGCGAAGCTCGTCGTTCATGCGCGCGATCGCCCGGAGGCGCTGCGAGTCCTCAGGGCGGCACTAGAGGAGTACCGTGTTGCGGGGCTGAGTACCAACGTTCCGTTTCTGAGGCAACTTGCTGGAAACGAGAATTTTTGTCGAGGCGAAGTCGAGACGGGATTCATTCAGGTACGCGTGTGCCACACCCGTCTCTACTAGGATGTCGATTTCACGGTGCTTACGAAAAACGCAGAAACACTTTGAGGCACTCTTCCCCAAAGAGGAGGATCCTAGCGCAGAGATTCTCGCTCAAGCTGCGCTCTTCTTAGTTCTTTCCGACTCGCATATAGCCCCATCTGTGACGCCTTGGGCGAGCATGGGCGCACGGCGCTTCGGCGGTGACCTTTCTGAGCGTACGGTCACTCTGCAGACCCACGACAACGGCAGTGCTGAACCTACTACGATCACTGTCCACGTACAGCTTCTACCTAGTGGACACTTCAACCTGACCGTGGACACCCCGGCAGGGGCGCACGCATTCGCTGACATCTCTGCGCGCCTCGTCGAACACGGCCGTACAGTCGAGAGCACCATCGAGGGAGCGAGGATGCGGATGGTCATCGTGCGCCAGCGCGCGTCGGCGGCATCGATTGGTACTGCTGGGTCGGCCAGCACAGCACAGCTCTTACACGTCTTCCCCGTCGGCTCTGGATCGACGAAGCATACGCTCGTAGTCCCCGCACCCGCGTGGGTCACCTCGCTGGCAGGCGACGTCGCGTCGGCCGTGGGGCGCGGGGTGCTGCGCGCGCCGATGCCGAGCATGGTCGTCGAGGTGAAGGTGGGGGTGGGCGAACATGTGGAGGCGGGCCAGGTGATTGTGGTGCTGGAGAGCATGAAGACTGAGACGGTGCTGCGTGCCATGGTTGGTGGCGTGGTGCGTTCTGTGGGGTGCGCGAAGGACGAAATGATCGAGGAGGGGCGGCTGATCGTGGAGATTGTGAATGAGGGCGAGGATGACTGAACAATGTGCGCGGACTTGCATCTTGCAATCATCGGATTTCAACGGAAGGGCCTCGTGTACACTAGCATACGATAAATTCGAGGTTGCAGAAACGACTGACATAACAAAAATGTGATATAGCAAGGTGCGGTCGCCGGTGATTATGTACAGTTCAACGTCTCTCTGCTATGTGGGTATTGAGTCCGGCATACCGTCACATCGTTCAATCGATACCCGCTTTACAGCATGCTGAAGAGATGCTACTATGGGTTGGTCCAGACCAGAACAACGGAAGAACTCCAGCTGATTGAGTGAAATCCCCGCTGCAGCTCGGCTAAGGAGGTTACTGTGCAGCTCCTGAAGGACGTTCGTATCCACGAGGCGAGCATTGTAAAAGGATAGCCTGTAGAGCTTTGGAAGGACGGAGGTTTGCGCTGCCAAGTGAGGCTCTTCCACGCGAAAGAGCGGTAAGAGATGTGCCGCCGCATGGCCCGACACAATGAGAACCTGGGTGTTGCTCGCCGAGGCCGTGAGGTTGCGCCACATGGATTCGTCAATATGCTCGCCCTCAATGACCATGGTTGTAATATGCTTGCCGGCGAATGTTTCAGGCAACATGGTGCGAACGTCGTCTAGATGACCAGGACCATATTGGAAAGTGAAGGTGAACGAGGGTTGAGCGCGCACAGTAGATGAGCGGTTCCTGCGCCTGTACCCTTTCAAGCGGAATATGCCCCAATCGTCATCCTTGGCGAAGCTTTCGACAACGAGCTTCCGCACGGAATTGATATAAGAGGTCTTGTTCCGCAAGATAGGCGCGAGTTCTTGTACGCGGGGAGACTTGATCCTCTGGATGCTCACACACACGCAGAAGAGAGATGGTAGGTCGAGCGCATTGAGGATGCGGAGGCAGTCGCCTAGGCCCGCTTGCAGAGTGAATCGGTGGACATGGGGGAGTGTCACACGTGGTGGGTCTGCAGCGATTCCGTGAGAGAGCGCCATGCCATGTTGCACCAGATCGAGTGTCCTTAACGAGGGCATCATGCGGAGGACATCCATCAATTCAGTCAGATTTGGCCACGGGAAGAGGGGAGTAGGGGACATGTGCACCGTCAGATCCCGGAGCGTACGGGTGCATGACTGCTTGAGTTTGATTCCGAGGCGGGCATCGAGCACGGACAAAGACCGCAGGGAAGGTGTGTTCTTCGGATGGAGCATGCGGGGGAAGTCAACAAGATTCGGGGTGTATGCGCCGCCGAGCATGCCACTGAGGTATAGCTCTTGGAGGAGGGGGGCCGGGCCCGCAAGAAGATGGACTGTTTTGCGAGTGAGGCAATGCACGGCGTGCAGATGCAGCCAGCGAACACGGCAAAGTTCTCCCAACACAAGTTCCAAGGAATCTTCTCGTCCTTTCCGTAGAGACTTGGACATGGTCGCGTTGATCGTTAGAGGAGCGTTGCCGGAGCGGTGTAGTAGTTCTGCCATCCACTCAGGATGTGGTGAGAGGGGAAGGTGTGCCCAGAGCGACTGGCAACGGAGGGCGACAGCGCGCCATCGACGACAGACGTGTGAGACCACAATCCAGCAGAACAGGTGGCAATCCGCGCCCGCTATGCAGCGGTGGCCGTTGGTCGGTGGCTGGTCTTTTGCATGAACGTGGCCCGGGTGATTGATGAATATCACTTGGAGGATCTCTGGGGGACGGAGGAGATACCAGTTGCGACATGGGCAGAGCGGTATTCAGAGCGGATGGTGATTTCCATGGACGTCATACCGACCACAAGTCGGGTACGCTAGGCCTACTTCAGCAGAACGCCGCGCACAAAGAGTATCGCGACAGAACCTACCCGCGAAGGAGACTGGTTGGTTTTGAAGCGTCAGATAGCGATGCCACTCCGATATGTTCGGACTAGCAGCACGAGCCTTGATCACGAAGTCACTTTTAATAATATGTTACAGTACAGACCTCCTCCACGTCTTGCGCCTCCTCTTCATCGCTATCCTGAATGACTTTCTTTTGCCGCGCGATCGGCTTCTCGACACAATTGACCTTGGGCTTCACCATATTCCGCCGCTTCTCTCTCTACGCCCTGTCGATGCGTTGACACCAGACCAAATTAGGGAATGTGATGTGACAATGCTTGCGAGATTATCGACAGCAATCGTCGAACTGCCCATATTCAACGTTCAACTTTGGTAGGAATGAGACTGTCTCTGTGGTATCAGATACCTGGATATTGAGAAGAGACATACCAGAAGCTTAGATACATCAGAAGAATCAGAGACCCACTAGATTATGTTGTATGATTGTGTGAAATAATTTGTGTGTTTCCGGCATCGCAGAACGGCAGACTGGGCAGTGCTGCTTCTATTCTGCACAATGAACAGTACTAGGGTGCTATATTCATTCCCGAGGCCGACCGAGGCTAAAATCTCCCGTCGTCGACCAAAAAGGCCACGTGTCCCAAGGGCCGGTACATGACTGTAGGCCTTGACAATCTTGCAGCCGTAGCATGCTGAGCACCGCGCACCCCTCTTCTTGGCGGTACCTCAGAGCCCAAATGAGACCTTCTATCAGTGTCGCCGGTATCTCCTTTGCCCCAAACGATTGCACATGACACCATTCCCCCACCACGTCTCTGTCGAGACAAACATTATACATAGAGAGTTCCTTGAGCCCCGGGGAAGGGTAGCGTAAATCTGCGCGTGCCGACTCCCGAGTGTCTTCCATGCAGAGCCCCAGGAAGAGATAAGAGGGGTTGCAGACATTTTTGACCGTGAGGACTTGCATGTTCACCATAGTCTGTAGCATGGCGCACCAAGAATCCGCGTTGACATTCCAGCCTTGTACCGTCGCGGAGAGTACATCCGCGCACGGCAGAGCGTCGTAGCAGATCGCGGACAAACACTCTGAATGGCTCTCACAATTCTGGAGTTCGATTGTGAAGATATCATGATGACTGCTCGCCAGCCGAGGCTCATCAGGCCATCCAGTGGATCCGTAGAAGCGTAGTGGACCGCGATATGAGTCGATGTCGGTGTCGTTAATCCCGGTGATACGAAGTTTGTGCATAGTGCCAAGCCCAGAGATCTTGTGATGCAGGACAGGGGCGAGTAGCTCGATGTCATCAGAGGAACTGTTGGAGGCTGTCACTTCCATGAAGATGAGGGATGGGAGGTCGAGGTTCCTGAGGATATATGCGCACTCGCACGCCCATGCAGAGAGACCCAGTGTACGAATGCTGGGGAGAGTGATGCTGTGCACACGCTCGGCATCTTCGGCAAGCCAGACTTGACTATCAATTCCCTGTTCAATGTTTAGGGCCTCCAAGGAAGGAAGCATGCCGAGGACATCCACGATGTCAACCAAGCGTGGCGAGAAATGCTCGTCTGATGAAAAAATGAGATCGAGTTTTCTGAGCATGCTACACGGTGCGGTTGAAGGCGAGATCCCAAGGTGGACGTCATAGAGTCGTAGACACCGCGGCAATGGCGAGGTCTCACCACAGGCCATGTCAAGGAAGTAGGCGGGAACCTCCGTGTCAACGAGGACCCCGTCAAGATACAACTCTTGAAGGAGAGGAGCCGGCCCCACGAGAAGCTGTAAGACCTTAGGGGAAAGGCCATGTGTGGCGTGGATATGTAGCCTGCGGACACGATGAAGTTCTCCTAAAGCGAGCTCCAGAGACTCCTCACGCATGCGACGCACGTCCACGTCCATGACAAAGGCCAGAGGGGTTGCGTCGATGAGAAGCGGTGTGTTCCCGGAGCGGCGGAGGAGCTCGGCCATCCAGTTGGGATGTGCACGCAGAGAGAGGCAGGCCCAGAGTGCGCGGCAGCGGAGTGCGACTTCGCGCCATCGACGACAGACGTGTGACACGACGAACCAGCAGAACGCGCCACAGACTTTGTCCTTGAAACAGCACGATGCGCCTCCAGTTGGATCCTCAGCACGAGCATATCCGGGATGGTTCAAGAAGACCAGTTTGAGTATCTCCACAGGAATCGATGATATAGTCGGAGGCGGAGCGTGAGACAGCAGAGCTTGAATTTGGGATGGCAATGCGGCGTGGTGCGGGAGCTGTGTGGCGCGGTGTAGATGCATGCATGACTATTCAGCCTATGAGCAGAGACCCTACGCGCGAGGGATTCCACACTCACTGGAAGCAGGATCGTTTGAGGGATGAGAGATGCGCGTCAATGCAGCGGGCCATCTGCAAGGTCACCCATGCTGTGTTCATTCGAGCGAGAGGCCAAGCGCTAGACCCGCCTTCGCCCTGTGCTTCAGAACCCACTTCAGCCCTTCAGTCATCGTTCCCGGCCGCTCTACGTGTTGCCGCGACGGCCCCACCGCCCACGTACGTCGGCGGAGAAATCCACCCTGCGCAGACACAGCGTGTCGAAGTTGGGAACAACGGGGCGCCGGTGAATCCATACACGCATAGCGGGCCACAGCCGTGGTCGTCGCGGAAGCCAGCAATCCCGAATCTCCTCGCGGTGCCGAGGCAGGACATCTTGGTGCGCAGGACAGGAGCCAGTTCGTGGATGTCTTCCACACAGCGCTCTCTCGCTGACACTTGCTGTAAGGAGAGGGACGGGAGCTCGAGTGCATCGAGGATGAGGGTGCACTTGCACGCCCAAACGGCAAGAGCTAGCGTTTGCACGCGGGGAAGAGTGACACGTTGTTCAAGCGCATCGAGCGCGCCGAATGCGAGTTCATCGTCCTGCCGCCCGAAGCGCAGTTCTTCCAAGCAGGGAAGCATGCTGAAGACGCCCAGAATCTGGGACAGGCTGGGCCACAAGTAGAGCGTACTCGGCGACAAGGTGATTGCAAGTTTGCGGAGCGTGCCTGTGCACGGTCCAGTAGGCCTGACCGCGAGGTGAGCATTGTAAAGGCGTAGACACTGATGCAATGGCTCATTTCCGCCACTGAGCATGATGGTTGAATCGGCGCCAAGCATGTTGTATGGGCTGCAGTCGGCTAGTACAGATAGGCGGCGTGAAGGAGAGGGGAAGGAGATGCCAGAAGCCGGACGATGTTTCTAGGGAGGCCCTGAGCAGCACAGATGTACAGGGGGCGAATGCGAGGGCGATCTCCAGTGACTGTTCGCACCCAGTGCGCACCGCGTCGCTCATTTCCCGCTCCAGAGAGGCAGCGTTGATCAAGTTCGGCGAGGTGCCGGAGCGACGCAAGAGCTCAGCCATCCATGTGTGAGACGGGAAGAGCGGCCGAGAGCAGCCGGGAGCGGAGGGCACCGGCACGCCATTGACGACAGACATGGGACCAGCAGAACAGCGGGCAGTCTTCCCCCGCGACACAGCAGTGCTCGCCTTCGAGAGGCTGCGCGGTTTCCTGGAGATAGCCTGGGTGGTTTAGGAAGATCTCTTCGAGTACCTCTGGGGGAGAGATGATATGTTCGATGACGAGGCGCGGTTTCGTGGAGGTGCAGCAGGAGATACAGGGGCGGTCGAATCTGGTCATTGGCTGCGAGACTTGTCACGACAAATTTCCATGACTATGCAGATGGCAATATGAGTGACTCCGTAGCTATAGCAAGCTGTGGGCAGCGAACACTCACCAAAGAATTCGTAGGGATTCATTTGAGGATAGTAACTATGAGATGGTGGTGCCTAGGGCCACTTCAACGCGCACGCTCAACGCTCGCGTGAACGCGTATCTGTCCCAATCACCATCCTTCCTAATCTTACATACACTGCCGCTGTTAATTGATCACGTTCAACATACACGCATCCTGCAGTGTTTCTATTGTCCTAACCCCATCGTACAACACACCAATGCAAGATGGCTGCTCGGGTGGCATCTTATGCCTAGAGACCGCCCCCGCCAAGTATATACTCAATGGCGGAATGGACGTTGCCGCCGGTCGCAAGGAGCGCGCGCACGTTCTGCTGCGCGTTCGTGAAGCCCATATCTTGCAATTGCTATCAATGCCAACGCCAGTCAACGCCAACTCGTCTCTGGATAACGGTGTTGTGCTTACTTGGAGCTGCACCTGGAACCGCTCTTCGGGAGGCCGTGTATCCGTAGGTGCAGCTGGGGCACCACCAAAGGCCCCCAGCCTACCCAGCCCGCCAAATGCACCGAGCCCGAACGGGTCTGTCCCGCCACCACCTGCGCCCAACCCTGCTCCAGCCCCAGCTCCAGCACCACCGCCCATCGCAGCGAGCATCTGCTGCATCAGCGCCGGGTCGAACAAGCCGCCCGGCGGGGCCGCGTTGCTGCCGCCCGCTGGCGAGGGTGGGGCGAAAGGAAATAACATAGGCGGGACACCTGCCCCGGGTGCGCCGGCGGTGGGGGTGCTCCCAGATTGTGATTGGCCATCCTGGCCTTGTGGGCGCGCGGTGGAGGGCAAGCCGGGCGCAGGGAAGGAGCCTGGGCCGCCGGGCGCACCGGGGGCCCCGCCGCGCATAAGGCTGGACATCTGGAGCATCATGCGCAGGCTCTCCGGGTTCGCCCTGGGGGAAGAATGTGGGTGGGTGAGGTGAAGGCGGAGCGAGGGACGTACATCATTTGGCGGAACTGCTCGCTCTGGAACACTTGCCGGACTTGGGGACCCATGCCCGCGAGCTGTGGGTTGGACGCGATGATCTGGTCGACGATAGCGGGGTTGGACATGAGGGTGGACATTTGCTGGAGGAAAGCGGGATTGCTCCACATGCCCTGCATCTGACAATTGGTGCACCGAATCAGCGATGCTGCACGCAATGCATAACAATCCACTCGAAGGCGTCAGGAGGTTGCATCGAATTCGCGACACTACGTGCGCACGACAGGAGGTAAGCGTTGTTGGTGTAGGCCAGAGCTCGACTAGACATCCAGAGTAGGGACAGGGTACATAACGCTGAACATGCGTGTGGCATGAAGACTCGCCCAGGATGGTCCCCAACGCCAGCCGATTCCAGTCCGCCGCGCGTCTCGCATCGGACACAGCCCGAACATGATGTACTCACCAAATTGGGGTCATTGGTGTTCAATCCCAATTCCGCAAAGGGGTTGAGGCCGCCCATGACTCCGAAGCCCATGTGCCCGTTTAGCTGCGTGAGCGGGTCGTGGACGTTTTGGCCAGCTTGCATCTGAGGCAGTGCCTGGGGCGGCGGGCCGCCCTGCGACGAGGATGCGGCACTGTTGCGCGCCGCGCCCTTGACCATGTGGATGGTATGTGATGACTGGATCTTGTACGTCGAGAGAGCTTCTTCGTCCTGCAAAGGCGATGCGCGTCGGCAGAGGCACGCAAACGCGGATGGAAGGCACGCCACGCACCTTTAGGACTCGTCCTTTTGTAGAATGGGCATAGTGAGCTAGAGTCGCAGAAGGGGTCGGACACACCTGAGTAGATGAGCCTCTGGCGGTCCGCAGGAACATCCGACTTGTCAGCGATGGCCTGCTTGAGATCAGCCACCGTCTTGTCGGTGGATATGGTTATCTGGAGCTTGAGCTCGCTGGGGCCTACAGAAAGACATAGGTTAGCGTTTTCAGGGAGGACGGTTGGTAGCTAACCCTTGACATTGATGAGGATGTCGGAGGGGGAGGAGGAGTCGGTGCTCATGGTGTACGGTCTAGTGATCAAGCGCCCGCAGTTCCATGACCGCAATCAATGCAGGAGGCACGTGTGTATGATGGTTGCAGTCGGTCGCTCCCGCTCCTTTCCGCTCGTATACATAGTGGGCTAGGAATCTACCAACCTGCTTCACCCATACTTGGCCCCCTTTGAAGGGATTGTCAATTTCCATCTCATCCGTGGATTTAGATATACATTATACAGTAACTCGCGGCAAAAAGACCTGTAGATAAAGCACAATTACGAACGCTCCACAGGCGCACGCCCGTCCACTTGCAAGGGGCGCACAAAGAGTGTGCGCCACAGGCTACGGACACACCACGCGGCAAAGTTGAACATGCGGTGGCACCCGAAGACGAGGTACTGGAGGGAAAAGAGGATGCCGGCGAGGAACGAGACAACGAGCACGGCACTCGGCCACTCGGCCCACGCGACGGAGAGAAGGAAGAGCGTGAGGCACGTCGTCGAGACGAGCAGACACACGGCGGGGAGGCGACAGTACACGCAGAAGAAGAAGTAGGTCCCGTATACGTCCTTTGCAATAATCTGCGGACAGGTGAGCAGCGTGCGCGTGCGCGGGGAGGAAGTGACAGACCTGGAACTTGTGTGCGTCGGCGTTGCTGTAGGAGAAGACGAGGAGCGTATCGAGCAAGAGCCCGAGCCCGGCGGCGATGGCGCCAAGGGCGACGATCATGCGCGCAAGTCCGTCGACCGGGAAGATCGAGCCAGGCGCGAGGCCGAAGATCGCGGCGTCGATGCCCGCGAGCGCGAGCAGCTACGCAGAATCGCGTCAGCGCCCACCGTCCCGAGAGTACACTGTGCGGGCACTCACCGACGCGGCAACGACGTACCACTCCGTTAGAAGGCGCGCGAGCACCTTGTCGAAACGCTCCATGCGCGCATGGTCTTGCGGGACGCGCTCAGCCTCGAGCAACTCCGCGTACGGCGCGACCCTGTCGAGCACGCGCTCGCCCCACGAGAGCAGGACCGGCGCGACAGACTCGGGGTCACTGTATCGCGGAAGGAGGTCGGGCTCGCGCGCGCTGAGCGCGCCGTCTGTATCCACGGATCCAGGCATCGTGGAGTTGAGGGCGGTTTTGTCGGTATTGGGTATGGGCGGGAAGTAATCGCCCCGCGGTGTTGAAGGGTATGAGGACTCTACGGAGGCAGAGTCGGCATCATCCTCGTCGTCGGTGTCGAGGCTGTAGCCGCGTACCCGACATTTTCGCCGCCGGAGGGTGGTGGGTGATGGGTGATCTTGCCCAGGCGTGGGCTCTTCGGCTGCGCTCTCAGAGGGATCTCTTGCAGCTGGGCGGGGTTAGCAAACGGGGGTCCAACTTTGCACTGGGACGATGCGAGACGCACATGGGGGCCCCGAGAGTGGGTCGGCGTCGGACTCTGGGTGGTACGGCTCCTCGGGGTGGAAGACTGGCGTCGTCTCGGGTGCATGCAATCTGACGACGAGGGTGGCATGGTACTGTTGCTTGCCTTTGACGGTTGGGCCCTTCTTCTGAGGGGTGGGGCACGAGAGGCGGATGCCGATTGCTAGCCACGTATCGTGAGTCGCGAGGACGTCGCGGGCAGTGGAAGATCAATACGCACTCGAACCGGGACGTGCTTGCTTGCTCACTAACTCGCCGAGGGAGACGAAAGCTGATGCGACGAGATGCTGCCTTTTCCTGCGCTTGTGGGATTTGTGGAGGACCTTGATGTCGAGCTTGCTGCGATGGCTTACGTGGTGCCTACCGTGGCGGTGCGTTCAGCACCGTCTGGTTGTGTAGGGATGCGGAGGACATACGTACAATGCGATAGTGTTCTTCGTATTGGGGTTCTGCCCGTCACACCCGAGAGCAACTTCAACAGGCTGGGGACGATCTACAACGTCGAAAGAGACAACGGGGCGCCACGACTTGTCGGGGCGGGCGAGGAGCAGGCCCTGTGTGCGGATTACTGCGCCCAACGTCAGCGCGCTCGACGGCATGGAGGAAGACAAGGAGACGTACTGGAGAGATACCAAGGGCTGTGAGAACGTGTCGCGGGTGTGGTCAGCGTGCTGTCCTCGACATCCTGAACTGTGTGGACGCACTCAGATGTGTCCTCTGTGACGAAGCGCGATGGCATAACACGGTCCCCCTCGCTGCAGGAAGGTACAAAGTAGTGTGGACGCAGCAGGAAGCTTCAATGTGAATTGAGCAGAGGCGGTGTCGATGTGTGCAGGCGGTTTGAGATGAACGTTGACCGTGCACTGCGTTGGTGGACCGAGGAGGCTGCATCAGGATCAAGTCCGCGCTCTCGTCATATTAACCTTCAATTGTGTATCGCTCAACTGTCTACTAGTGAAATACTGACACTCTGCATCGCTCAACTGTCTACTAGTGAAATACTGACACTCCGCATCGCTCAACTGTCTACTAGTGAAATACTGACACTCCCAAGGAACTGCAGAGACATCGCGATGCCGGCGACGAGAGACAGCACAATCACCGCACCCCGCCACTCCCCCCACGCGACGATGAGCAGGAACGCCGCCAGACACGTCGCAGACACGAGCATGCACATCGTTGGCACGCGACAGCACACGCAAAAGTAAAAGTACGACCCGTCCGCACCCGTCGCCATACGCTGGAGGCAGTCAGCAACGCCCGCGTCATGGCTCAAGTGGACGCCTCACGCGGAACATACGCGCGTCGGCGTTGAAGATGGTGAGGCTGTCGAGGAAGAGGCCCAGCCCGGCGGTGATCGCTCCGAGCACGGTGACCCTGCGCGCGGGCCCGTCTCCGGTGCGAGGCCGAATATCGCAGCATTGATGCCCGCCAGTGCGAGCAGCTGCACCGCACATGCGCGTTAGTTCAATGCGGGCGACGTGGACAGGCAACGCACTGAAGCGGCTACGAACGACCATTCCTTCTGCATGCGTTTGACCGCCTTCTCGATGCGCTCGTCGCGCTGGGCCTCTGGCAATCGCTCCAGGGTGCTATGACGGTCAACGTCGCGTCTACATATGCGACGCGGTCAGTACCAGTAGGGTCGGTCACGAATGTGTACTCACAGCGTAAGCGACGTCGTCCACGCGTTCTGAGCCTGGCCATCGCGGCAGATTTCGGAATCGTATATAAAATGAAAGCTAGACTACTGGACGATCTCGGTGGATTCCGTCCCTCGGGTTCCCGGATAAAGCAAGAATGCAACCGCCACCCGCACAATGCATTCCGCATTGGGCGATACGCAAGTACAACACTCCTCAATACAACAATCCACGCAAAGTGGCGACACTTAAGTACGTCCCTTCTTTCCTCAATACAACAATCCACGCAAAGTGGCGACACTTAAGTACGTCCCTTCTTTCCTCAATACAACAATCCACGCAAAGTGGCGACACTTAAGTACGTCCCTTCTTTCCTCAATACAACAATCCACGCAAAGTGGCGACACTTAAGTACGTCCCTTCTTTCCTCAATACAACAATCCACGCAAAGTGGCGACACTTAAGTACGTCTGTGGCCCATCGTAGCCTCATCTCCCAGCGTCGTCCCGGTCCTGCTAGACTTGTCCTTTACCTCTCTCAGTGCTGGTCACTCCCAATGCTCTCAACCCGCAACTCTCTTTTCTCCTCCATGGACGCCCTCCTCAGACGTCGGCCCCGCGCGCGCGACCGAGAACGTCGTGTCGTCGAGCTCGGTCTGCGACCCAAATCCAACGCCCAAGAACCTCCCCCCAGACGAACGGAGCTTCACGATGTTACTAACGACGTTCTTGTCATGATATTCGACCTCTTGCGCGTAAAGGACGTCCTCTCCATGCGGCAGGTGAGTCCCAATGTGGCCGACCTTGACCGCCCGCTGAGCTTGCGCAGGTGAACAAATTCTACCACGACATTTCCCACCATCGCATCGTCTGGAAGAGATTCTTGCTCAAGTCCGGCGTTCCTATCCACCCCCTTCCACCCACTTCGCGTCACTCACTTCCCAACCTCAGCGGCCTCGACGCCGAACGACTCCTCCTCCGCGCCACATCCCTAGAAAAGAACTGGTCCAGTCCCAACACCCGCATCATCGACTCCTGGGGCTTCACCTCCTTCTACACTGTCTTCTCCATGACCACTGTCCCCGGCGGGCAGTACCTCATTGCCTCCGTCGGAACCTCCGTGGCCAACGCTGATGACCGCTACACCGACTACTCTATCGTCATCTACGTAATGGACCACCCGCTCGGGGGTGCCCACGCCATCGCCCGCACCCGCACCCGCACCAAAGCCTACCACCTCAAAGCGCGCTACACGACGATCCGCGGGCGGCGCTGCATCGCGATCGCGTACGTGCGGCGCGACTGGGGGCGCCGCGCCGACCGCACCAACCCGAACCCGCCCGTGGACGTCTCCCTCTGGAGCGGCGACTACGAGATCGACGCGCCTATACCGATAAAGTACGAGTGCGTCGCCCTCGAGGTTCCTCTAGAGTGCCTGGAGACTTTGAGCGACCCGCGCCTCGTGCCGGGCACGCCCGAGTGGATCGCCCACGCGAGCATGCAGCCGAAGCCGTTCCGCTACCTATTTGCTGTTCGTACGCGGAGCCAGCTGATGTACCCCGACATAGACGAGCTTTTCGGCAAGCCGTACCTCGCGGTGGTGAAGCGGCCCAACAGCATCGTGTTCCAGAATCTCGAAGGCGGCCCGTCCGCCACGCTGACATGCCCTGTCCCCGATGTGCCGCACCAGCCCCTGGTAAGTTCAGCCGCTGATGCGCGTTTGGGACGATGAATTCACCTCGACGGCTAGACATCAAAAGTGTTCAACATTCGTCTCCTCCCGATCGACAACGCCATACTCGTCGTGCGCAGGCTCGATGGATACACCCGCCGACCAGGTCGCCAGACGATGCTCGAAATGTACCACGCCATCCCCTCAAATGCACCTACCCCAGAGGGCGGCAAGCGCGAGTGGACGCGCGACCCCTTCGAATGGGAAGAGCTAGAGAACCACGACTTCATCGACTGCACCATCTCCGACCACGGGATCCCGACGCAGCTCGACGATTCGGTCCTCCCCGAGCTCTACAGCGCGATCGACAGCATGGTCCCGCACCCGCTCACGCTCTTCCTGCGCACGAAACAGGCCGACCTGCACCGGTGGGTGATGTTCCCAGAGCGGCGGGAGGTCGCACCGCCACCGAGCCCAGACATGCACAAGTCGGCGGCGAGCCACGCGCAGACGTACGGCGCGTGGCACTACCGGTTTGACCACATCCACGAGACGATCCTTGCCAAGGGCGGCGCCGGGGTGGAGCCTCGCGCACACCGTGCGCTGCCGGGCTCACTCCGCTCGATTATCTATGCGGTCCCGCAGGAGGACATCTCGGAGGCGCCGCCCGTGCGCGCGATCGGCCGCCAGTGGTGCCGCCACAGCCAGAGCCTCGCCGCGGCGATGCCGCTCTTCGAGGAGCAGGCGGAGAACGGCGTGCGGGATACGCCGAACACGTTCGCCTGGGTCGACCTTCCGCAGGGGCTCGACTTCCGCGATGTGGGCTCCATGCTGTGGGACGAGACGATCGGGCGGCTCTTCCTCGCGAGCAAGACCTTGGAGGAGGTGTACGTGCTCGACTTTGCGAAGCAGCCTAGGCTCGGTGAGTCGCGTGTGGCTTGGGTCTCCAGTGAGAGATGCTGATTGCTCTTGCTATTGTCTTGTAGGGAGAACGCTCCAACGCGAGAGCCCCGTTACGTTCAAAATCTCACCCGACCCAGACAAGATCCTTGCGCCCCTTCCTGTGGCCCGACCTCTATCTCCTGTTGCACAAGTCGACCTCGCCGCTCTTTCTTTCCACACCTCAGACAACGACATTGCCATGCGATACGCGTGATAGCAGACACTCTCTTGTGCCGGCTCCTCTCGTCGGACCATATTAATATCGTCTCGTGCTTACTGTAATCTGATCTCCCCACTCCTCTCCTTTCTACGTTTTTGGACTCGTATATGTAGCAAATGGCGATCCGCATGTATCACTTACTTATTCTGCATCACATTGTATACTAGTCAGATTTAGTATAGTGGAGAGACAATGAAGGTCATTCCTACTCAATCATGCCGCCGTACGGGCATACTGAATGGCGCGAAGGGTGCAAGCCCCACCCTCGTACAACGCCGTCCAGTCAAGTACATATACGCGTGACGTGACTAAATGGACACCTCTTCCTGATGTACGAGACCAGAAGCACTTACTCGTATCCTCGATACATTAACCACCACCTCGTATCGTGGCACCATAACTCGCATCTACTCGTGATGCATTCGCCGTACCCGTTTCGCGCCAGCTGGAACGGGCGCCTAGAGTGACCGACCTTTGATCCCTGAAAAATGGGTTGCCAGAGTCTTTTTATCAGCCGGCAGATACCTATACCTCAGGTAAGTCAGTATCAAGCCATAGACCACCAATATCAAGTTTCCTGGTATATGCGGTGGATATCTAGGGTCCTAGATGTGGAGAAATTTGCAAGCAACCGTAGGTAGGCGCTACCACTGAGCGCGTCGTGCGTAGAATATATTTGGTGTCGTGGCACATCTGTATAACATGAAGCATGTATGATATATATTGGTGCTTGAGATACAAATGTGTTGTGAGTTCTGCTTTAACCGTCCTGAAGTGTTGCCGGGTCAAATCTGTGCACTGTCCGTATCGCCTCCAGCCCCTTCCGCGCGAAGACAAGCTATTAAGCATTAGATCGAGACAATTACTCGCCGAAGTTGGCATGAGACGTACCATGTATGGATTGGCGGTTGAACCAGTTGTATCCGCCAGTACCTCATCCTTCGACACGACCGTGACGTCCGAGTCGTTATACCTAAACCACTGATCCGGGTTGTCTGGAAGGTTGCGAGAGTAGAAGAAGTAGTGCCCCCACGACGGCGAAGAACCTCGATGAATGAAGACGGACGTGAGCTCGTACGCGGCGGACGTGTCGTCCTTCCAAATGTCTTCGATCCGCGCCTTCAACTGCGTGGCGTTGTTGCGTTCATCCTCGAGCCGCCGCGTCACGAACTCTTGTTCCTTGCGTAACTCAGCTACGAGATCTTCCGTCGTTTCAGGTAATGACATGACCTCTTGACCAGAGATAAATTCGGCCGTTCCGCCCAACGCGGGAGCAAATGGCGCATGCTACGACGTGTTAAGAAACCGGAGGCGGTGTACAGAAACAGACGTACCTTGTCCTGCGTCAATCGCTGGATACACTCGCGGCTCGCAGTCAGCGTAGCCTGCACAGTTTTTGACTCGGCCTTCTTAGACGCATCCGCGCTGTCAAGGAAGCGGTCGACATAGAGCATCTCCCCGAATTTGACATAGGCCTGGGACTTGTACGCTTGTTGCGTTTCCCGGTCGAACTGTACCCGCTGAACGTACTGTCAATTGCTATCCAAGGGACAGCAGGGCCACCCTACCTGGAGTTGGATCTGTAAGAGCGGGGGCAGGTCCACGAGCGACACCTCCATCCGCTTCTTGACGCCGTCAAACTCAACAATGTCATCAAAGTATCGTGCCAGGCCGTCGTACAGATCGAAACCTTCATCCGAAACGTTGACATGCAGATGCGAGAACAAATCTTCCTTTTCGTGTACGGATGACTTGTGTCTCGAATCGTCCGTCACGGACAAGGGTGTCAGTCGCTGCCTCTTCTTCCCGAAGAATAGCCTGTCACAATACGTCAACTTTAATGGTTGAGTGCGAGCAACCGCATACCTCTTGATGATGCTCGTCTTGTCGTCCTCTGCGCCAGCCATCTCTTGAAAGTCGAGCAACGCAGTCTCGATCTGGAATATGCAGTTGTCCATGCACTCAGACACGTCGTGCTGTCGGCCTACGACGCATTCAGGAATAACAGCGCAGCCGGCGAATAGTTACGTACCGAACATCATGACGGAATCGTCGTTGGGCCGGGGTCGCTTCGGAAGTGGAGGCGGCGAGTTCGACGGTTGGGTCTCCATCATTTGTACATCAGTGTTCTCTACCTGCGACTTGTTCATCTGCAGCTTGGATGATGATGCAACTGCCTCTACAATCATTGATGTTTGCGCCTCGGTGTCATGATCTGTCGCTGTTGCGTGCGGAGAGGATCGCACATCGACGTCCATTTCATCTGAACGGTGCCTCTTACCCAGTACACTCTCCGTTGGGCTCGCGAGTGGCGACGGCGACGGGGGATCGTATGTCGAGCGCGACGGTACATCTTCGACGAGCGTTGCGTCCGTATCGTTCGAGCCCTCAGTCCCTGGCCGACTGATGTCATCTTCTTCTTCGTCTTGTGATGTGACGAGAGCAAGCTTCGCGAGGTCGATTGACGGTGTGACGGCGGGAATGTCACAGTACTCGAGGTTCCAGAAGAGGTTTGCCAATTGGTGGACGACTGCGAAGCCATGAGCAGCATGCGTATCAAGTATCATTGGAGCGTACATTTCTTAGAGCGCGCGATCTCCCGCCTCGTGACGAGTCTTCCGCCCACACGATGACGCTTGAGATCGTCGTCGGTGAACTTGCTATCATCCAAGACCTTCTCGTCGCCCATGTCTGCAAAGGGGGTAATGGCTTCGCGGAGATCCCTGATCGTATATAAATACTGTGCGAAATGGGATATGTCAGCCGGCATGTCCTACAGACGACTCATCGAGGTCTTACCTGGAGCAGGGAGTTGAGATAGCAGGTGTTGCCTAATTGATTCAGCCCGCGCGGCATTCCCGGTGTATTGTTTTGCGAAGCATCGCCAGCTAAGGACGCAATGAGCATGAGCATCCTCACAAGGTCTCGGTGCACGTACGATCTACTCCAGTCTCAAGGAACTTTCGTATCCTATCGCTATTTGTGACCTCGGCGATGACAGTCAATGCCTCCTTCATCTTCTCCATCTGGCTCGGCTGGTCTTGAACCTATGCCAATTGATTAGTCGCATTCAAATCCCACATGTCCAGAGCAACGGACGCACCCGCAAAGAATAGATTGTGATGAGCATCTCTTCATCGACCTCCTTCGGCACCTCCAGCGTTGAGTACGCTGACTCTGGGCTCATCCCGCTGCCTTTCTCTTTGTCCCACACGTTGTCTAACATAGAGCTGCTCCTCGAATCCGCCAAGATCTTCAGTGCGTCGTTCAACCGTATCCGTGTTTCGCTACCCTTGACCGAATCTGCCCATGTCCTTCTCCGTGCATTGCGCCACGCGTCGAGTATAAATTTGTCGTCGATGTCGCCGTCGAACTCGAGTCCAAGCTCGCCGTCCTTACCGAAGCCGAGCAGCGCGATTGCCTCGCGAAGGTCGTCGAATGTGTATCGGTGGCGCTGCCGCTCCTCGTGGATGAGACGCTGGAGCTCCGGAGGCGCCTCACCAATGTTAGCGAGAGTTTGGACAATCTGGCAGAGATGAGTGAAGTAGAGTGGTGTGTTGATAGGGTCGCAGCGGCACTGCGCCTGGTAAGCAAAACCAAGTAGTTCTACGAGACATCAGGGAAGGAAAGTTATCAAGTTGTCGGAGACTTACCCCACGAATAGGAGGAAGGCGTCATGCCTAGTATTCTCCACGACTCCGTCAGTACGGGGAGGTCTCGAAGCGCTTCGGGTAGTAGGCCGCGCGGGACTAAAGTGTTTGTGAGCGAGTTTGTACAGTTGCAACACACAGATCACATACTCTGGTTGACATGCGCACCGATACCTTCCTGGTACATCTCGCGAACACCTGTTACGTCAACATGGAGTATTTGTGCCTTATACGAACCGAGATCACCCTCTGCGTACACGATTCAACGTGTGGACATGGCACATATAGTGTATGTACTCACTCAGCTTGTTGTAGATGCTAAGCCAAGCCGATATCTCCACCCAAGCACGCAACAACTTCGCCCGTACGCGTTTTCCGTCCGTGGTAACGGGGTCGGTGCTCGGCGGGTGCAGCTGCAGCTCGTCCGCAGTAGGACGCCTGTCAGCGCTGGAAGCGGACGCGGAAGAAGAAGAGGGGGTCGGACTCTTGGCGGGACTGAGTGAAAACTCGAGGATCTCGAATATTTTCCGGCTTTAATCAATGAGCTGAAGCATCTCAAGCAGGGGTCTAGTCAATACATACACATTCTCATTCCATCCGAGCTTTTGCTGAAAGCGGGGGCGAGTGACAGGTAGAGAACGCTGTTCGTCTTTCCATAGTCGAGCGTCTATGACACTTATGGGGATGAGCTCAAGCACAGCGAGCGAGAAACGAAAATCAAGGAGCTCACGTCAGAACAGTCTCCCAGGCGGCTAATACGCTCGCCTTCGGTGTCCGATCAAGAGGAGGATTGGTGAACTTATCAAGAGTGAAGGCTTGATGCAGATCTCCGGGAATGACACCGGGAAGAAGGTCGGATGCCATGCAGTATGTGGAGCACTGGCAGCAGAGGTGAAGATCAAGGAGTATGTCCTCGTCGGACTCGTATGGTGTAGTCAATTTGCGCGAGTCAACGGCCTTCTCATAGCAGTGCCAGTGGTGGGTAGTGTTCATCTTACCAAACGGCTCAACATCGCCAATGCAGGAGGTAGTCTGCTTTCGCCGAGCAGAATCGGGGAGGTTGTCGATCTGACGGACGAGAGGGGGGAGGGTCGTTGCGTTGCCCCAGATGAGGAGTACCCAGCCGTTGTGGTCTGGGCAGTAGTAGGATTGGGCATGCGGGATGGCGGTTCGTGTTTCGTCCGAGGACGGGGCGAGGCGGGGAGCGTTTGCGAGAGGTCGAGCAGTGGCGATTGCGGAGTAGAGAGCATGATCAGGGTCATGAAGCTGGTCAGCGAGGAGGGGGGGAAGTTGACCGGGACCGGGTCTAGGAAGGAGAGCAAGGTCGGAGGGGTTGAACCAATGGAGCTCCTGGTGCGTGTCTCGTCCGCCAATCCGTATCTCCGGCGAGCTGCCACTCTTTGGCCACACGTTCTCTGACCACACGGCGCTCGCCCAATCGTCGACTGGGGGCGGCTCGGCGGACCACTCTGCGAGAATGGGGTCTTGGGTCGTCTGACTTGCGCAGGTCAGCGCAGGAGTGTCTCCTACCAGCTGAGGCTCGCGGTACGGAGTCGGGATGGGCGCAACGTAGTTGGTCCTGGAAGAACCGGCTTTCTCGGGCGGGCCATAGAACTTGGACGCAGAGACTGGTGTAGTCAAGGAGGATGCGTCTGTGGCGGACTGCTGCCTCGATTGAGATCGCCCGACCGACGGAGACAAGTCTTCTGAGCCTTCAGGGCGAGGCGGTGTTTGCGAATCGTTCGCCATGTTCGTAAGCTAGTGAACTAGAAAGCAAGACAAGGGGGGAGAGTCTCGCAGAGGAGGAGAGAAGGGGAAAGGGAGCTGCTACCGCGCGTCCCATCCCAATTGCTAGCGTCATTGCCTCTTTTGGATTCTATACTCAACGCCCAGTGGCGCGATCGAACGCCACACAACGGATCTGGGCATCAGGCAGGTTGGCTTCGTCACTGGCACGAAATTTACCATTGCGATGGACGAGCTTGGGGTAATAAGCCTCAGCTGTACGGATCCATGCTCTAGGCACACGACATTATAACTGTAGTCGCATTGTATCAACGACGATACTCTATAGTGGCGACAACGTGTTACAGGACGAAGATATCTGGCAGGCTTTTTGAGAAGTCGTGACCAAGTAGGCAGGATCATTCCAGCAAATATATGCGCTACTCTCGAGGCACTGCTCAGACTTGAGTCTGAGATTCTTCGGGGACTAGTTTGTCACACTTACGGCCGAGTATATCGAGCATCTCAAGCATCCACTCGGGATAGATCAGCCAATCTCTGTGTTCCTGTCCCTAGTTCAGCATTCACCGATAGGGACAACTCTTCAATGGCCTTACCGTGCGAGGCCATGCGGGTCGGAGACTGCTCGAATATGGGCGGTACCGCGGCGACTCTCTGTGTCAGGTAGACGCGAGGAAGCGCCTATTGCGCCACAATGCACCGGCAAGTGCCGAAGCGGTGGGCAATGGGTGCGCGGTTCCGTTTGTAATAGGCATCTTTTACCTCCTCGCTTGTACCTAGCACACTCGGTCCTATAGACTCAGTCCTGCTTATCCTTGCGAGCGTGAAGATCCCTTACACTTTTTTAAGCACTCAACGTCGTTAAATCGACGAAGTCTATACAACACACCTCAACCTCAAAATCCAACGTCATCCAAACGACATCGAAGCCATCCAGCCCAAATGTCGAACACAACAACCAAAACGAAAAGGAAACAAGGTGCGTCTGCACCTCAGACTACTTCCCGTGGCACTCGAAACAACCCGAATGTCGGGAACGAGGGCAACGAGCCGGATGTTCCGGACAACCCCCAGGATACATCACCTGGTGAGACTGGTGGTCCAGACCCATCAGCGGATACTACTCCTCCACAACCCGAGACAGTGGCAGAGCCTAGTGGCTCGCCCGCGATGAACGCGAACAGTCTGGGGGCCCCAATGGAGCCGATGGAACCAGGGCTCGTGGGGGAGCATATCCTCCGATTTGATCTTGCGATCCAACGGATGGTTCGCGAGGCGGACGCCGTATTCGGTGATCTTAGCTCGGAGATGAATTCAACCATAAGTTATATCAATGCAGCTGACGAGCATGTGTCTCAGGCTCGACAGGAGGTGCAGACTGCACGTTTACGTGCCGCCTCCACTGAAGCCCACCTCGCGGATGCCATCAAACGTTTCGGCGAGCGTACCCAAGGGATCTACGGAGAGATCCACCCGGGCCAGCGAGTCCCGTCCCCGCCTCTCCGAGACGAGGACTACAGTGGACCGCCTCGCATGACGCTTGATGCGATTTTCGCGCCACGCAGGTCAGGTGAGACCGATGCGGCCTTCGCTGATCGACAGCAACGCCGACAGCAATTCCTCGATGATCAAGGAGTTCTCAATGCACGCCGTGAACGCGACGCGCGAGCGCAAGCCATCTGGGCGGAGATCGCTCAAAGGTATGGATTCCCGAGCGAGCCACCCTCGACTAATGCTGCAGGTGGAGGAATGGGCGGCGGACCACCAGGTGGTGGTCCACCGGATGGAGATGGAGATAGGAATGGAGGATCAGATGATGAGGATGGTCCTCCCGACGAGGATAATCGAGACGAGCGACCTCCATCGCCCGCCTCGATTCGTCGTGCTCGTCGCCAGTTCACTCGTAGCCCTACATACATGCCTGAGCGTCCTGCTCAGGCTGATTACACTCATGTTCGTCGTGCACCAGCGGATCCTTACGATCCGGAATACGACGATTCCTTCACACGAGAGTCTCTGCGAAACATCCGTGGTATGATCGCGGCGAAGTTGGGGACTCAGCTTCCTGAAAACGCGGCGATCAAGAACATCAAGAATCTGCCACAACCTGACAAGTACGGCGGAGAGGACGACCTCGAGGTGTTCGAGTCGTGGCTCAAGACACTTCTCCGTTGGATGCGCATTATGCGTCTTGGAGGCCCTACTCTCGACGAGGAACGAGTCCAATTGCTGGGCCAGTTCCTGAAGAGTAAGGCTTCCGAATGGTTCAATGACACCATTGACTCGACTTTAGTGCGTGGGCCACCGTGGACGTTCACGGATGTGATTTGCGCCCTCTTTGAACGATTCTTACACCACGCGAACGCCGGCACCGCTGCCGACAATTTTTATGCTGTTAAATACACGAAGGAGACCGGAGTTCACGGCCTGTGGGATCAATTGGTCAAGTACGCCGCCCGCATGCCGCAGTGCCCTGACGACTATACTTTTGCACGCAAATTCACGGAGGCCCTGCCCCCCGACATCGGTGTACCTCTGTTCCGCAACAAGAACGTTACGGTCGAAGGCACTTCGCTCAAGCGCCTGCAAATGCTGGCTGTGCAGCAAGAGCACAATAACAAGCAAGCCGAAACTTACCGAGCTAAGGTAAGCTCTGCACGCTCATCAGCGTCCATGGCTACTCCAGACAATTCGACGACTCGGTCATCGGATCGTCGAATGGTGAACAACGTCACACAGAGTGTGGCCACTCCGTTCACACAGACTCGACCGTCGAACCGCGTTCTCCGCGTGATGAAACGGTCGGAGTTCGAAGCGACGCGCGGTACCAGTGCCAGCGCATCTACCCCACGCACTGACTCGGGGTCTCGACCTGCCACCACTGGCACCGTACGGGATACTCCCCGCGCTATCACTAATGGGACGACATTCAACGCGTCGCGCACCGCGAACGCGGGTCGCCCTCACACCCACCACGGTCACTCGCATGCTGCGGGAGACAAGTGTTTCAATTGTGGTGAGCTTGGGCACTTCTCGAAGGAATGCCCTCACCCGCCCCGTCCTAATTTCAGAGCTGCTCGTGTCCTCAATGACGACACAGCTACTACACCTACCCTCGACCATCCTGCAAGTATCTCGGGATCCTCGGAGGCGGTAGCGGTCGAGACCGCTGCCATGGTTGAGGGCGTTGGTGAGTCATCGGTTGACTCTGCCGTACTCGAAGACGAGTACTTTGGAGCCTTCGGCGGGTCTCAATACGACCCAGACGAAGACGTGTACGTCGAGGACTACCTCGATGATGACGACGAAATTGTGTTCTTCGGCGCCATGTGTCGTGTTATCGAGGAACCTGAGGACCTCACTGAGGACAACGACTTGACTGTATCCGAGCCGCTTCATGACCGATCGCGCGACTGTCTACAGGCCCAAGATGATATCCTCGAGGACATGCCTGTCACGGAGTCTGACGATGATTATGTGGACGACAACCCATCTCTGGCTACGGTGCGACAGCGAACTCGTAACGTGCTAGACGATGACGAGTTCCTGCCGCACTACCCCGGGCCTCCTGAGTCAGACGTTGACCAGGACGAGCCTGGCACATTTGCATCCTTACGAGCCATGGTCGTACGACCGACTGCGGACGTGCGACCCACTATGGTTACTCGCGCGGCAGTCCGTCGCCCAAATGTTGGACGACGCCCTGCCCTAACACGCGCTGATCAAGCCTGTTTGACAGCGTACATCACTATCAATGGCCTTGCGGCGCTAGTGCTGCTCGACTCGGGCAGCACCACGGACTCTATTAGTCCCGACTTTGCACGGGTTGCACATGTGCCCATTGTTGAGCTGGAGAATCCAGCTGTACTCCAGTTGGGTTGCGTGGGCAGCCGTTCTCGTATTAGTCATGGAACCACTGTTCCAGTGATGTGGGGAGCATTTACAGGTGATGTCTATTTCGATATAGTGAACCTTGATCGCTACGATGCTGTTCTAGGTACCCCATTCATGCGACGGTTTGGCGTCTGCCTCGACTTCGCGAACAATGCTGTTCGCATCGGCGACCAGGCCATCCCGGCTCTTCTCCCGAAGGAAGAAGAAGCTGCGGTCAATCGCAAGCGTCCTACGACAACGCGGTCAGCACTAGCACGACCACCTGTCCCTACGTCACAGGCTGCAACTGCAAGTCGGTCGATCACGAAGGCGCCTCTGGCGTCGTCGCGGTCCGATTGACTTCCCACATCAGAGAAGAGCACGGACCGACCGAACTTTCGATCGGCCCCGCCTCTGCATCGATTGACAGAGGTACGTTTTCACCGAGTTACTACATACCCCATGCGACGAGAGAGCTCTGCGGAGGACGACGCTCGCAGAGAGCGTATCAGACAACGGATTCTGCATGAGAATGCAGAATTATTTGGACCGAGACCACCCGGACTGCCGCCTTCGAGGGTGGTCAACCACACTATACCGCTTCTTGATGACAAGATGCGGTATAATTACTATCTTCCGAAGTGCCCTGATGCGCTGAAGCCCGCATTACTTGAGAAGATCAACACGTATGTGGCGAACGGCTGGTGGGCCCCTTGCCAGACGGACCAGGCTGCCCCCCTTCTCTGTATTCCAAAGAAGGATGGCAGCCTGCGCACTGTCGTTGATCTTCGACAACGGAATAGCAACACTGTCCGGGATGTTACACCATTCCCGGACCAAGATCAGATTCGCGAGGATTGCGCCCGCGCAGCTGAAGTGACTAAGATTGATCTGACTAATGCGTACGAACAGATCCTCTTGGAATCACCGGACGTGTGGAAGACCGCCTTCGCGACGATCTACGGCACATTCATCAGCTTGGTTATGCAACAAGGAGACTGTAATGGGCCGTCTACTTGTCAACGGCTCATGACAGCAATCTTCCGAGATTTTATCGGAATCTTCGTTCACATTTACCTGGACGATCTTTTCGTCTTTTCCAACTCCATCGGCGAGCACGAGAAACACCTGGATCTCGTATTCGCCAGGCTACGTGTCA
The DNA here is from genome assembly GCA_022606075.1 of Fomitopsis betulina. Classification (NCBI taxonomy): domain Eukaryota; kingdom Fungi; phylum Basidiomycota; class Agaricomycetes; order Polyporales; family Fomitopsidaceae; genus Fomitopsis; species Fomitopsis betulina. Next base: position 277,050 of record JABYQK010000037.1, read on the forward strand.
ATTTACTCTACCTCAGTGGTCCCAAGGTTCTCATCTTTGCAGTTAGATTTGAATGTCTGGGTCACCTCCGGGACGAGAAGGGATTACATGTTGAAGGAGTGAATTGGAAGTGGCTATAAAGGCAGTGAACGAACCTCTGAGGGAACTGCTGAGGGAGTCCTGTTAGGCACACAGGAAAGCAGAGGAAGGAACGATACATTAGAGGGCGTATCCAGCCCAGTATATATACATGTGTGAGACCATCACCTGATGGTCGAGTCATGATGAGTCATAAGCGTAATCTACGTGAGTCATCGTTAGTAAGACGGAATCCGGAACTCCAGGTAACCGGTAATATCATATGCTTAAGGAGCGGAGGCCCGGATGTCCGGTATCTAATCTACTGAGATAGGACGAGAGATAATCGAGTCCTATAGATAAGATGAAGAGCGAAAGAGAGTAAGCGTACAATACGGTACGTAGCGTTGCAGAACATAATACAAGTCCATACCAGGCAAGCCTGATAAGATAACGCCTGAAATGGTAGAAGTTCAACACTCCCACTTGTTCAAGACGCTATGACCATGCCAGTTGACGTTCGAAGTTTCTCTATTCCAGAGAGTGGAACGTTCTTGGTCAACGCATCTGCAAGCTGGTCTTCGCTCGCAACAAAGAAGATATCGGTTTCACCCTTCTCGTAGAATTCTCGAATGAAGTGATACCGTATTTCGATGTGTTTTGTGCGGCGGTCCACGGCAGGATTAACCGCAAGGAAAATGCTTCCTTGATTGTCCAGACACAAAGGAGTGGGAGCAGTCATGTTGTCACCAAGCTCCTGTCCGAAGTTCCTAAGCCAAGCCATTTGACGACATGCATCAGAGGCTGCTTTATACTCTGCTTCTGTTGAAGAGAGGGAAACAGTGGGTTGGCGTCTGGAAACCCAAGAAACGACACAATTGGCCATGAGGAACACAAAGCCGCTTGTGGAGTGCCTATCATCGTGATCTTCTGCCCAGTCCGAGTCTGAATAGGCAATTAACCCGGAGTTGGAATCACCGTCATAACAAAGCGCATAGTCTTTTGTTCCCCTTAGGTAGCGCAAGACATATTGTGCGAGGCGCATGTGATGCTTCGACGGGTTCGAGGCAAACTTGGCGAGTCTCGTTATGGAAAAAGCGAGATCAGGCCGTGTACCGAGCATAGCATACATGATGCTACCAATGACGCTCTGGTACTCTGTACGGAATGCATCCGTTGCAGTTTCCATGTTCTTCTCCAAAACTGAACCAGCAGGTAGAGGTGTCTTTGCAGGTTTGCAATTAGACATTTGGAACCTCTCCAAAACGGTCTGAACGTATTCAGATTGGTCGACTAGGATCTGTCGCTTTTGACGATCACGACGAATCCTGAGTCCTAAGAAACGCTCCACTGGTCCAAGATCGGTCATCTGGTACTCCTTCTTGAGATGATTCTTTATTTGTTCAATGAACGGTTTAGAATCTCCAAGGAGTAATAAGTCGTCTACATAGAGGACTACATAGCAGACTTGACCGTTGGTTTTACTGGAGTAAACGTAAACTCCTGCATCCGAATATGTCCGTATGAACCCTTGGTTTAGAAGAGTTCGGTGGATCTTAGCGTTCCATTGACGTGACGCTTGCTTAAGACCATAGATGGCCTTCTTGAGGAGGCAGACCCAATCCTCCTTGCCTGGAACTACCCATCCTTCTGGTTGTTCCATGTAGATTTCCTCTTCAAGTTCACCGTTGAGGAATGCTGTCTTAACGTCCATTGAGTCCATCTCCCAGTCTTCGAGTGCAGCATGTGCAAACATATATCTCAAAGACTCAAAACGAGCGACTGGAGAGAATGTCTCGTGGTAGTCTTCACCCCAGACTTGAGTGAAGCCTTTGGCTACTAACCGGGCCTTGTACCGACCATCATGCTTTCGCGCATACACCCATCTGTTCTTGACTATCTTCCTGTTCTTGGGACGGGGAACCAAGATCCAGGTGCCGTTCTGCTCATGAGACTTCATTTCAGAGCCTTCGGCAGCATGCCAGTGATCCCACTCAGGGGATTTCCTTGCGTCTGAACGCGAGGTAGGAACCGATTCAGAGTAATTGGCTTCCTTGAGAGCCTGCAATATCATAAACGCTTCCGCTCGCTGATCTCCATGAGTATCAGTTCGTCGGTCGATCCGAGCCGGAGGCTCATCACCATAAACGTTGTCCCTATTCCTGTTCGGGTTCCTCCCAGCATTCTCTCGACGAGGGCGAGTATATACTGGCTGAGGAGGTTGAACAGGTTGAGGACGTTCTGCAGGTTCAGGGAGCTCTCTCTCAGGTTCTCCCACTGGTTCCGGTTCGTCGATGTCCTCATAAACATCTTCGCTCTCTACCGGTAGAGGAAGTGGAATTTCGATCTGTTCCTCGTCATCATCCTCAGAATCAGAGTCTACAGGATCGAATAGTGGCGGACCCAGAGTCTTCGGGTTAGCCAAATCCTTACGTGCCGGAAAGGAATCTTCATCGAAGGTCACATCACGAGACACAACGATCCGTCGACTGGAGGCATCCCAGAACTTGTAGCCCTTGGAGCCTTGCTCATATCCAACGAAGATCATCTCGATTGCCTTTTTGTCGAGTTTCCCTTGTCTTCGTTCCTTTGGCACATGCACGAATGCCTTGCAACCGAATACTCTGAAGTATGAGATATCTGGGACCGTGCCATCCCAGAGAGTTATCGGGCATTGCCACTTAAGGCGTCGCATAGGCTGGCGATTGTATATATGGACAGCAGATTCAACTGCTAGCTGCCAAAAACCGTGGCTTAGGCCTGCATGATGCAGCATTGCCATAGCCTTCTCCATGATTGTGCGATTCCAGCGTTCAGCTCGCCCATTTTGCTGAGGCGAGTGCGCAACCGTCTTCTGATGAACAATCCCATAGGATTTCAGACGGGCCGTGAAAGCGTCAGATGTATATTCCCCCCCTCGATCCGAGCGTACGTGGATAATTTTGTTACCAGTTATATTTTCTGCCCATGCCTTAAAGTCCTCGAACGCTTGGATCGATTCAGACTTATGACGCAGGTAATAGGCACGTCCAAGACTCGAAAAGTCATCAAGGAACGTAATGAAGTACCGGTATCCACTGTTGATTGCTTGAGTACGCATAGGACCATCTTCGTCAGTGTGAACCAACTCGAGAGGCTTTGTAGCGCGTTTGGAAGACGCGGGGAATGGAGCACGATGAGATTTGCCCCATTGACAGCCTTCACAAGGGGATTGATCCTCAACCCCTACTGGATCGACACCCTTGGTATGATCAGGTAATCGGCGAATAACTTCCTTGGACGGATGCCCCATCCGGCGATGCCAGGTACGAAAAGGGGTAGACAGCCGTGCTGCCATCTTCCTGTCCAGGACGTCCATAAACGAAAAGTACAAGTTGTTTAGGAAGTTGTACGGTGCTTCCATCACAACATTGCCAGAAACTTTGCCATGCATAAACGGTTGGTCATAGATGACCATCTGACCTGAACCTTGAACGAGCGTATGTCCTGATTTCTCCACAATACCAGTAGAAAACAAACAGCCAGAGGCCTGAGGAATGTATGCGACATTAGATATGGTAATCATCATGCGCTCCTTGCCGACTGTTGTTAAACCTTTGATGGTGCCAGAGCCTAGTGCTTCTATCTTAGCATTTCCTGCTGTACCAAAAACAACGGGAACCGTATACGGCTTGTAATCCCAGAAGTATTCCATAGAATTGACGACCGTCTGACTTGCACCTGAATCCATGAGCCATGCAATGCGCTTGAATTGATGCGAATGAGTCTTGTTCACACCGGGGCAATAAAACGACGAGCTCAATTGTGCGGATCCAGCGTCAGCAGACGCGCCATTATGTACAACAAGAGAAGAAGCCACTAATGAACCAGCAGTCCGAGGGGGACAGACTCTACATGAAGGGTCCGTACAAGCCGTGTACTTAACCTCCTCGACCTCCACCACCGAAGCACCTTGACCGTTTGACGAGGACGAACCGGACTGAGTGACCTTTGTACCGTCCGTGGTAGTGTGAACGACTACCGTGTTCGCCTTTTTACCGTTGCCTTTGCCGTTGCCACCCTTGCCTTTCCCTTTGCCCTTGTCTGTGGCCTTCTGTGGGCGCAAGTGTGGGTACTTAGTCCAGCATTGGTCCGAACCATGTTTCTTGCCGCAGTGAGAGCAAGGACCTTGACCGTGATGCACCTTTACCTGGGAAGTCTTTGAAGCAGACTGTCCCATACCGGACCGGCGGAGAGATTCCTCGGAGAGAATTTTGCTCACGAGGGTCTCAATCTTCAGCTCCTTGAGAACGGTGGTTGCCATGATGGCTGACACCATTGTCGAGTAGCTTTCCGGGATTTTTGACATCAGGAGGAGAGCCTGAGTTGGCTCATCCAGCTTAATGCCGCCGTTGACAATGTCCTTGAGTACGGTTTGGATCTTCGAAATCTGATCCTGCATTGGCTTGTTGTCGTCCATTTCTCTCGACTTGATGAGAGCCGAGAACTGCGACCAAACGTATGCTGCGTCCGGGGTACCAAAATGCGACTTGAGAGCCGCCCACATGTCCTTTGCCGATTTCATGACCTCATCACCATCCTCACTCTTCTCATAGAGGAGGTGGTGGAAACTGTTATCCGTGCGCATGAGGATCACACCCTTAGCGCGGGCGTTAGCCTTCTTGTAGTCTGCCTTGGTGAGGTCACCAGCTTGGAGGGCGTCATCGGCCTCGATAAACGTTAGGTAGCCGAGCATCTGGCTCGACCACACCTTGTAGTCCGAAGACTTTTTAAGGACAGGGATACTGTCAGCCTTCATGTCCGACATGTTGGCGGTGAGAATATGAAATTCGAAGAAGTCTGAGACTTCTTCAGAAACGGAGGGCGGTGGTAAACTTTCAAGAACAAAAGCGAGGTCAGACGATAGACTTTCCTCTGCTTCTTCTTGAGACGGTGCTAGAAGCTCCTCTACGTCGTCTTCTTCGAAGAGATTCGATAGATCTGACGGTAAAGTAGTAGGAGCAAACGATGGAGAAAGATGTACTGGAGAAACGATGGGAGAAGGGGATTGTGCTCGAGAGCCGGGGATAGACGGAGACCCGTACTCTGGGATAGATGCAAGATGTTGCGGTTCAGGTGCAGAACCCTCAAAGAAGCTTAAAGAAGCGAAAACAGAATAAGAATTGTCTTCTTGCCAGTGGTCAACTGGGATACCCCAGCCTGTGTCTCTGATGTATGGACCAGACCACCTATTCGCACAGACTGTGGTGTTACACGGCCAGAACTTATATTCAGTTTCTTCAGGCCGGTAGTGATAGTCCCTTAGTTCAGTGACGTCGAATAAATGCTGAAGACCTCTACAGTTGTAGGGTGTTTCTTCTTCTGATGCTTCTGCTTCTAAATTGTCGTCTAGCTCTTGCTCAGACGAAGCCACAATGTGATGCTTGACTTAAATGATATTCCAGTGATATGTGCAACAAAAACGCTAGGTACGCCGACCTAATCTACAAAACGATCCAGTCCAAATAGCCCCCGTTGGCTATGCTCGTTAGGTCCTTTGTGACCTTTCTGTACCGCTTGACTAGCGGCTCCTGCGGTGTCGAGAATTCGACAGTGCCGACGCAACGACAAGCCCACGAGATGCTGTCTCGCTGCTGCTTAGACCACTGATTGGCCTTATCGAAGTTGTCACTGACCCAGTTGAGCTGGTCAGCGAAGCGGTGGAGTGCGCGCTGGGAGTCTCCGAGGAGCGACTCGAAGAGATACTTCTTGTCGAAGATCGCTTGGTAGCGCTCGATGGTGGCGCTAACCTTCTTCTCTAGAATCCCGACGACTTCTTCGGTTGACTTCTTCTTGAAGTCAGGGAGCGGGCGAGGAGCTGGTGCTGAGAGTCGTTCAGCAAGTGGGCGCGGCTGTGCGGCGGGGTTGGAGCGGACGGGAGCGGGGAGCGGATGCGACTGGAATCACAAAAACGTTAGATACGAGATCGAACTTGATGCGGGTAGAGTCGGCGTCAACGGACCTTTCTCTCAGGTCTCGTTGGAGGATAAACTTTTTGCAAACGGCGCGAAGGCCCACTGGAAATCCGATCCTTCAGTGCTTTTGGCACTTCAGGTCGTCAAACGCTGAGTCTACTGAGAGACTAGCAAAATTGCTACGCTTACTCCTAGGAGCGTAGTCTTCAAGATCCTGCAGGGATAAAACAACTAGGTGTGCGCGTGTAGCGCAGGGCTCATAACCTGTTGAAGGAGTGAATTGGAAGTGGCTATAAAGGCAGTGAACGAACCTCTGAGGGAACTGCTGAGGGAGTCCTGTTAGGCACACAGGAAAGCAGAGGAAGGAACGATACATTAGAGGGCGTATCCAGCCCAGTATATATACATGTGTGAGACCATCACCTGATGGTCGAGTCATGATGAGTCATAAGCGTAATCTACGTGAGTCATCGTTAGTAAGACGGAATCCGGAACTCCAGGTAACCGGTAATATCATATGCTTAAGGAGCGGAGGCCCGGATGTCCGGTATCTAATCTACTGAGATAGGACGAGAGATAATCGAGTCCTATAGATAAGATGAAGAGCGAAAGAGAGTAAGCGTACAATACGGTACGTAGCGTTGCAGAACATAATACAAGTCCATACCAGGCAAGCCTGATAAGATAACGCCTGAAATGGTAGAAGTTCAACATTACACGCAGATGCCGACAAGATGGCACGCGTGCGACAGTGGCCTACACCACAGAACTATCACGACATTCAACGGTTCTTGGGATTGGTACAGTACCTTGCTCATTTCATGCCTGATCTCGCTGCGTTCACGGGTCCGCTTAGTAGCATCACTCGAAATGGTCAATCCTTCGAGTGGCGACCTCTCCACCAGAAATGCTTTGACGAAATCAAAGCGCTCGCGTGCAAGACTCCGATTCTACGACCAATCGACACGCGAAACCCAGAACCCATCTGGGTTATCACCGACGCCTCCACGTCTGGCGTCGGAGCTGTTTACGGACAAGGACCGGAATGGGACAGCTGCCGTCCCGCTGGATTCATGTCCAAGAAGTTCACGCCCGCCCAGCACTCGTACTTCACGTTCGAGACGGAGGCGCTAGGCGTACTGGAAGCGCTGCTTAAATGGGAAGACAAGCTCATCGGTCGGCACTTCAAGATAGTGACCGACCACCGAGCTCTGATGTTCATTCAGGACAAAAGGAAACTCGCACCACGCCTAGAACGCTGGGTCGAGTACCTTAACCGGTTTGACTTCGAGATCATACATGTTCCCGGATCTACAAACCTGGTTGCTGACTCATTCTCCAGATACTACTCGAACGAAGGCGCTGACAACTGGCTTGAACCACAAGACATGGTCTCAGCCGATGTGCGTCTTGACCCAGCCGGAGAGACGCTCTCCGCGCAACGTGTCGCTGAGCTTCGGGAGATACGAGCTCAGCGGATTGTTGAAGAAGTCGAGCCACGCGTACAAGAGGCGCGTGCACTCAATGAGAATCAGCCGCAGCCAGATGCGGCTGGGTCTGAAACGGACATTGGTGAGAGTTCCGCAGACCCTACTGTTGCTGAATCACGCATAACAGGGCCGCTGCTTGAGGCTATCATCGAGCAGGCCATCGACTTCAAGGGAGTCGTGCGGGCCGGGTACAAGGACGACAAGGTCCTGCGCAAGGTCCTCGAACACCCGGATGAACATCGCTCGTTCCGGGTGAAGGACGAGCTCGTTTGGTACAGGCGGAATGGCAACGAGATCGCAGAGGTCCTCTGTGTCCCGCATACCAAGGTACGTGGTCGATCGCTCACAGAGATTGTATTGGACGAGGCACATCGTACCATTGGCCATCTTGGCAGCCGTCGAACGTCGGATTACGTCCGTTGTTGGTTCTGGTGGACTGACATGGGCAAGGAGATTTCGCATTTTTGTGCTTCTTGTGCCACTTGTCAGATGTCCAAGGTGTCACGACAGCATCCTCTTGGGTTGCTGCACAGTCTCCCCATCCCATCGCGGCCCTGGGAGTCAGTTGGGATGGACTTTGTTGGTCCATTCCCGGAGTCACTCGGGTTTGACTACATGTGGGTGATCATATGCCGGTTAACGGCGTATGTTCACCTTGTACCTGTGCGCACAACTATCCGCGCATCTGATCTCGCGTGGCTTTTTCTTCGCGAGATTGTACGATTGCATGGTGTTCCGGCTTCGATAGTGTCTGATCGGGACCCGAAGTTCACGTCGAAATTTTGGCGCGAACTGCACAGGCTTGCTGGAGGAAAGCTACTTATGTCCACTGCGTTTCATCCACAGACTGACGGTGTTAGTGAACGCGCGATACAAACAGTATCGCAGATTCTTCGGACTGTGGTCCGACCTGATCAGACAGACTGGGTAGAGCGCCTTCCTATGGTCGAGTTCGCTATGAACTCGAGCATCAGTGGCACAACTGGCTTCACACCTTTCGAGCTCAACCATGGATTTACTCCACGCATGGTGCCCGAGCTCGCTCACGAGGCGGCCATGCCTGGAGTAAAGGCCTTCGCTGAGAAGGCAATTGACAGTTTATTGGTGGCTCACGATTCAATCATCGCGAGCCGCATTGCTCAGACATACTACGCCAATCAAGGCCGGCGAGACGAGCGGCCTCTCTACGAAGATCAATTCTCTGTAGGGAAGCTCGTCTATCTCAGCACAGAGAACCTCTCACTGCCTAAGGGCCGTGCTCGCAAACTCATGCCTCGTTTTATAGGTCCATACAAGGTCATACAGGCTAATCCTGGAACCTCAGGCTACACGATTGAGCTCCCCGATGAGCTGCGCCGACGACGCATCCATCCAACTTTCCACATCACCCGTCTTCGGCCTCACGAACCAAACGATGCGACGATGTTCCCTGGCCGGGAAGCCCGGGTCTTCTACGACTTTGGGCTTGACCAGGAGGAAGAATACGAGGTAGACGAAATAATCGCCCATCGGTGGGTCGGCCGATCCATCGAATTTTACGTGCGATTCAAGGACGGCGACATCTTCTGGGAGAACTATGATAACACCAAAGATCTCGCGGCACTGGACCGCTACCTCGAATTACACGGAGTAGCGAGCTGGCGCAAGCTGCCCCGAAATGAACACCCGACGGGCTCTCCATCCCGCCGATGATGGTGATCGGTGTGATTATCATCGAGCTTTATTAAGGTACCTGGCTGGCCCCTATCCCGCTCTTGCTATATTATGGGGAAGTTCTCGACTTCTGGTCGACACTTCCCTCTTGCCCACTTCTCCCACTGCTGAGATCCCCATTCTCGCTATGCCACAATACACCCCCACCGCTCAAGGCGCACACGGGTTGCCTCCGAGTGTACCAAGTGGACCAGTTGTACATGCTGGGGTTCGACGCCCCCGCTCGGACACAGCATCCGCGAGGGATGTGCCGCCCGCTCAGCGAGGCCCCTGGATGTTCGTGGCTGAGTATGGCTGTGTTTTGCACAACCGTGGTTGCTGCCGCGAGTGTATGGCTTTCAGCGCACACGTTAGCCCTGCTATGGACACATACGTGTACCTCCTGGCCCGTGAGGACCAGGCGGACACGTTGACAAAGACGGCACGTCGTGAAGGCTACCTCGAAGGCTGGAAGCACTCCGCGCAGGAGGCTGTCACGTTGGATGGCAGGCTCAAGCTCGCGGAAGCTCGTATTCGCGAGCTCGAGGCTGACCTTCGCCGCCCCTCAGCGCTGCTGACGCGTGGCATCGCTGCTGGTCGTGCCGGGTACGGACGCGGCTTCAGAGGGGGAGGACCCAACCGTGGACGAGGAGGCCGACCATATCCCCACGAGTATGACCGCCCCCATACGCCGACTACACACACCGCGATGCACGCGCAGACCCATGATGGCGACGAATTGGACCTCTCAGACAAACCTACATCGATCAATGAAGTTGATCGTATGTGCACGGCTGCGGCGACCGACGACCCAGTCGTATCAACCCGACTCAATCCTACCTCCTTACCCAGTGGCGCATCCCGCATTGGCTCCGCGAGAAGACCGCTCAGCCCTCCAACATGCATGAAGCCCCACCGCCTAACGTTCCGCAGCCAACCCTCGATGATCCCCTTGATCTCTGGATCGCGCACTACGACGCTCATGGCCGCGCCCCATTACCTATCGGCGTCCACCGCGACCTGGATGGCAAGATCAATGCCAATCTTCTACGAGGCCATCTCCTGACCGTGACCATTGTTGGCCACGGACCGCGTCGGAACTACCTACGCCGCGAGGGGCAGCTTGCTCTTGCCTGCCTGTTCGTGCAGCCGCAAGTATACCCCCAGATGCTTGCAGCTCTCAAACTTGAACCTTCGCCGGAACTCAAGGTAACGGCGCTGACGGCCGTGGCGACGGACGGACTCGAGGCGACCGACCATCGCGATCGCTTGGACTTCACGGTGCAGAACCTTGCCACTCACTGTGCGCAAGGAGGGATTACGGCGGGGATGATCCCCGAGTTCCTGATGGACTGGGCCCAATCGTTCTTAGAGGCTTGTCCAGCCCCAGCCACTGAACCGACTGCACAGGCAGCTATCGCCGACGATGATGACGACGATGATGCCGACGACGTGCCCCCTGCCTCAGCTGAGACAGGGACTCAGGCTGTCGACACGGAGGACACAGTTATGGCCGACCCTGTCGCGGACGATCCTTTACCGTTCGCGAGTGGCCTGTAGTGTCTCTCTCGCTCGACACCACGTCGACCCACAAAAAGCAGTCGACTCAGGCCCCGCCTTCCCTATGCGCTGCACCAACACCAATGTCCGCCGTTTTTCCCTATTTCAATATTTCCCTTATCTACTCTTACTGCTTCGTCACCTCGGGACACCATCTCCGAGGCGACTTCACACTCATTCAAGTTGGTGGTCACAAGCCATGCTTTCTCCTCAACTTGCAACCAAAAAGGCGTCAACATCGCGCCATCCTCAAGTACGACGTTGTTTCCAGAGGGGGAGGGTGTCAGGTAGACGCGAGGAAGCGCCTATTGCGCCACAATGCACCGGCAAGTGCCGAAGCGGTGGGCAATGGGTGCGCGGTTCCGTTTGTAATAGGCATCTTTTACCTCCTCGCTTGTACCTAGCACACTCGGTCCTATAGACTCAGTCCTGCTTATCCTTGCGAGCGTGAAGATCCCTTACACTCTGAGGCGAAGCGCGGTTGCTTTGGGCATGTCGTGTATCGATGTAGTAAGAGCTAGATGCTGCGGCGCTGTATGAGAGATATCGCCCAAGGGTAGCACTACAATGCAAATATCCTACCTGGTCGCCTTGAATATCACATTTGTGAGCTGCTGGAGGCAACTGCGCTACAAGGAACGGATAATGTAAACTATTTGGCTAATCGCCGTCGATGCTGATCGATGTTCTCCGTGCCAAAGTAGTCGTTCGCACTGCTTGAACGGATATGACAGAATTGCAGACGGTGGACCATCCCATCTCGGGGATCGCGTTCTGTCGCGAGGGTGCAGAGCAAGCACAACACCCGACCTTGTTTTGATTATCTTATTGGAAGAGCACCATTTTCAGGCAGTGTGGTAGGGAAACTCCGCGTGGTCAAAGTGAGAAGGAACACTTCAACTACAAGCCATACGTGCAGCCAGGGATCACGACTCTTACCTCGATGGATGGCAAATGCAAAGCCTCGTGCTCTTGCTGATGGGAAGGATGCGGTGCCGGCGTAAGCACCGTCTGGCGCGACCATCGACGTTCTCAGGGGAAAGGAGAAGGGTGTCTGCGAGGATCCTATCGCGATGTTCAACTGCATGGTAACGGTCGCGACGGGGTGGGACGTCTGCCATGTCGAGTCCAATATCGCGGCGTTCTCTGTAGCATAATATGCCGCTTGGTATGCCGACCTTGGTGGACCCTGGCCGGTGGATCCTCTCCTATTGGTCCGCAATCTAATTCGTCAACGGCGACTTCCCAATCATAGCACCCGCGGAGAACGTACAATTAATCCTGACCCATCGAGCGACGAATCATCGCCCTCGCACAGGTGCACTGTACTGCAGGGCCATCACCTGTTGCAAATATTTATGTAATAAGCTTGCCATGCAGTAACTTACTCCTGGAATGGTCAGTCTACTGCTGTATAGCTGGCCAGTCCCACGCTGGAAGCCTGCAGGTGTCTCTGGGAAGCATGGCCCCTTCTTTTGCCAAGTGCCCGGACACCACACATCCAAGGATGTCCCCTCAAAATGATCTGTGATTGCAAAGCGTGAGCGCAGGTGGGAGAAGGATGGCTGTGAGATGAACGTACCGTGATGTTAGCCAATATAGATCCAACAGAAGCGATAGCGGCGTATGCATTGTCCAGAGCCATCTGACTAGCACGAAGCCGGCTCCCCTCCTTCTTCGCCTCACAACTGACTCTTAGAAGTTGGACGGCCGGAACCCCTGTACGCCGTTTAGTCAGCCTACCAAGTTGTGAGATGCTGCTTACATTGTAGCCAGGGGCCGCATTGTTCAGTGGGTTTCGGACTGTGCTCGAGTGAACGGATACTAAGCATCGTCAAGGAATAAGCGATACGTTTCGAGCGGAGGTTCCATGAGCAATCCTCGGAAGATCGACCAACACGGATTCGAAGCCCACACACGGATCCCTCGACGCAAGACATTCCGGAACCCGCGATAGCGCGAGTCCGTCCGATATGTATGCCCGCGCCCGCATAAGCCCCGGGGCCGCACCGATGTTGAGGCACCCGCCCGAACGACTGCTATCTGGGAATATTGTCAAGGTCCGCAGAGTGCGCAGATACAGAACGAGTCAGCGGGCAAACGTCTCGGTACACCCAGGTCCTCCGTGTCGCTGCCGTCGGGTGCCCCGGCCTTCCACCGAGCCTCCCGTCCAGACCCGCCGGCGTCTCGCCCCCTGCATAAATCCGCGTCCCCGTCGTCGCCACTCCGGTCCAGCACTATCATATCCCCCAGACGCACATGTCTGTCTTCTCTGCCACCCCTGCGCCCCAGGCAACCACCCACACGAACGCGACCCAGCTGCAGGAGCACTTCCGCACGCTGGTCACCGCGCCGAATGACCACTTCGACCGACTCTTCACCCGCGACGCCACTGGAATCATAGCCGGCAAGTCCGTCTCGCGCGACGGCCTCAAGGCCGCGCTGCTCGCGCTCAACAAAGAATGGACCGCTGCAAGCTGCCGCTTCGGACCCGCAACATGCCTCGACGGTTTCGTACGTCTCTCCTTTTGTCATATCTTCGCTAGCGGCTGACAGCAGTAGGTCGCGACACACTGTGACTTCATGCCGCGGCACGCCTGTGAGTACACCGAAGTCGTCGCAGTCGCACTGTGAGTTCATCTCCCGGACCAACGTGCGAGCAGTGCTCACGGAGTGAATGAATCATTCCTAGGATCCGGCCGGAAGGCGGCGCGGAGCGCATAAGCAGCCTCGAGCTCGACGGCGAAGAAAGTCTCTTCGCGAACTGAATTGACCTCCTAGCTCCCGCTCGTCTTTGGCGTGCAACGCAGAACCTTGCGCACCCTCCTCCCGCCAGGCACATCCGTCGGCGAAGCCTTCGCACTGGCGTGACTCTCGCGTCTGGCCCGTCTCTTATGCACCTTGCCGCAGTGACTCACTGCTCCTCGATTCCCATCGTATCATACACGCTATTGCCTTTCTCTTGGTCTCAATACCCTTGTCCCCTACGTACCTGTAATGTCGATTGTATCATCCAATTCAGTATTTTGGTGAGGAAGGGCGAGTAGCACGATACCACGACGACACGCAAGTCGACTCGCAACCATTCTCTTGTTTGCTACAGAACGTCGTTATGCTACATTGACATCTTTGCGTTGCATCAACGTCGGGCCACCTCCCTGCATGTATACTCAGCTGTGGCGTGAGCAATTTGATACGGTACGGACGCACCGATGCTGTTTACAATAGCGTCTCGCCTATGCACGAACACGAGTGTAAGTCACACCTCACAAGCATAAGTCAAGGGAACACACCAAGCGCAGACCTCGCCAGCGAGCAACCCACCGCAACGGTCTGCCTCACCGCCTCTTCACCCGTTCCGAGGGAAGGGTTCACCTCCTACACACACGCATCAACACCGAGCCACGCCTAGTATCCAAGCGGCTCACCATGATATCGAGCGCGACGAGGCAGCCCGTCTCATTCACAGCCTCGCAGATATAATGCCCCTCTCTGAACGTCAGCCCTCCACGGACCTACGGACAACCCGACGCCTCAGTCCCAATCCGATGACCGCGACGGGTACTCACCGGAGTGCCCGTGCTCGGGGCAACGCTCGGGTCGAGCGCATCGACGTCAAAGCTAAGGTGCACGGGGAGGGTACGCCCAGGGTTGACATGGTCGAGCGCCATCTCGACGACGCGGCCGATGCCCCACTTGTCGACCTCGTGCATCGAGAACGCCTTGATGCCGTTCTCCTTGAGCAAGCGTTTCTCGCCCGCGTCGACGTCGCGCAGGCCGATATACACGAGCTTGTGCGCTGAGAGCTTGGGTTGGACCCACGAAAAGGCGGGTACCGGCGGGCCGAGCCCGAGCAGGAAGGCGAGGGGCATGCCGTGTATGTTGCCTGCGGTGGAGTCGGGCATCAGTGTTTTGCGGGAAATTGCGGTGAGGATCCGCACCAGAGTCGGTCGTCTCTGCGGTGTTGATGTCGGCGTGGGCGTCGACCCAGACGACACAGGCGTCTGGATAGCGGCTGTGGGCATGGTGAGTCTGAATGCACGCAAAATAGACATGCACTCCGGATACGCCATGAAGGGCGCAGCGAGATGGCGGTCGACAACAGACGCATGAATGAAACGATGACTAACCTCAATGTTCCGGATATGGTACCCATAGCCTACAAGCAGCAAGCGTTGAGGCTCTGGACGCGCAACGGATGAACAGACGAACCAAGGAATGATCACCTCCGAGGGTCAACGGCAAGTGACCGCGCTTCGCATGATCGGCAACGACGTTTGCGACAGCCTCGCACACACGGGAGACGAGGCGGGGGTTCTTGAGCTTGCCAATGGGCGGGTCATTGAGCTCGTCGATGCCTGCGAACTGGTGGTGGCCGTCAAAGTCGACCTTCCAGCCGAGCTCGGCGAGCTGTTCGGGGAGACCGGCTTCGACGAGGCGGATGGGGCCGTGGTCGACGCCTTCCTTGGACTGAGTGTGGTCAGCGGTATGCAACGTTGTCTGTGTGAAGTGGGATAACGTACCTGGCCACCCCTTCGTTAACAGTCCAGTCAGTTGCGACGGCATTGGATAAGATGGAATCACCTGAAGGGACAGCCCACGATCTTGAGCGGCGTCAGTGATGAAGAATACGACAACGTTGGCGATACGTACTGCGACGGTCTTTGGGTTGGGCAGGAAGCGCGACGCGGAGGACATGATTGAGGAAGGAGGCGAAAGTGTGCGGAGGAGGAGGAGGAGGAGGAGGAGGAGGATAGCCCCCCCTGGCGCCTCTCTCGTAATGCTCTCCTACACTAAAGGTTCATCTGCGTACACTCTGTCAAATCGTGTACCGGGGACGACACACGCCGTATGCTAAGCTTGTCTTGGACTACATGAATGGCAACGAGGACGACCGGGCAATACAGGATAGACCCCTGTAGGGCGATGAAGGCGAGAAGCCGAGTCGCTTCATACTCACGCCCCTGGATGCAAGCGACGGCGATGGGTGCAAGCGGAGAAGCGATGATGAGTATCGATACAGAGTGGTGGCTATCGTACACAACTACAGGTAGGTCAATTGGTGAAGAGGCTCGCATCGCCGTCGAGCGTGAGCGTGCTGATGCGCTGTGACCCGCCCTCCTCGCTAACACTAGAGACGGATGAGCACACCACGCATACCCATGCACAGCGGTACTCACGACGCAGAGGCGGTGACGTCCGCAGGCTGCTGCGCCCCCGTCGGCGTGAACTCGAAGCGCGTCGCCAGCTAGGAGACCCAGCATCAGAAAGCGACAGCGAGGCGAGGAGACGACGCACCGAGCCCTCTTGGGCACTTGTGGACGGGGTGAACGTGGCCGAGTCGTTGTCCCACTTGCGCTGGAGGGCGAGCAGGGCGTCCTTGAGGCCGGCCTTGTCGACGGTGCTGCCAGCGACCACGCCGGTAGCGTCGCTGGTGAACCAGTTGTTGAAGCGGGTGGTGAAGAGATCGACGGGGCCGTGGCCCATGCGGATGTGGGGGAGCTTGGGCTGGTTGAAGTGGATGTAGGGCGAGTTGAGGAGGCTCTGGAGGCGGTCCTGGAGCCATTCGGGGGAGGGCTGGGTGTTGGTGGACATGTGTACGGATGAGAGGGGAAAGGGGAGAAGACCCTTTATGGGGTTACGCATGGAGAGCAATAGCCAGCATCCACTTATTATTAACATCAAGTCCCCCTCTGTTCGCATGGTCACTTCAAATCGCTACATGATCGCCAAAGCCCTACATGTACTGGACCCGCGACTAACGATATAACACTTCTTTACTTCTTTCTGCGATACAACTACCAAAAAAGGTCCAAACGCGACGAACACCTATCCGGATGAAGATTAGGCGAGAGAGGATATGTACAGTATGCGGCCAAAATCAACACGACAAACCGGGATGCCGTGTGTAACCGTCAGTCGGGGGTCGTGATCCAAAGGAGGCCGAGTCGGTAGCACCGCGTATGCGCGAGCGAGAGCGGAAACAGGGAGCGGCACTACGCTTCCGCACCAACCGCAGGTGCCTGGGCGACGTCGCCATCGGGGGCGGCAAGCGCGCCCTCGGGGACGGTCCCGTTCTCGAGGCGCGAGTCGCCGACCTGGTGAAAATCTGCGGGTAGCGTCAGCAGGCGCCACGCCTTCACTCGACCACGACAACTCACCGAGGATCTCGCTGTACATCATGACCTTCCATGTATCGACGGGGAGGTCCGCGTCGTTGAACGACCAATCAAACTTCTCCGCCGCCTCCGGCTCGTCCGTGGCATCGTGGTACGGGGAGACGTATTCATGCGCGAGCGATTCGGTCGCCGTGATGCGCTTCCGCGGGTCGAACACGAGCATCTTCTCGAGCAGGTCGATCGCTGCGCGTGGTCATCAGGGGAGGCGCGCGGCACACGCAAGGGAGCACGCACCGACGGGGTCCTTGCAGGAGAGCTTCTCGCTAAAGGGAACACGTTCGCGCTTGGGAAGGCTCTGCACGAAGCGGAGCGTGTTCTCGCTGGCGATCGTCTGGATGACGTCTTCCGGCGGGGTGCCGAGCAGCTCGGTGATGATCGAGAACTGGTGGACGTCTGTGGGTGGGCGTGAGCACGAGACGAGGCAGGAGGAAGAGGGGGACGCACGGTCCTTGCCGGGGAAGAGGGGCTTGCCCTCGAGCATCTCGGCAAAGATGCAGCCCGCGGACCAGATGTCGACGGCGACGTCGTATTTTTGCCAGGTGAGCATGATCTCGGGGGCGCGGTAGTAGCGGGTGGAGACGTAGCCGGTCATCTGGGGATCCTGAATGCGGGCGAGGCCAAAGTCACAGATCTTGAGGTCGCAATTCTCATTGATGAGGATGTTGCTCGGTTTCTGGGCGGGGTGAGTGGTGGTTGCGGGCGAGTGGGGGGATACGCACGAGATCACGATGTACGACACCGGCGGAATGGACGTATTTGAGACCGCGCTGCAAGAGAGATGAGATGGGGCGGGGAGGATGAGAGTGAAAACACGGACGAGAATTTGGTAGAGGAAATATTGTATGAATTGCTTCTCGAGTGGACGGGAGGTGAGCAAGCGGTGGAGATCGGTGCCAAGAAGCTCGGTAACAAAGTAACTGGATGGGGTGAGCATGTTGGGGCTGGGAGGAGGCGGGGACGTACATGTCCTCTAGTGGTGAGATAAAGACATCTAGAAGGCTGATGATCTGTGGGGAGGGTGAGCGGGGGGAGTAGGGGGAAGAGCAGACGCACGTTCTCGTGTTGTATGTGCTTGAGGAGCTTGAGTTCGCGATAGGTGCGTTTGGAGAGGACGGGGGTGCTGAAGGGCTTCATGATCTTCTTGATCGCGACGGAGGAGGCGGTCAGCTGGTCTTTTGCAGAACTGGGGACGGGGTGAGGGACAAGACGTGTAGGAGCGGGCTGAGACGGACCATACGAGGCCAAATGCGCCTGTACGAGTACGGTGAGCATGGAGGGTGAGCGGAGGGAGTGGGGACTGACCCATGCCCACCGGTTGGAGGTCGACATAACGGGTAGTGACCTGGGGTAGAGGGTTAGCGGGGAGGGGGAGAGGGAGAGGGACGTGCCTCGAATGAAGTGCCGAAGATGCTGAGCTTGACGAAAGACATGGGGAGGGAGAGGGAGGGGGAGAAGGAGGGGGAGAGGGAGGGGGAGAGGGAGGGGGAGAGGGAGGGGGAGAGGGAGGGGGAGAGCGTCGCGGTCGTCCTGTTCGTTGTGGAGCTGCTTGCTTATGTCACGACAGTCTGGGCCGAGGCGGCGATCGATCGATGACGTCCAGTATTGTTATCCAATAGTAATCACTACTTATTGCATAACAAATACAACTTATTACCTACCACAACATAACTCGCTCAAAACTTGAAGACCTGCAGCACAATCAGTCCAAGTGCACACCTTCAGCTCCGCGCAGTGCCTACCTGATCCTCCGTGTACCCAAGCTCCTTCAGGATACCGCCGAGCGGGCCCTGCTTGAACCCTTCCTTCTTCCCCGCAATCGCACTCACTTGCCCCGGGGGTCCTATGCAACCCATCAGCACGCCTGCCCTCTCCATGCGAGTGACGCACATACCGCAGATGAACACCTTCACCTTCTCCGCCAGGGTTGCCGGCCCAATGTGCTGCTGAATCAGCTCCTTGTTGACATACCCCGTGTGTCCCTTCCAGCCGTCGCTCGGCTTGTCCAGCGTGTACACCAGCTCGAGCTTGTCTGGGTGCGCCTTCTTCAGCGCATCAAACTCCTCCTTCAGCAGGATGTCGCGCTCCTCCACGTTGGCGAAGATGAGCGTGAACTTTGTCTTGTTGCTGGGGTCCGAGAGCGCGTAGTTGAGGATCTGGTACATCGGCGTGCTGTCGCGTGCCCGTCAACCAACGCCCCATCCCCACAACCAGTGTCCTCACATGCCGCTTCCACCCGCGATCATGCCGACCTCGTCCCACTTGTTGACTGCACGCCCCCCGTAAGCAGCGCGCGCGCACGAGCACCCAGCACACGACTCACTCTCGTACTTGATTTTGGGCAGCGGGCCCTTGATCGCGATCGGCTCACCGGGCTTCAGGCTGTGGATGTACTGGCTCATCTTGCCGCCCTCATAGCGCTTGATCAGGAACTTGACCTCGCCCGGGAGGTCGTTCGGGCTGATGGGCGTGTACGGGCGGTGGACGGGCTTGCCCTTGTCGTCGCGGAGCGCGTTCGCGTGATTCTCGCTCGCCTCGAGGTACACACACGACGCGACGGGCAGGAGCGCCGCCTGGCCCTCGGGCAGCGCGAAGCTGTAGATCGCGCAGTTGTGGTTGTACGGCTCGACCGACTTGAGCGGCAGGTCGATAAACCTGGACGGGTCCAGCGGCGACGTCGTGTTCGTCGCGGGCGTGTACGACTTGCTCGGGGCCGCCGCGCTCTTCGTGCCGAACTGCGTCAGGTAGATGTAGCCCGAGAGGCCGGCAAGACCTGGGGTGTCCGTGAGTCGTGCAACGTAGCTCGGGCTTTAGGCCGCACCTGCACCCCCGAGAATGAGCGGGAGGTTGGACGACTTTTGTGAGCTCGACTCGGTGCTCGCATAGCGGCGCGCGCCGGCGGCAACGTGGTTGAGGCGCTGCGCACGGGCCGTTAGCTGGCGGTTCTGGCTGTGTAGGATAGAACGCACGACTGCGCGGGCAGAGGTAGCAGCACGGACGAAGGACATGGTGGTGGACGGTCAGGAGCGTGCGTGCGCTGCGTTTATTTAGCAATGGCCGACGGCGGCCGCTGGGCGCTCAAGGCCGCCGTTTCGCAACAAGAGTAAGTACAATTCAAACACTCATTACAATCCGTCTCGAAAGGCCCGATACAATTTGTATTGATATCCGGTAAGGAGATGGTACTGGAGTGATACGGCAAGGGATGACGTGGCCGACTGACTTTTGTGAGCTTGCGATAGAGAGCCTCTTGCTGCGACCGAGCTTGCGATAGAGAGCCTCTTGCTGCGACCGAGCTTGCGATAGAGAGCCTCTTGCTGCGACCGAGCTTGCGATAGAGAGCCTCTTGCTGCGACCGAGCTTGCGATAGAGAGCCTCTTGTCTACGGGTGCGACTATCGCGGGATCGGAGGAGGAGGAGAGGCGCGGGGGTCGATCGAGTCTCGCTGCTACCTCCATCTCCCCTCCTCCTCCCCGCCCATCCTGGCCCTCCATTCTCACCGCAGTGCTCGCCAGTGAGCATGGCCATTGGGAAGTGGATCTCCTTTGGCAACTCCCCCAGCTCAGCTGCCGCCCCCCTCGTCGCCCCCGCGGCACAACCCCCCCTCGTCTCGTCCGCAGATGCGAAGCAGTTTGGTCTTGAGAATGTGCGTCCTTCTCTTCGCGCATGTAGTCGCACACACTCATGCACTGTGATCGCGCAGTTTGGCAACACATGGTGAGCATCCTCTCCCTGTGCTGTCACCCAACTGCATGCCTGTCCCCGAGACCTTGCCATGCACCACCAGCACTGCCGTGAGGTCCAAGCCTGCGCTGTGGCATCCATCTCGCACACCGTCCGCAGCGCTGGGACGTGCATCATGGTCGGTGCCTTGGCTTGGACAAATGGACCATCGTGTGCCCCTGCGATGGCCGGCTCCTTGTTACTCGCCCTACAACACGCTGCCCGGACACGCCGAGATGTCTCTGGGCGAGATGCAATACGTGGCTCAGACGCGTACCTACACCGTTCGGCGAACGTGTTGCCTCTCCTGGGTCTCTCCCCCTCTTCGGCTTGTCTGCTGCGGGTAACCCCAGTTGGTCTGATGACGGATGAGCCGCCCATCTCATCCGTCAAGACATCTCCCGGAGCACCCTTGACAATCGGTGGTCGTGCGAACGTGTACTCCTCATCTTGTCCGGACGAAAGGGAACGGCAGGCGGGGCCTGAGGCACGCCGTCGATTCAATGATGTGTGACGCGTAGTGTGTCTTGTGAGGCTGCAATATCTTTCTGGTATCTGTGTCTGGAGAGACGTGCTTCACCCGTGTCGGCCATCTCGTCGCCGCTTCTCACTTGGTGGTTACGCAACCTCGTTCAAGGGCGAAGTGGAGCATACTCATGTTGTGCTAATGGCCTGGGGTCACCAGCTTCCACGTTTGCGTCGAATGGCTGACCTCCGGCCTGCGCGCTAGCCGACCTTGCCCTGTAACTCTCTTTTCTGCGCTTGCACTCGGCTCTGTTCGCTCTACTTGAGGATAGCATGTAAGTTGGACACTACTGACACCCGTATATAGCTATGCCAACTCTGTCTTGCAAGCCCTCTACTTCTGCGGCCCCTTCCGTGACCTCTTGGTGCAGTATCCGGATCCTTCAGCACCTGCACTCCCTGCATCACCTCCTTCGCCACCGCCAGCTCCCCTGCCACATGCAGCGCAACCACAACCTCTAGCATCGAATGCACGGCGGCGACTCGATCGCAAATACTCCGTCTCTGACGCCGCCGCCGCCCAATCAGGCTCCCACAGCAGCTCTCCGCCAAACGGGCATGCGACACCTGTGATCCCACCGCACCCGCCGACGCTGATGTCCGCGCTGCGCTCGCTGTTCTTGCACATCAGCAAGAACCCGGCGGAGCGGGGCACCATCGCGCCACGCGCGTTCATCGACAAACTCAAGGAGCTGAACGAGATCTTCCGCGGATCGATGCATCAGGACGCGCATGAGTTCCTCAATTTCTTACTCAACAAGATTGTCGAGGAGATGGAGGCGGACAGGCGGAACGGCGTTGGTGCCTGGCGGTCGCAGGCCACGGCCAACGGAAATGGTCACGCGGTGCCGAATGGGAGTTCAACGGGGAGTACACTGAATGGAGAGGACCGTGAGTCGCAAACCGTGCCTCGCTCCTATCGATACTGACAGCCGCTTGGGCGCACCAGTATCCTCGTCGATAGCGACCCTATCCACGACCGCCGCGGGACCGTCATCTGCGGCGTCGAAGATGTCGCAGCCGTCGGGAGCATCGCTGCAGATGACGCTCGTGCATCGTCTATTCGAGGGTGTGCTCACGTCGGAGACGCGCTGCCTCACGTGCGAGACGGTGTCTTCGCGGGACGAATGCTTCCTCGACCTGAGCATCGACATCGAGCAGAACTCGAGCGTGACGGCGTGCCTGCGGCAGTTTAGCGCGAGCGAGATGCTCTGCCAAAAGAACAAGTTCTTCTGCGACAGCTGCTGTGACCTGCAGGAGGCGGAGAAACGGTGCGTCGTCTGCCTGTGCGTTATTGGCCGCGTACGATGAGAGCTGACGGCGTGGTAGCATGAAAATCAAGAAGCTGCCGAATATCCTCGCGCTGCACTTGAAGCGGTTCAAGTACCAGGAGGATTTGGGCAAGTACATCAAGCTCGCATATCGCGTGGCGTTCCCGCTCGAGCTGCGACTGTTCAATACCGTCGACGACGCCGAGAATCCGGACCGACTTTACGAGCTGTTCGCGATCGTCGTCCATATCGGGAAGTGCGTGTTCAGCCCTTTTCGTAGATGTATAATATGCTCATTACAGTTCTCGCGCAGTGGTCCACATCATGGACACTACGTCACCATAATCAAGGCACGCGGGGCGTGGCTACTCTTCGATGATGACAGTGTGGATGTGATCAAGGAGTCCGACATCCCCCGTTACTACGGCGAGTCCACAAATGGCTCCGCATACGTGCTGTACTATCAAGCCGTCGATCTCGACATGACCGCCCTCGGCCTCAGGTCTGCGGATCCCGCTCCGCCTGCCACAGACATAGGACCTTCACTCGTAGCGAAGCCCGCAAACCCCCTCACCATCTCTGCGGCAGAGTCGAGCGACGGTGACCTCAGCTCGCCCCCACTCCCACCAGGCCTGACAGAGGAAGATTCCTCGGAGCGCAGCGAGTCGAGCTCCCCGCTCCCTGCGACGCCAGCCTCCCAGCCCATCCCGCTCGTAGCTAGCAAAAGCCAGGACACCAAAGAACCGGGCTCATCGATACCTCCCCTAGTGATACCCGCGCAGCTGCAGAGCGTCTCCGGGCTAGCAACGCCCGTGCAGTCGACCTCGCAGGGAAGCAGCAGCAGTGCCATCGGCGGGCTCTTCAGTACGCTCCGACACAGCCGGTCAGACCGTGCGGCAGACATCCGGA